>CM028380.1:55518615-55823970 GCA_013146195.2 Codonopsis lanceolata
AATTAATTATATTTATGCTTCCTTAGGAGCAACTAATGTTCTTGAATCAATAGATTTTGATAACACTTGGAAACTATGATTTCTAGGGTTCCATATGAATTGTCTATCCTATTGAATTGGGCCCTATGCCTAGAATTAAAAGAGTTCTATGTCCCCTTAGGAACAACTATTGTTCTTGGACCAACAACTTTTGATAACTCTTGGAGATGATGACTTCTGGGTTTCACATGCTACATGTCCATCCTATTGATTGAGTCGCCTAGAATTGAATATGTTCCATGTCCCCTTAGGAACAACTAATGACTCTTGACAACTCTTGGAGAATATGAATTCTAGAGTTTCACGGACTATGGATTGTTCATCTGTTGATTTGGGTCCTATGCTTAGAATCGAATGTGATCTATGTCTTCCAAGAATAACAAATGTTCTTGGACTATTGGCTTTTGATAACTTTGACAATTGATTCTAAAGTTCCCTTGAATTATGAAATGTTGAACTTATGTTAATACTTGACTATGGTTGTTAAGTGGATTAACGGCCTAGTTAATCGATCACGAGAACTTAGAAAGGATTTTGGATGCATCTAGCATCTTAACTCTCTTGGATGAATTGGTAGAGAGCGACTCGGCGGAGTCAAACTTAAGTGAGCCATTGAACAATACCGGCTCGATGATCAATCCCTGACGTTCTAAACGTTCCCTAAGAATAATAATTCTAGACTCTTGAACTTGAATTGATTACCTTGCTTGATTCTTGATGTCATATAATAGAATGCCTATTTGACATATTGAGTTCGCTCTTGTCGAACTCAAATTCCTGCTGATATTGATGGTCTCTTAACAACTGAGCATGATGTAATCCAATATCACATAACGAGAACTTAGAAAAGGTTCATGATGTATTTAGCGTCCTAACACTATTGGATGAATTGTTAGAGATGACTGGCAGTCAATAGTCAAGTAGCGAGCATTGAACAATGGCTCTGGGCCACCGACCAATCCCACGACGCTTCTAAACGCAGCCTTTCCCTAAGAATAATAATTTCTAGACTCTCGAACTTGAATGAATACCTTGCTTGATCTTGAATGTCATATTATAGAATGACTAATTGACATGCGAAGTTCGCTCTTGTCGAACTAAATCCTACTTGGTTATTGATGAGAATAATTTACTTGTCATGAATCGAGATCGCTCTTGTTTACCTCGTTCTATACTCTGAGAATTTTGTTAAGTAAACATTACTTGGCATTTGCATGAGTCCAAATGGCATACTGTCCCTTGTTCACACACGCCTCCACTTGTGGCCACGGTTGGGGAAGTAGCCCTTGTCGTAATGAATCATTTAAGAGCATCATTGGACTATCCCTGCATCTCCTCTGGAAGATCGATGTACTTACACACATTCGATACCGCACATTCCGAATAAACGCTTTGTATGCGAGGAACTACGTGGCGGCAGGCTCTCCATATATCCTCATCCTATGTGATTTAATTATGCGCACTTATATGAAACAATGTGCATCCGGGATATATGACCTCTATGCTTATGTGACGATATCTGCCTCAGTATGTTGCATATTGCCATGACATGCATGATTGATAGCTTACAAGTCTTTATGACTTACCCTTTCCCCCTTTCTTGTTTTAGATCCTAGCAAGTCGAGGTCACGCTTCGTTGAGACTTCGATGTGTTCGTGCTTTGTGCCCTTTTTGGTGCGCCGTTGATTATTGAAGAGGTGGTTTGATGGCCTCTTACTCTTGTTTATATTTTTGTAAGGACGACGGGTTAAGCAAGTCAACTAGACTATGCTTGGGTATTTGCGTAGAACTTGATTGTAACTCTTGTTAGCTACTAGTAGTTTAATACTTGTAATACTTGTAATCATTTTTGTGCCGGCATTGTGTAAGCCGAGCTTTGGTTAACTTGTTGTTATTCCACTACGTATTAGTCTTCCGCTGAGCATGCTATTAGCTCTTATTTAATCCTTGTCCATAAACTGTTAGCTTGGGTTCCGGCATGTAGTGTCGCCAAGACTTGGTTATATTGCTTAGCTTTTTATCGAGTTGAAAAGTTTTTAAAAATATCCGCCTTTTGGTGCCGAGGCGTGCTACGTCTCTAATGTTGCGTCACGTCGTTTTTATAAATTAAGTCCTTGCATGTTTGATTGCCTACTTGTTTCCCTCCTTATTTGGGCGGTCCGACCCTCGGTTCCACCTCGGGCCCGGGCCGGGTCGCCACAGGGGAGGTGGAGGAGTGGATCCAACACACGACATAATTTTGCAATATATATATATGTGTGTGTGTGTGTGTTATATGTTAAACGTCATTATTAAAAGATCGAAAAGAGCAAAAATCGGAGTAAAATTTGAAGAGTAAGAGAATAAGTTTTATTTTAACATGGGTGCCCAAGTGGGCGCCCATTTAGCCCATCATAATTAATGGTCTTAAATGGACATGCTCATTTGTGCCCACTTAAAATATTGAGTGTGCCCATACCCCTTATTTGTTGGGCGGTCTGGTCGGGCAAATGGGCACAGGCAAAATTTGCCACCTCTAATTGAAACTCACAATTCCACTTCCAAACAATGGAATTGAGGTTCTTTTTCTCTCATTCGCTACTCTGAAGTCGTAACAAAATTTAAATTTACTGATGTGTTTCCCGTATTAAAAAATGATATTAAAATATATACAAATAAATCTATATAAATAAAAGTTACATTAATGTTAAAAAAATTGATAGCGCATATAATATCCGACAAATTAAGGGAAAATTGTTTGTGATATAACATGTTTTGTCACAAAACCTTCAAAACTACACTTTTCAAAAATTGGAATTTTTGCAAAATAATTCAAGTATTATGGTTCAATTTAAAAATCAAACATAAAGAAAAAAGGAATAAAAATAGTATATAACCAAGAAAAATAAATGTAGGAGACTGGTCAAGAAAAATGAATAAAAAATTCAAACGATCGATGGATAGACATAAGCAAATTTTGTTTAAACCGGACTATGGATAACTTTTGGACCGCGACCCGGTAAACACCCATAAAATCACGTTGTTTCCTCAGTCGTTTATTAATTTTAATTCGTGATTTAATTCACTAACAAACAAATTCGATCCAAATGTTAATTAATTTCATCATCAGCACTTTTTTTAGATTTGAATTTTTTAATATGTCACTAAAAAATCTGAAATTATTGAGCTTCCATTTTTTTTACACGTACCAAGTTGTCTAAAAAAATGGTCCTATCTCGATTTATAGATTTTTTTTTACAATAATAACTTTGGTTATGAAGAAATGAATAAAAAAATGTCAGATCTAGGTAATCTTATAAATTGATTATCAGATATATGAATTAGTTTTACTTCAAAGTGTGTGTATATGATTTAGTTTCAAAATCTTTGTTTTATTCCATATTTATTTTTCCTAGTCTGGATATTGATGCAAAGAAATTGACAAAAAAAACTTGGTTTTATTATCTCTCATGTTTCTACTATACTTTTTTTAATATACTAATGACATAAGAATATGAAGAGGTTTTGGAATAATTTATCCAATCAACCATAATAATGGCATTTTTTTATTTTCAATTTCCAATACAAAAAGTAGCTTATATACAAATAAAAAGTGTTTCTAAATTTAAAAAGTTAGTTTTGGCGGGAATTTTCCATAATATGCTCCTCTCTTTATATATATATATATATATATATATATATATATATATATATATATATATATATATATATATACATATACTAGATCTTCATGTTCGTGCCTATGGCACGGTACTGGTATATCTGATTTCGTCAATTGAAATGACGGGTGCCTAAATAGAAGATGTGATTTAAAAAAATGTTACAGTTGAGGGGTACATTGCTTAAATTGATAGTTGATGAATTGATGTTTTATATATAAGAGGTGACTATATAGAAGATTGATCGCAGGTATAACTTTGTAATGTGACGATAACGTAGGAGAAGAGAGAAAATGGTGACTTCTCATAATATTAATTGTAGGGGTGACTTGTAATAGAGAAAAAAAAATATGAAGTTAAAAATTGATAACTACTCACACATGTGAATGTGAGGGTGAATCTCAACCGTTAATTCTTTTAAGATAATTTAATATCAACCTCTGAATAGCCGTAATCTCTAATCAACCATAAGGAGAGATGCGATTTTTGAAAAGTTCCCGCGAAAAATGGCAACACTATTATTTTGTATAAAATCAGTTTTGCTTTGGAAATGAAAAATATATTTTTTGTCATTATGATTGATTAGATTAATCAATCCAAAAACTTTTTGCTTTCCACTATTATAACTGGTTGAACTAATTAATAGAATCATATTTAATTTATTTCGAAAAAGTTATTTTTCCCTTGGAACCAAATTAATTTAATGTTATACTCCTATTTCTTGCATAGCAATGAGCGAGAACCAAATTTGGATTTTTGGGCAGTAAGCATTTCTTGACAATCGAAAACCGATGGAATTAAAATTTGTGCAAGCATTATAATTATAAATAACTAAAAGCATTAGCAATCTTACATTTTCAAAAGGTTGAGTACATACAATGTATATCAACAAGAGTCTTCTTCAAAATGACTGCCGGAGGCTCTCCATAAAAAGAAAATTGAGGTTAGTATTATGACATCATATCTATAATCGCATATGAATCTTGACATGTTTCATTTTCGTCTTAATAATTCTTATGGTACCTGTATACATGGAAGTATGACATCAATACATAAAATGAATTGAATGACATTTTCTATTAGAATTTTTATGATGATTTCTATTGATGCAATTCTCAAACTAATTGAAATAGAATATAAACTGGATATTGTTATGGTAAAGAAACAAATGTAAGTATTTTAAAATTTGATCGATATAATTTATGTTTCTCATGTATATAATTTTTTTGATTCCAATAGTTGTCTACAACACATACTTCCAAAAGATTCATTCTAAATGAGATCATTCTATAATATCATCACAACAAATGTAAAACTATCAATATAGCATATATATATATATATATATATATATATATATATATATATATATATATATATATATATATATATATATATATATATATATATGCATATAATAACATGCTTTAGCATCTACATTTATATGAAATATAAATTACATTTTGTTCACTCAATGAATGTTTTGGTGATAAAATGTTAATCCCTTGATAAATCTGTAGTGGGAGACACATTTCAATGATACCTAATTTATTAACTAAAATTATGACATTAAGAAACCGCAAATAATGAAAAAATAGTTTTCAAATAAAATCCAATTAGTTAATGAAAATATATAAGTATTAAATTTTTATATAAAAATAGATGATTTTGGAGTAAATAAATTTATACATGCATATGGAGTACTGTATTTGTCAAATAAATTAAACAACATGCTATTTGACATAATTAAAAAATATATTTAACTAATATAAATTATTGAAAAAAATTAATGAGTAAATCTTATAGAGTGGAATTACAGTTTATATTTATTAATCCTATTTTTTTCTAAATGTTTGACTTTTATTTCTCAGATTTGTTATATACACAAATTTAACGTTGAAACAACAATTTATGTTTTTTTTTAATTATTTCCTCTAAAATAACATATAAATGTATACACGTTGTTTTCTGTATTTTCAGCCAAATAATTTTTACCATTTAACTTGGCATAATGTAAATAAATAAATATATATATATATATATATATTAAAATAAGCGAAATAAATCGCAATAAAAATTGAAAACAAAAACTAGTAAGTCATAGAGATCTTGAAAAGGGAATTACGGTTTAGATTTTTAAAATTGTGTTTTTTTATAAAGATTTGACATTAGAATTTCAAATCTTAAATGTACAAGTCCTTATTCATATACAAATTGCAGAAAATTTTGAAAAAACAACCAAATCCAAAGGTTTTTTTTCTCAGATCTTAAATATACAAATCTTTAAGTTTTAAAACACAAACAAATCAAAAAACATACTTAAGAAATTTGTTTAAAAGCAAAGGGTATTATTTTATTTTTTCCCTTAAAACTGTATTTAAAAAAATATTAAAAAATGACAAAATTAGTAAAACATACGAAGGGATAAGGCGATGAATGAAAAACAAAGAAGGGGTGGTTTTGGAAGAGGCATGTGATGTGTGAGTGTGATGGATAATATCATATGACCATCTAATTATTTACTATTAGGTTTTTGAGGTAAATTCAGGCCGGTCCATTTTGAAAAGTTTTTAATCGCTACATTATCCTATATTTTTTAACCAAAAAAACTCACTTTTGGGGTAAAAAGTTTACGATACACTTAATAAGCATGTGGCGGCTACAAATCACTTGATCATTGTACATCATGCTCCATCAATTAATGTACCGCGATACATTAACTTTAATTAGTTGAAATGGGTCAGTTGTATAAATAGAACTACTAATTGTAGTGACCTTCAAATTTTGTTATATGATAGAGATAGTGATAATAATAGTATAGTAATTGTAAATGTTTAATGAAAAATGTTATATTTAAAAAAATATTCCAAGATTTATGAAACTATTATTGAATCATCTAATTTTGATAATTGAAGGATTTTCTTTGTGTTATAGAGGCACTGTGAAAACTTCCATTGGGAAAACTATATCTGATGGGCTGAGATCAAAAGGAGAGGTCGTATTAAACGTGACATCGAGTGGTATAACTTATCTTTTGTTGTCTAGTGGTAGAACTACTCATTTACAATTTTCAATTCCTTTTAATCTGAATGAAAATTCAACATTTAACATAAATCAAGGTAGTCTAGTCCCCTTATCGAGTTTGTATTGAATGCCAAACTAATTGTATGCGACTGAGGCTCCAATGATGCATATGTATTGTTTTGAAGCAATGGATCACAGTACAATAGATATAATGAAAGTTATACATCTATCTAGAGGTAATATTTCATTTTAAAGTAAAATAATTGTGCTTGGTGGAGATTTTCGAGACATATTGTCAGTAATTCCAAAGGAAAGTAGACAAGACATACGATTTCTTTTGAAAAAAATATGTTTTTAATCATAACCAGTTGTATGCCGCTTTACTATTGCCAAACATAAAATTTCTTTTGAAAGAACCTGTTTTTAATCATAACCTGTTGTATGTTACTTTGTTTAGAGTTACCAATCCTAAGAGCCTATGAATTTTATTATATGATAGTGATAATTGTAATAACCGTATATGTTCATTGACAAATGTTGTAAATAAAAAAGAATTCCAAAATGTATAATAACCTTTTCAAATTTATGTGATTTTATATCTTTAATTTTATTGTTTATTATTTTTTGTCTATTTTATTCATATTAAAGTTTTCTAATTATATATTATTTAATTTTAATTAAGTATACGATTTTAGACTCATATTCAAATCGTGTCACTAGTTTAATCAACGTTAAGTGTGTTGGAAAAATGATGAACATGGAGAGTATCTAAAGCATACTATTGAACAATTTTCATGGTTGGATTAAGGCCGTTTAGTGGTTGGAATCCATAGTTGAAAACATTTTTTTAAAAGTAACGATTAAATGGGTTTTGTCCACCTAGGATAAAAATCGGCTTGACGGGCGTTTCATCTAAATGTCTCGGGTCGACTCGGTTTTGTTGGGATCAAAATTAAGTAAATCGTTTCTTTTAAAATTTATCTCCAGCAACAACTTTGACTATATCAAAGTTTGAGGAGATAAGTATTGTGAGGAGAAAAAATAGGAAGTGACTTCAACTTCCTCTCATCCATGATAAGTTCTGATTTCCACTGAGATAGATGATAGATATATCTCAAAAAAAAGTCTCTCGCTCAGCATTCTCTCTTCTCTATTATTTTTCTTCGGCAATTGAAACATTGATCGAGAGTGAGCCCAGAAAAGCGTGCTGAAGTTCGGGGCTTTGACGTTGAATTATCCTGAAAGATAGATTGTCGACTCGACTGATTGCACCAGTAAGTACGAGGGCAATACTTCTTCAAGGCTAGTCCGTTCCTCGAGCGATTCAACATTTACGATAAGTTTTTATTTTTCTTCTATATTTTCTGTTCTGTTATCAAAAAAAAAATTTCTGATCATTGTTGCTGTTGTGTTTCGGTTTCTTTTCTATTGTTCACTGCGTCCATCTCCTGCTTGGGTTTGCTTTTGCCTTGGTTCATATTGCAATTGTTTATTCTAAATTATAAAACCACAATCTTCTTGTTCTCTGCCATGCAAAATATCATACTTATTTAATTGGTTTGGTCAAACACTTTACCTATTGTTTATTATTCTTTCTATTTTCATATAACATTGGCATGCTATCTGATTGATCCAAAGGTTTAGCTTTCACAAAAAGACATTTTTTTGCAATCAGAAGGTTTAGAAAGCTTACAGTCTTGAAGAAGTATTATTTTTTTTTATATACAGTTTTGAAAATTGCTTAGCATGGCTAATGAAATCGTTGAACGTACCAATATTGCCACTATTGTTAATGCTACAACAGTTGCCCCGAGTGTTACCGAAGTTGGGTCTGGATCTCGTACTAGTTCAGAGACAATCACTAGCTTCATGCCTAAGGTGGATTTAACGGGTATGCCGGACAAATTCACTGGGCATTACTTCAAACGTTGGCAACAACGTATGAAGATATGGTTAACCACCAAGGGCCTGTTGTCAGTGGTTTTATCAGTGTTACCCTCTATTCCCGATAGTGATCCTAGAGCCGTGGCATTGCGAGAGAAGGATGAAATAGGCAAAGGAATGATTCTGTTGGGTTTATCCAACACATTATTCGATGTCTATTGCACCCTTCAAGGTTCTGCCAAGGATCTCTGGGATGAATTGGACAAGAAATTTAATACTGAAGACCACGGTCTCGAAAAGTATGCCGTTTCTAAGTTCCTAAAATTTGAGATGAAAGAGGGTAAATCAGTGACAGATCAGACTCATGAGTTTCAGCTCATTTTGCACTCTCTTCGTGAGGCTGAAATGGAATTGCCTGAGAGGTTTCAGGTCATGTCTATCATTGAGAAGTTCCCTAAGTCTTGGGAGGATTTTGGTATGACTCTCAAACACAAAAGGGAAAAGATCTCGTTGAAAGATTTGATGCATTCCATTGCTGTAGAAGAGGAGCATCGGAATGAAAAAAGTCATGTACCTGTTGAGTATCAACCGAAAGCACATGTGGTCACTGGGGGAAAGGTAGCAAGAGACCCTAAAAATAAACAACCAGTTGTTTCTCATGATCCTAATCCGTTAAAAGCCAAACCTAAAATTGCAAAGAAACCAAAGGCAAACAAACCTTGCTGGACTTGTGGGCAGATGGGGCATTGGGCTCGGACGTGTCCGAACAAGAAGCCAAAGACTCATGCTAGTGGACCTCAAGTCAATATGGTGACTGAAGGGACTGATCCCAGTGGGTATGTTTCTGTTAATCCTCAAATTTTCACTATTTATAATTCCAATGAGTGGTTAGTAGATACTGGGGCAAATGTGCACGTTTGTGCTGATAAATCGCTCTTTGTTTCTTACCATCCTACAGTTGGAAGAACAGTGATGATGGGAAATTCTAGTGCTGCTAGTGTACACGGGACTGGACGCGTGGACTTGAGATTTCCCTCAGGGCGAGTTCTTTCTCTGCATAAAGTGCATCACGTTCCTGACATTCGAAGGAACATCATTAGCGGTTCTGTTTTAGTGAGAGAGGGTTTTGAACTAAATTTTAAATTTAATAAGGTTGTAATTTTATTTGGTGGATCTTTTGTTGGGAAAGGTTATTTGTCTGATGGTTTATTTAAACTTGTGGTTGATTTTTTGGAATTAAATTATATATCTGAGAATTTTGATTCATCTACCTTATGGCATTGTCGTTTAGGTCATGTTAATTTAGATTCTGTTAAACACATGATAAATTTAGATTTGATTCCGAAGCATGCAATTAATAAAACTAAGAAATGCCAAGTATGTGTAACTGCAAAGCAAGTAAGAAAACCATATCATTCGGTGAATAGGGATTCAGAATTACTTGACTTAATTCACACAGACATTTGCGAGTTTAATGGCATGCTTACACATGACCAGAAGAAATACTTTATCACATTTATAGATGACTTTACTAGATACTGTTACGTGTATTTACTTAAGAGTAAAAGTGAAGCAATTGAAAAATTCTTAATATTTAAGAATGAAGTAGAGACACAAACTGGAAAGAAAATCAAAAGGGTTAGGTCTGATAGAGGGGGAGAGTATACTTCCAATTTGTTTGCATTAGAATGTCAAAATTTTGGCATAGTGCATGAGGAAACACCTCCTTATTCACCGCAGTCCAATGGGGTGGCAGAACGAAAGAATAGGACTTTTAAAGATATGATTAACAGTTTATTAGAAAGTTCAGGACTACCAAAATATATGTGGGGTGAAGCCTTGAATTCGACTTGCCATATTCTGAATAGGGTACCCCTAAAACATAAAGATAAGTGTCCTTATGAACTTTGGACAGGTCGAAAACCTAGCTTAAAATACTTTAGAGTGTGGGGCTGCCTTGCAAAAGTGTTAGTCCCTGAACTTAAAAGGAAGAAGCTTGGACCTAAAACTGTTGATGCAATCTTTTTAGGTTATGTCGAACACTCCTATGCCTTGAGATTTTTGGTTATCAAATCTGAAATTTCAGGCATAGATGTGAACACAATTGTTGAACTTCGTGACGCTACATTCTTTGAAGATGTATTTCCCATGAAAACAGGTGTGCCTCAAACTATTTCCAATGAAAATCAAAACTCCATATTAAGTTCCATTCCTGATCAAGTGGAAAAGATATCAAATGTGGGGGTTAAGCCAAGTAATTCTAGTCATGAGGACGACGAGTCACATGCACTTGATGAACCTAGAAGGAGCAAACGGGCTAGGGTCGCCAAGGAGTTTGGAAGTGATTTCGTCACTTACAATCTCGAGGGTGATCCAACTACCTTCAAGAATGCTATGGCTTCACCTGAAGCTATACATTGGAAGGATGCCGTAAAGAGTGAAATGGATTCCATTGTTCAGAATGGAACATGGGAACTCGTTAATCTCCCTCCTGGGTGTACTACGATTGGATGCAAATGCATTTTCAAATGGAAATTGAAACCAGACGGAACCATAGATAAGTTCAAGGCCCGGTTAGTTGCAAAGGGTTTCAAACAAAAAGAGGGCATAGATCTCTTCAACACTTATGCCCCAGTTGCGCGCATGACTACAATAAGAATGCTTATAGCATTGGCATCCATTTTAGGTCTTAACATTCATCAAATGGATGTTAAAACTGCTTTTCTTCATGGTGATCTTGAAGAAGAGATTTATATGGATCAGCCTGAAGGATTTGTAGCTAAAGGCAACGAGAGAAAAGTTTGTAAGTTAGTAAAGTCTTTATATGGACTTAAACAAGCCCCTAAGCAATGGAATGAAAAATTTGATAAAGTTGTCTTATCATTTGGCTTTACTCTTTGTGATGCAGATCAGTGTGTATATTTCAAAGTTAAAGGTGATGCATGCATTATTTTATGCCTTTACGTGGATGATATATTGTTGTTCGGCTCAAACGATAATATAATAATTGAGACTAAGATGTTTTTAAAAACAAAGTTTGACATGAAGGATATGGGTGAAGCTGAAGTAATTCTTGGTCTAAAGCTGACTAAGTCAGCCGGAGGCATAGCCATTTCACAATCTCATTATGTCACTCAAGTTATTGAGAAATATGGCTATAACAATAGTAGAATTGCTAAGACACCATATGATCCTTCAGTAGCTTTGTATAAGAATGAAAGTGGGGTACCTATGTCTCAATTAAGATATTCTCAGATTATTGGTAGCTTGGGATACCTTGCAAACTGCACTAGACCTGATATTGCGTTTTCAGTATCTAAGTTGAGTCGGTATACTAGTTGCCCAAATAGAACTCATTGGGAGGCCTTGGATAGAGTACTTAGATACTTGAAAGGAACTAGCTCCTTGGGTTTGCATTACGGTAGATATCCTCCTGTTCTTGAATGATATAGTGATGCGAGCTGGATAGCTAAGAACTCCGGGAGTTATGGGTGCACCGGGTACGTGTTCACGTTTGGTGGAGGGGCTGTCGCCTGGAAGTCCACCAAACAAACAATTTTGTCTCGGTCAACCTTTGAGGCTGAGTTGTGTGCTTTGGATACTACGGGAATCATGGCTGAGTGGTTTATGGGATTTGAGGCTGAGTTACCTATCGTCAGCAAGCCGATTCCACCGATTTGTTTGCATTGTGATAGTATGAGTACAATTGCAAAAATCAAGAGTATCAAGTACAATCAAAAGACTAGGAGACACATTCAAGTTAGACTTAAAACTATAAGGAAATCTGTGTCTCAAGGGGTGTTTGCTGTTGATTTTGTAGGATCCAAAGAAAACACAGCAGATCCCTTAACTAAAGGACTTGGCTTAGGTCAGGTTGTAAAATCCAGGTTAGGAATGGGACTGAAACCCATCAGTGATTCATCTACAGTAGCAACCTAACCTATCTAAGTGGAGATCCCACGAAGTAGGTTCAATGTGGTATCAACAAGCTGTAGTGTGAGTTGAGCATCTAAAATGTTAAGTGACACATAAGTGTCCGTGTCAATTCCTTGATAAGCCTGGTAGATGCTGGTTGTTGCTAGTTAGTATGAGTCTAAGACTCCGAATGGGATCAAGCCTTTATGGCAGGGTGTTAGCAACGCACCCTTGGAGATGCCCAGCTATGAGAATGTTATTGTGAGGCCGCAATAAGAGAATAAGGGTTAATTCTCGAATACATTCTTGAGACAGGACAGTGACGCATGGCCAGAAACGCGTCAACCCTATAGATCATTGTTATAGCCGTTAATGTGTTGTTGTCAACCGACACCACCACATCAAAGGTTCAAGTTCAAGAACTCTGTTCACTTAGTTCCTGTGGGGGTTTAGGTTGACAACTTAGATCATGGTTCAAACCGGAAGGTACCATTATTAAAAGCACGTTATGACAATCAGAGTTGAGTTTCAACTATGAATTTGTGGGGGATTGTTGGAAAAATGATGAACATGGAGAGTATCTAAAGCATACTATTGAACAATTTTCATGGTTGGATTAAGGCCGTTTAGTGGTTGGAATCCATAGTTGAAAACATTTTTTTTAAAAGTAACGATTAAATGGGTTTTGTCCACCTAGGATAAAAATTGGCTTGACGGGCGTTTCATCTAAATGTCTCGGGTCAGCTCGGTTTTGTTGGGGTCAAAATTAAGTAAATCGTTTCTTTTAAAATTTATCTCCAACAATAACTTTGACTATATCAAAGTTTGAGGAGATAAGTATTGTGAGGAGAAAAAATAGGAAGTGACTTCAACTTCCTCTCATCCATGATAAGTTCTGATTTCCACTTAGATAGATGATAGATATATCTCAAAAAAAAGTCTCTCGCTCAGCATTCTCTCTTCTCTATTATTTTTCTTCGGCAATTGAAACATTGATCGAGAGTGAGCCCAGAAAAGCGTGCTGAAGTTCGGGGCTTTGACGTTGAATTATCCTGGAAGATAGACTGCCGACTCGACTGATTGCACCAGTAAGTACGAGGGCAATACTTCTTCAAGGCTAGTCCATTCCTCAGGCGATTCAACATTTACGATAAGTTTTTATTTTTCTTCTATATTTTCTGTTCTGTTATCAAATTTTTTTTTCTGATCATTGTTGCTGTTGTGTTTCAGTTTCTTTTCTATTGTTCACTGCGTCCATCTCCTGCTTGGGTTTGCTTTTGCCTTGGTTCATATTGCAATTGTTTATTCTAAATTATAAAACCACAATCTTCTTGTTCTCTGCCATGCAAAATATCATACTTATTTAATTGGTTTGGTCAAACACTTTACCTATTGTTTATTATTCTTTCTATTTTCATATAACATTGGCATGCTATCTGATTGATCCAAAGGTTTAGCTTTCACAAAAAGACATTTTTTTGCAATCAGAAGGTTTAGAAAGCTTACAAAGTGTACTCCTGTAATATCACTACTCCACCTTCCTATTACAGTTTGTTCTATCTAAGTTAGTTTGTGTGTATGTTACGTGTGTAGGTAAGAGCTAGAGAAAGGACACATATGTCAATATATAATTGAGTTGGAATTATCGGGATCCATGGCTACCACACAATTAAGCAAGGGTAAAATTTTGGCTCGTCCATTTTTTGAAGATTCTAACTCTTTTGATCCATAGTTTTTTTTAAACTGCAAAAAACTATTTTTAAAATAAATATTCATATAATACCCAAAGTAAAAAAAAAAAAAAAACTCTATAAATTCCTTCTTCTTCTCCCTTTTTCTTCTTCTTTTTCTCCATTTTTCTTCATTCCATGGCTCGGAGAGCATCTCCATCACAAAGCCCATTTTGGAAGAGTCAAAATCTATGACTTTCTGTGGTTTTCATGGAACCTAATTCATTCAGATTTCTGAGCGCAAATCATTGTGTCTTTTACTGAAATATGGAATGTTAACAAATTGCAGAAGAAGAAGCTGTACAAAAACATGTGGCTGGACAAAGACAAAAACCTCATATCCAAATCAAATTTTTCTAAGATTTGGATTTATCGGAGGAGTCAGGCCACTAGACCAAACTGTTTGTAGTCCCAAGCACAGGTGATGGCCACCCATATGTTTCTGCGCCTGAAGAAACTATAAACACAAATCCACACATTTCTTCTCCGTCTGGTTGAGCGAGTAAACTTACTCGCCACTCGATTGAATGGACTCGATGGAGGAATTATTGTGGGTACCAATCACAACCTAGCACACACACAAACCAATGAATTATTGTTACTTGGAGCTGCTGTATTTAATCTATTGCTTTGGGCTGGAATATGGAGAGAGAAGGGAAAAAGGAGGGCAACGACAGAAAACATAATAGGTAGAAATCGCGGTTCATAATTTTTTGAATCGCGATGTATTTTTAAATTTTTTTGAATTGCGATACATAAATTATTTGAATCATGGTGCATAAAATTTTGAATCACGGTGTATTTTCAATTTTTTTTTTGAATCGCGGTGTATAAATTATTTGAATCATGACGCATAAATTTTTGAATCACGATCCATTTTCATAGCGCGTCTCAGGTTTATTAAAGGTGTCGCAATCATTTCGTCCTCAAAAGTGTTCTTTTTCGACTGGAAAAAATAATAATAATACTAGAGCGAATTAAAATTTTGAAAAATAAACCAATCGCAATTTTACCACTAAGCAATGACCAGAAAAGGCCAATAGCGCCTTAGACCATCTCGAACCATGATTCATCCCTTCGAATTGAAATATTTTGATACTATTCGGCTCTCCAACAGTAACCTCACTCAAAACTCTCTTCAATTTGAAAATTGCGTTGGGAAACATTAAACCCAACGCAAACTATTCCTCCACTTCATCTTCTCTCTACTCTTTTATTTTCTTTTCTTTTTTGTTTAAGTAATTATTTTGTATTATTATTATTATTGTTAATTTTGTTGTTTAGTTTAAATACTACTTTAGTGTTTTGGTTTAAATAGTACAAAATATTAATTCAATTATTTTTATTTATATTGTTAGTTATTAGTTATATATAATATTAAAATTATTTATAATAAAGTTTATAAATATTAGACATTAATAAAAAAAACGAAAATTAAATGTTTGGTTTTGGTTGTATTTTCATAAGTCTATTTGGTTGTTTATTTAAGTTATTTTAATGTTTGTATTTTAGTCTTTATTAATGTCTTGCATTTAATTATTAATTTTAATATGTTTGTATTTTTAGTCTCAATTAAATTCTTGCATTTAATTATTTTTTAATACATAGTATTTAATTCAATATAATATTAATTCAATAAATAATACATTTGTTTTGCTAAAATACATTAACACAAATTAAATGAAATAAAACATATACTTGAAATACAAATAAAATAAAATAATGAAGAATATACTTGAAATAATCATTTTAGAATAAACTTTGAAGTAGAACTGTTAGATATGGTGGAAGAAATTTGGTGGAGAAATTGCACCAGTTGAAAGATTTGGTGCAATTTTTGCACCAAATTGTTGGAGATGATCTTAGCCAGCCGACTTCAAAATTTCATCAGAAAATTACGGCACCAGGTGTCTGGTTCTGGATCTGGACCTTTACGCACTACGTGACTATTACATATGCATATTGCACGTGCAGTGGAGCCAACCAAGTAGGGGTGTAAATCGAAACTACCGAACCGAACCAAACCAAACCAGTCGATTTGGTTCGATTTTGGTCGAAGACGGTTCGGTTTCGGTTTCGGTTTCAAATTTTGGAAAACCACCCGGGTGTCGAACCAAACCAACCTATATATTTTTATTTATTTATTATATAATATAATATATATTATATTTATTAACTATTTTGAACCTTTTGGATAATCTTATATACATAATCTAGCCCTTTGATTTATTCATATATAGACATATATTAAACAAAACAAAATCTTAAGGTAAAACGCATATTTGGGCCACTGTACTTTTCCAAAAATTGTAATTAGGCCACTGAGACGTCAAAATTTTCGGGATGGCCACTGTACCAAACTTATCTTGCATGTTAACCCATTTTTTGATGGGACGTTAAGTTTGGACGTTAATAGAAACTTTGTGTGATAATAGAAACTCAAAGGGGCCAAACTGAAAAAAAAATATGCATGTCATTTGTATAAAGAGTAAGGGGTCAAAATGTTGAAATAAACTTCATCTTCTTCATCCTCTCAATAGCAATAATGGATCTTCTTCATTCATGATTTCAAGGAAAATGGAACTGCTACTTTGATTCATATACACCGATGAGTGAATACTTCATTCAAATCAAGGTGATGCAATTCAAGGCGACGCAAATCACGGCCACACAAATCCTGATTCACACCACCGCGCCACCACCACCCCCACCCCCATTGCTACCGCTGCCTTGCTTCCATCCCTATTCGGTGACTTGACACCAACTCTCTCCACCTCTGACCTCTGCGACACTACAATCGTTAAATGAAGGAAACCCAATTGAGAAATTGTTTGCAGAGAGATCCAAGAACTCCAAGCTGGGGCAATCGATCGTTAGTTCATAATCTCGATTTTCCAACCCCAACACAATCTCCACAAAAACAAAACCCCCAAAAATTAGAGAAGCAATATTCAATCAATCCTGCTAACCCAACTCTTCTAAGTATAACGTTTTTACCTAAAATCAATGCTCGACGCCGAAGAAGACGACCAAAACTGGTACTTGCCCACCACAAACAACAACACCAACCACAACCAGCTCTTTTTCTCCTCAAATGATCTCATTTTACAAGTCCCCATAGACTCCTCATCTTCTTGCTCCCTTCTTCAGCTTTCAACAACCTCAACCCCTCTCAGGTTCACTACTTTCTCCCTTCCAAACCCACCATTCCATCAATCTTGAACAACCCCTTGGATAATTCTTTTTACCTCGGTGGCAAACCCGAGTTATTTTAGACCCAACCTTTGAGCAAGAGAACTGGGGTTTGGACCAGGTTCAATGATTTAACCTCCCAAACCCACATGGGTTCTCCTAGTTTGACATCAGATCATCATTTCTCGACCACCCATTACAAAAACATCAATCGAACCCTAATTCTTAACTTGGTCAGTTAAATTGTCAGGTTTGAGATCTTAATTGGGTTTAAAACAACTTCTCAGAGTATAATCTCTTTACCCGTCGGATCGTTAGATCTGTGAGGGACTGAGATCCATATTGTGAGAAAAACATCCACAGTGATCACGCTCAAAACTTCTCCTGTGAGATCTTAACTGGGTTTAACAGTTTGACCTCTAACCCTTTATACAAATGACATGCACAAATATTTTTTTCCAGTTTGACCACTTTGAGTTTCTATTATCACACAAAGTTTCTATTAACGTCCCGTCAAAAAATGAGTTAACATGCAAAATAAGTCTGGTACAGTGGTCATCCCAAAAATTTTGACGTCTCAGTGGCCTAATTGCAATTTTTAGAAAAGTACAGTGGCCCAAATATGCGTTTTGCCAAATCTTAATTGTGGAGAACTATTATTTCTTCCATTGTTTATGTTTATTTTAGAATTTGTATTTTTTTTCTTTATGATAATTTGTTGTTAGTAGATTATTTCATAATTCTGATGTTAATTCAAAATTAAAATTTTATTTTTATTGTTATTTTTAATGTTAGTTAATTTTATTTAAAATAATTTATATAAACCACAAAACCGAATGGTTCGGTTTGAGATTTTTGGAACCAATAGAGGGCGATTCGGTTTGTGGTTTTGGCATAAACCAAACTAAACAGAACCACTCAAACCCCTACAACCAAGAGTACCATTTGATCTTTTTTTTTATTCCCTAAATCTAACCAAACCCCCAAAGACCCCTAACGAGATTCGACCTTATGACCAAAAGCAGGAGGAGTGAGTGCTATAACCAATAGAGCAAACAGTGAATCTCACCATTAAAGTTTCTTTTTTTTTTCCATTTTGTCATCATTTGATTGTATTGTATTTGTAATGTACCCACTGCTGCACATAGAGATGTTAAAAAGGCCGGAAACCATAGGGTTAACCTTATTAATCGGAAACATGAAAGGGTTAGGGTTGGGAAAATCCAACCCGTTTAATAAACTGACTAAACGGGCTGACCCTATAGGGTCACGGGCAAACTGGGCTGGTCTGGCAGGTTCAATGGTTGGCCCGTGGGCTGGAAGCTTTCGGCTAAAATGATGGTTCAAAATGTTAGATTTGAGATTCAAACCCACAACCTCTCAGGAGGATAGGAACTTGAGGCTGACCCCTTACATCACCCAACCATCCTCTTGACTTGTTTGTTTGAAATTCAAATGCGTAATATATATTATCATTTCATTTGGTAAACCAATGTCTATCCCCTATTAGCTTTGTCATGATGTATGTGTATTTGATGAAAGTCAAACCCAAACATGGTCGTAAGTACAGTTTTAAAACTTATAAGTTTCCAAAATTGGTCAAAATGAGATTTTTGGATACATAATTAGATATGTTTAAATGGCCGAGAAACATGGTTGACCCTACTAACCGGGAATCGGAAAGGGTTAGGGTCGGGAAAATGCAACATGTTTTAATTCCGTGCTAAACAGGTTGATCTTAGTATTATATTTTACTATTTGATTAAAATATTTGATTGTATTAACTTCTTACCAACATTTATTTTATGTTATTTTATTATTGTAGATGAAAAGGATAATGATGTTGAAAAATATATTTTCTCAAAAGAAAACTCGATTTCATGTTTTTAATTTGTATTGTTAATCGTTGTCACTTGTTCATCAATATGCTTGTTACTTAATTTCAATTTTTTGATTTAAATAAGACATCATGTGTTAATAGGGCTGACCTTGTTAAACCGTACCATACAGGGTTAGGGGTACGGTTGCGATTAATTTGAGTGGTCTGTTTAAATGACTCGTTTAACCTGCGGCCCTATAGAGTCACAACCATATATGACTGACCCTAAAGGGTTAGGGCTAACCCAATTTAACATCTCTACACAATACCATGGTCTCAAAACTCAAAATTAAGAATATCACATATATGTATCATGCATGCGGGTGACAAAATTTTATCCAGTTCATTGGGTTATCCAATATAACCATTATAAAAGATTTATTAGGTATTATCCATTAACACTCAATTAAGTTAATGGGTGTTAATGGATAACACCCATTAGAGACCAATAACAAAATGGATAAATTATGGAAATTAACCGGTTATCCATTATGTTTATCCATTAAAGTCACCACAACCATTTGGTTTATCAACTAATGCCACCACTACCACCCGCCTCCGTCCACCACCGCCACTTCCCAACTCTGGCAACCGCCACCACCATCTGCCATTCATCGCCACCAACCTCCGACCACCACTTGTCGACATCTTTGCCCATCGCTACCACCATCTGTCCCCAACCTCTGCCACCACCTGCTGCCCATCGCCGCCACCACACCACTATATGTTCAGTGTTCTTTACTTAGAAATGATAATAAATAGAAATGAAACTTGCTATAAACAAGATTCAAACTTGGATTAAATTACTTTATACCAAGGTTTACTACCACCAGGCTAGACCCCTTTTTGAAAATTATTTGAAAGTTTAATATAAATATAAATAAGTAATCATAAAAGTTGTTGATTATTATGAACTTATTTATTATTTTGTTTTGGATTATTTATAATTATAATGAATATAAGTATTTAAATTTTAAATTTTATTTGTATTTTGTAAAAATTGCACCTAAATTGTATCAAC
This sequence comes from Codonopsis lanceolata, assembly GCA_013146195.2. Classification (NCBI taxonomy): domain Eukaryota; kingdom Viridiplantae; phylum Streptophyta; class Magnoliopsida; order Asterales; family Campanulaceae; genus Codonopsis; species Codonopsis lanceolata. The sequence goes on from CM028380.1 coordinate 55,538,959, forward strand.
TTATTGTACCGCAAACTCTTCATTTACTTGTCAATTTCATTTTGTTAAATTAGCAATTGGCTCCATTTCATTTTAGCTTAATATTTGTTGCTCCATTTCATTTGGTTTAAAAAATATTGAGCTAGGAATTAAAAGTTAGTAAGACAAAAAAGAAAGCAAAGTCTACACAAGTTTAATATACATTTTTTTATAATAAAAATTTATAACCACAAATTATGACATTTTTTAACAAAAAATATGCATTTTTTAATATTTGATGATCCATTTCATTTCATTAACTGTTAGTAGCCCATTAGTAATAAAATGACACTTTTATACCTCAATTTTTTTAAAGTGAACTATTTAAGTGAAACATCCCGAAATGAAATAGTGGACTTTTAGCCTGGAACGAAGAGAGTATTTTGGTCTGATAGTCATAGATGTTTGTTAGTATAGTCGGAATGATTAACTATTCACTACTTGTTATCGTTTTTAATCTTTGCATTTGTTACTTTTTTTTATTCTACTATAATTTCTCTAATTTATTTGTAAGAACAAAAATATTTTATAGCCAACATTTGCCGAGACAACTGAAGCATAAGACAACTGAAGCATTTTGTGATATAGAGTTTCATAGAAAGATCCCTAAGCTATGGTTGTTTTGCTTGTCAATTGCAATTAACATAAGCTATGGTTGTGTTATTCTTTGAAAAGGTGTTGTGTGAGTGCTTGTATATATATATATATATATATATATATATATATATATATATATATATATATATATATATATATATATATATATATATATATATATATGTGTAGTCTTACAGCTAGTATGTGTGTGTGTGTGTGTCTTTATTTAGTTTTGTGCGTGTAAGAATGTGTGTGTGTGTTTATGTTTTGTCTAGTTTTGTGTTTTTTTTTACGTGTTGTGAATATATGTTGGAAAGTGATGGAATTTCATCCATGACTTTCTATTCCAAAGTTACATCAATATATACAATTCTACTCCCTTGAGTTTAGGAGTCTAATACCTTAATTTTAGGATCTAAATCAACTCTCCTAATATGACTAGTATACATATACAACATATATTCTCTAATGAATATAGGATACTACATATCCATATATATATATATATATATATTCTATCAGTCCCCCGCAGTCATAGCGGGAGGAGGCCGTATGCTAAGACTGTCCCGAAAATCATTAAAGAGTACGCGCAGAATTCCTTTCATGAAAATGTCTGCCATTTGATAACGGGACGGCACATGAAGCACACGAACATCACATTTCTCTACCTTTTCTCGAGCGAACAAAATGTCTAGCTCAATATGTTTCGTACGTTGGTGTTGGACTGGATTCCCCGACAAATATATAGCACTCACGTTATCACAGTATACCAACGTAGCCTTTGAGAGGGGTACGTGAAGCTCAAGTAATAAATTTCGAACTCAACAGGATTCGACAACTGCATTAGCCACACCCCTATACTCCGCTTCGGCACTAGAACGAGACAAGGTAGGTTGTCTCTTGGATGACCAAGAAACCAAATTATTACCCAAAATAAACAATAACCCGAAGTTGAGCGGCGGGTATCCGGGAAACCGCCCTAATCGGCATCCGTATAAGCTGTAAGGGAGGTACAAAAAGACTTTGAGAGATGTAGGCCAAGCTTAATAGTCCCTCGAATATATCTCAGAATGCGTTTAAGTGCGGTCATATGATCGTGCCTGAGATCATGCATGTGAAGACATATTTGTTGAACAGCTTAACTGATGTCGAGTCGGGTAAAGGTTAAATATTGCAAGGCACCGGTCAAATGTCAAAAGAAAGTTGGATCTTCATAAGGAGCCCCAGCCGAGCCACTCAGTTTGGCATTGGTGTCCACCGGCGTCAAGGATGGCTTGCAAGAAAGCATGCCGGCCTGATTGAGTATATCTTCAGCATATTTACTTTGACACAAAAATAGTCCCCCGTTAGTGTGTGTCACAACAATCCCCAAGAAATAATTCAATGGCCCAAGGTCCTTCATTACAAATCCGGATGCCAAGGTGGGCATAATCGAAACCCGAAGCTTGTCTGAAGAGGTAGTAAGAATTATATCGTCGACGTACAACAATAAATACGCCATATCTTGCCCCTTCGAATAGAAAAAATAATGAGTGATCTGATATGCTAATGACTGAACCCCATAGTGAAAACAAAATCTGCAAACCTCTTGTACCAGGCCCGGGGAGCATGTTTGAGGCCATATAGGGATTTTTTTCAACAAACAGACATAATCAGGATGGTGCTGATCATGAAAACCCATCGGTTGGTGCATATACACAGTGTCCTGTGATGCCCCATGGAGGAAGACAATTGGTGTATAGACCAAGATTTAGATAGAGCCAAACTGAGTACTGTTCAGATCGTGGCTGGTTTTACTACTGGACTGAACGTCTCTGTACAATCCACTCCCACCTGCTGAGACCTGCCATCACCTACAAGACGGGCCTTAGGCCTCTCAAAAGAACCGTCATAGTTCTTTTTATAAGAGAATATCCACATACAACGAATAATATTCACATCAGAAGGGCGGGGAACAAGTACATAGCTTAATTAGAGCATCAAATTCATCAACCATAGCTGCTTTCCAATTTGGGTCGGACAACGCAGATTTAGGATTGGAAGGAAATGGGGACGGAGATGTAGACGAAAAAAGGCTGAATTGATGCTTTGGTTTCACTATCCCACTCATACTCCGTGTGGTCATAGACTGGGTCTGAGGTATGGGGGCTGGAACATGAGCATGTGGATCACAAGGCGGGCCAGAAGGGGGTTGATCCATGTTTGAGGAAGCGGACTGAGGCCTGCCACTGGAATCAAGAAGTGGGCCGGCAGTAGAGGTGATGGGAGGAGATGACCCAATAAGCTGGGCTGCTGGCGAGGAACCAAGGGGGCTGTCCGGCGCCTGGGCCAGTAGGGCACCAGGAAGAGTGTTGGGCTGAGTAGGAGAAGGTGGGGATTGGGCTTGAGAATCAAACCAGCCATGGAAAAGAGGGTTCATGGGCTGTTCAGGGAAGGAGTTGTCTCGATTTTCAGTGGAGAGATTTTGGTCGGAAGCGAACGGAAATATTTTTTCATTAAACCCCACATGACGAGAAATAATAATCTTGTGAGTTGTAAGGTCGTAACATTTGTACCCACGATGGTTAGGTGAGTATCCCAAAAAAAACACAAGGACTTGAGCGAGTGTGTAATTTATGAATAGTAGTGGAAGGAATTAAGGGGAAGCACAAACAACCAAATACTCGTAGATGTGAGTAAGACGGATCACGCCGGTAAAGTATTTGTGTTGGTGAGTATTGACGAAGACCTTTAATGGGAATAATATTGAGGAGATATGTAGCCATGGCTAACGCATGATGCCAAAAAGAAGAGGGCATCGAGGAATGAGCAAGAAGGGTGCAGACGAGATTATAAATTGTTCTAATTTTTTGTTCCGCTTTCCCGTTTTGAGAGGATGTGTGAGGACATGACAATCGAAAACTCATCCCATTGGCACGGAAAAAGGTTTTGAATTGGTTATTGTCAAATTCCCGCCTGTTGTCACACTGAAAACACTTAATTATTCTTTCAAATTGAGTGGAGACATATTTCCCAAAAGAAAACAATATATCCGGGACTTGGGATTTTTTTCCAATGGGGAAGGTCCACAGAAAATTAGTATAGTCATCAAGAAACAAGAGATAATATTTATGTCCCGAGGAACTTAATTAAAATGGGGGAGGACGACAAATCACTATGTACAATATCAAAAGATAAAACAGTGGACGAAGAAGAGGGAAAAAATGGTAACTAAACATGTTTACCAAAAATGCAAGAATCACAGACACCATCCAAACGAGAATCCGTACAAGGAATTAAATTGGAATTGCAAAGGGAGTTAAAAACATGTGCTCTCAGATGACCTAACCTATTATGCCATAAATGAGGACAAGAAGCAGTAAAACTAGACGGAGTAGTGGTGGAAGAGCCGGAATTGTTGGTGACGAGATAGAGATCTCCGGAGCTATTATATCTCATTAACTGGACCCCTGTTTGAATGTCCTTCACCGAAAACCCAAAAGGATCAAATTCAATACTCACATGATTATCAGTTGTAAAACGTCGAACAGAGATCAAATTTTTAACCAATTTAGGTGCATGAAGAACATTAGATAATTTAAAAGGCGGAAGGGAGGGGATAAGGTCTGTTGTCCATACCCAACAGTTGGAATAGTATTACCATCTCTGACAGTAATAAATTTATTTCTATTGCTCAAATTAAAATAAGATGAAAGGTTACTTGAGGAGCCCATCATATGTGAAGTGGCACCGGTGTCCATATAGATATTGTCGTCAGGAACATGTAACGACATAGTATGCATTGCCGTCTCAACGTCGGTCGGCACATATGTAGAAGAGGAAGAATTGGGTCCATGAGCAGAATAAGCTTGGGCAGAATAAGCTTAGGCTGGCCTTTGGCCCAATACTCCATGTGGGCTAGGTGAGGGAGGACGGACCCATCCAGTAGTTGGATATGGGCATGGTGGTGAGGCCCATTGTTGATAGGAAGGCCAGACTGGTTGATAGGACCACCAGGCCGGTGGTTGCTGCCATTGGTGGCTTGTCTGCTGGTTCTGGTTAGGGTTACCGTTGCCTCTCCAATGACCTCTACCCGCCTGTGTTCTGCCGCCGCCGCCCTCCTGTTGTCTACCAGTGGATTGATGTTTCAGCCCCTGTCCATTTGATTTTCTACCACAGCCATTCCCCTAACTACCAGATTTGTTCCGATGCTGCCCACCGCTGGTGTGTGCCTGTTCCTTGTTGATGTCGTCGTCACTCCCGTCGGTACTTGCAAATAGGGCCGAATTTGCCACACCTGAGGCCATATTGGCTTGTTTCGTCTTACGAGACTCTTCCATAACAAGCTTTGATCGGACCTCCAAAAAAGTGGGTAATGGGTTGCTTTGCTGGATAATAGCCGCTACACTGTCGTAGCTCTTGTTCAAACCAGCGATTGCTTGAAGCACCAACCTGTTGTTGGTAACCGGCGCGTCGACATTGGCCAATTGATCTGCAAGATTCTTTAACTCTTTGTAGTAAGCGGACACCGACAGAAAATCATCCAAAAGCACTTGCGAGAATTGATTCTCAAGTTGGACGGCACGAGAGTGTTTGTTGTCTCGGAAAATCCCCTCGAGGTGCTCCCATGTCTTTTGTGTTGTTGATCCCGGCTCAATAATAGTCTGCATCAAATCGGTAGAGATTGTTTCGTAGACCTATTGAAGAACTAGGGAATCCAACCTCTTCCATAACGCATTGTCGGATGTTGCCTCAGTGGTGCCCTTACCAGTCGGAAGAATAATATGGTCCTCGACCTCAAACACTTGGCAATGGATCCGAAATAATTTCGCCCATGTGACGTATTTCCCCGTCTCTGGTTCAAGAATGAGAGGATCGAGTTTTTTTATGTTCCCAACCGTGAACGCCGGATGTAAAGGTTGAGGAGCCATGAAAGAACGATGGAAAAAGAAGAAGGAAAAAAACAAAAAACGAGGAAGACAGAGGACGGAGAATGGATTTGGCGGACGTAGGCTATAATGATACCATAATGGAATTTCATCAGTGACTTTCTATTCCAAAGTTACATCAATTTATACAATTCTACTCCCATGAGTTTAGGAGTCTAATACCTTAAATTTAGGATCTAATTCAACTCTCCTAATATGACTAGTATACATATACAACATATATTCTCTAATGAATATAGGATACTACGTATCCATATATATATATATATATATATATATATATATATATATATATATATATATATATATATATATATATATATATCTATATTCTATCAGAAAGTAATACTAAAAAACAAATTAAAATATAATGTTACTTATTGAGTATTATCCGGATAATATACATTTATTAATGTATAGAATTAGATATTATCCAATAACACACATTGTTATTGGATAATATTAAATAACACACATTAACTATATTGGGTAGATAATGGTTTTATTCAAATTATCCGGTAACACCCAATTGCCACCTCTAATTATGCATTTAAAAAGTTTAATAACAATATTTAAAAAAAACGACAAAGATCGAGACCAAAGGGTGTGCAACTTTTTTCACCAGAACTAAACAGTGACAACTGTAAAAGTGTATCCAAAAGGGGAAACTCTCCCCCCGAGAGCCCCCACACCCCAGCCCCATGAGAATGTGGGAGGGAAAATCACGGTAACTCAGCGATTAAGTAGCTAGGAGGACCGTGTCTAGTACCTACAAGGAGCCACCCTTACAAAAGGATGAAACCCCTACACCGCGGTTGCTAGGACTCGATCATTGGTCTTGTATTCAAATTTACTAGCTCTTAATCAACTAAACTAAGCCCGTGAAGGCTGTAACAATTGTAAAAGTGGTTACGGTACCAATTGAACACCAAACGACTTAACAAGAGACGTGTTATTTTTGTATTACTTTGGAAAGTGTTGAATCATTTAGATTTGTTAATTGTTATTTTACATTTTCACTTTGGGTATATTTTGCAATTTTATATTATATACACAAATAATACTACTTAATATGCCATGTGTCAAACTTGACTATTAAAATTTTAAAACACAAATCCTTTGGGCCATATTATTTTTTTTTGGAAAGTGCCGATCAAAAAATAACTTAAAATGTTGGTTGAGTGATTAGGCAAAACAAAACAACAACGATGCTAGCTACAAATAAGCTTGATGAAGTGTAAAATTATTTGGAAAAATACAATTTAGATATACATAAAAGCTTAGTTAGTTATAGCAACATATAAAGATAGATGTGTTTGACTTTAATTGAGAATTTAATGGTTTGATTCGATACATTTTCACCTATATAGTTGGGATCAAGTGCCCATTTCATCCCGTGGCTCCATGTACTAGTCTTCATGCCATTTTGGTGGGTATTGAGATCGCATAGGCTAATGGATGGGAAGTAGTCGTGGAAACCGATTCGCAAGTTGCGATGGATCTCTCGGCCAACCCGTGACCGCGAGGGGAAAATCATCCTCTTACGACTTTTGGAAGACATCAAAGCTCTTTTCAACACCAGGTGATGCACGCTCCAGCATACGTTGAGGGAGGGAAACACGTAAAATAAACATGAGAGCTAACGAAGAAGTCAATTTGGATGGAGGAGTTGTTGGAGCCTATGAGTGATATTAGAATTTTGTTAGGCATTGATAGTAGGGGAGTTGCTTTCCCCATATTCTAGTTTGTTTGGTTTTTTTCTTGTTCCTTTCCCAATGCATCTTTTTTTTTTTGAAAATGCATGGCCATTTCATGTGATCAAACCAAAATCCTTCTGTAGGACTATGAGGGTCTCTCTCCGAATCGCAATACTGATGGTGGTTAATCCAACTTCCAATATGCACTCAACCCAAAATATCAGATATTTATGCCCACCAAAATACAAATTTCATACCGTATATATCAATTACCCTATATATAAACCAAAAAAATAAAAATGTGTGTTACAAAAACCTGACCAGCTAGCAAAAGTATACTGGAGCCATTTTGGGAGCTTGAAACTTGGGTGAGTTAGATTCTGGTGATAAGAAAGGGTAATTATTTCTGATCTCCAAAAGCATTCCTATCGATAGATTATGGAGTATTATACTTGGGTCGTGAATTCGTGATCATTTTGACTTTGTTGATGTGGCCTGAAGCATTGGGAATCCGCTATTGCTATTGCTATTATTATGTGTTTTTCTTCTGCAGTTGCTGTAGGTTAGAGCCGTGCACCCCTCCTCCCTTTCGTTTTATCATATGTTGCCAAGTTTGAGATGCAATCAACAATCGATTTTCAAAAGGCTTTTTAATGGGTATCTAGCCATCTAATGAATTATTTATCATTAGGTATCAAATGAGTATCAAAGTTCAGTCAAACTCATTTGAGCAGCATATTATACTACCAAATCAAATACTCCATCAAATAGGCATCAAAACCATCCTTTCTATCCGTCGTCCATTTATTGGGCTAACATAAAAACTTGGGTAAAATTTTGATCGGTTTGTTTTCCAAAGTTTCTAACACAAAAAGTTTACCGTTCTTATTTTTAACCGCAAAAAAACATTTTTCGAAATATTGTTCGAAAATATTATCGTCTCCTTCAACTGCTCCGACAAACACATTGGATTCGAAAATCACCATTGTTACGCAACAAAATGAGGATCGACCTGCCCGGTTAGGTCGCGAGGGTCGTGGGAGCAGCGCCCCTTGGTGGGGGTTTGGGGCAACGCTCCCGAAAGGTAAAACAATTTTTTTTATTTATGAAATACGAAACTATAATGGATTTGCGCTGGATTGAGATTTTTCAGTAGAAACAAAAGCGGAGGAGGAGGAAGAAGAAGACTTACGACAGAGGAGATAGAAGAAGAAGGTGGAGAATGCGGTTTGATTCTTTATGATTTTATAACGCGATGCAAAAATATCGGATCAATGTATTGCGTTGCAAACATTGGTGTATCGCGATGCAAAAATAGATTATGCAATTAAACTGGTGAATCGCGATTCATACATTAATGTATCGCGGTGAAAAAATAAACTAGACAATTAAACTGATGAATCGCGGTGCAAAATTAATGTAATAAAATTGATACATCGCGGTTCAATAATCAATGCACCTAATTAAACTAATGAATTGAAGTGCAAAAAAAGACTAGACAATTAAACTAATAAATCGCGGTGTAAATATTAATGTAATAAAATTGATGCCTCGCGGTTCAATAATCAATCCACCGCGATTCATTTTCGTAGCGCGTCTCATGGTCATTAATGGTATCGTAATCCTTTCCCCCTCAAAAGTGTCCTTTTCCGGGTTGGAAAAAAAAACACGATACTGGAGCGAATAAAAACTTTAAAAAGTGGACCGACCCGCAATTTTTCCTAAAAACTTTTCTTCGGTTTTTGGCCATTTTCATTTCACCCTAAAAAATGTTTTTTTTGTTTTATTTATTAAGAGTACACATTTGTTTTATAAATAGAGGCTTTGTTTGCTTTATTTGAATGTCAAATTAATTTTTTACATTTTTTTTTTACCATTTTCCTTTCTTATTTGCCTTCAAATTTGGAGATAAAGATTGTAGGTAGGGATGTATAGTTATTGGAATTTGTGTCACCATTAACAAAATATATATATATATATATATATATATATATATTTGGTAGCTTTAGATTAGAGACATTTTATTTATTTTTAATAACTTGGTAGTTTATGGAGCGCAAATTTTGCTCCCCTTTGTAGAACTGTCTTCATATCACCACTAGTTAAGTTTAGCCGTAACAAAAGTTATATAAACATTTATAAACATTATTTGATTCCAACTTTAATTGATGATCCCCACTTTTATATCTTTAATTAAAAAATACACAAGATTCTAAATTTATAACATAGTCAATTATATCATTTCAACTTTAGTTATTTCACATGAATATCTTTGAAAAATGCACAATATTCTAAATTTATAACATAGTCTATTATATTTTTTAAATAGATAAAAACTTAGGTAAGACGTTTTTATGTAAATATTTTCTGTAAGACATATTCTTCTTACTCGACTCATCGTGTGTTGGTGAATTGAGTTATGAGAGGATGGAGCCTCCGTTTTACAATTAAGATCCGTAAGACGATCTTACATGAGACCAACTCATTTGAATATAGCTACTGATCTAAACAAGATTCTCGTTTTAGAAGGAAGATACTCCTTCTGTTTTCGAATAATTGTCATATTTGACTTGATACACCGTTTAAGAAAAAAATTATTGATTATATTATACATATTGGTGAAATGTGTGGTTTCCTTTAATGACCTTGATCATGTAATCATAATTAAAGTAGATAGAAAAAATAAGGATGAAGTGGGAAAAATATTTTCCTAAAAGATAAAGTTTTGAAAGAGGATAATTACTTTAGAACGGACGACAAATGAAATGTGAAAGATAATTTAAAAACTACGTAATAATATGTATATACTAGATTTCGTGCTCGTTCCTATGGCATGGTATCAGTATGGAGATGATAGTGTATGAAGTGAGTATGATGCAAATAAATTAATATATGCTTGAGATTTTGTAGGGGTCAGATCAACATACATTGCACAAAGCAAATATGACATCCCAAAAACTAAATAAAAACACATTTTATTGGCTTTAAAATTATGTAACTTATCCAAAAAGAGTAGAATTAAACATTCAAAAGCATTCCCTCTCTTTCACGCACACCAACCAAATACGTGTTAATTGAAATAAACTTAAAAATGAAAATGTTTGACAAAAACCATAAAATAAAATGAATGAGAATGAGCGAACTAACAAAAGACTATTCGAAATCGAAATCACAAAAATTTCAGACCAATAAAGGAAAGTTAACACAAATCTTTTAAAAATAATGAAATTTAAAATACAAATATTTAAAATTATACATTCTTGGATAATTACGGCTATAAAATCTTAGAAATTGAGATTTAATCCTGATCAATAGTTATGTTTAGTAAAAATGAATCCTAACGAGTAGTTAATTTTTCAGAAAGAGTGAGCTAAATTATAATATAGATAATAATCTATATTTTAATTAAACTCAGTATCGCATGCTTGAGATGGTAGAAGCTAACTACTGGACAGGATTTGTTTTTATCAAATATAACTACCGGTCAAGATTAAATCTTTTACCCAACAAGCGTGTGAGGACGGTTAATTATATGCTCCAACCACAAAACACACGTCACTTTTAATTCTAAAAATTAATTGGTAAAATTTAATTAAGGGTAAAAATTTATTTTTATATTTTGGTAATTACCGCTAAAAGTTAATTACGCCAATAACCGATTTTGTTATTTAAATTAAGGGTAAAAAGTTATTTTTACATTTTGTTAGTTACCGTTAAAAGTTAATTACACCACTAACCGATTTTTTTATTTAAATTAATTGGTAAAAGTTAATTACTCCCTATAACAAATTGTGTTATTTAAATTAATTGGTAAAAGTTAATTACGCATGTTTTTTTTAACATTTTGTTAATTACCGGTAAAAGTTAATGTTATTTAAATTAATTGGTTAAAAGTTAATCACGAGTAAAAAATTATTTTTACATTTTGTAGTTAACAAGTTTTGTTATTTAAATTAATCTCTATTTTTCCCCGATAAAAGTTAATTAGGAAACTCTGCAGTATGATAATTTTTTAAGGATGAATTAGAGGGAATGTGCACATAGTTATTGAAATAAATAATAGCATATTGTTTCTACATGTTAACTTTCTTTTTTCTTAAATAACAATATTTGATGATTGATTTTGCTTACAAAAGTAATTTTAACTTTTTATTTCACTGTTAGATGAGTGTGTACACAGTTATTGAAAAAACAATAACGTATTGTTTCTCCATGTTAACTTTTTTTTTTTAAATAACAATATTTGATGATTGATTTTACTTACAAAAGTAATTTTTAACTTTCTATTTCACTGTTGGATAATTATATTGTTTTAATTGATTACCGATATATGTTAATTTTAAATTAGTTATTTTGTAAGTTTGACTTTTCTTTGTTGAATATATTCAGAAAGACTTTGAGCTGGATTACCTAGATGTCTCCATAAACAGAAAAATTTAAGACTCTTTTTAATAGATCATCGAATCACAAATTTCGCAATCATTAAAATATTCTTTTTACGGTGTACATTAATCCAACCTATCTATTATATAAAACAGATCAGTCGGTTATCAAAAGCTAATTACCGGTCAGAATTTAGTTTTAACAAAGCTATTTACCGGTCAGGATTAAATCTTTTGAAAAAGCTATTTACCGGCCATGATTTATTTTTATGAAACACAATCAATGGCCATGATTCTATTTTACCGATAACCGTTTTTAATACGATCATTATCTCTCCCACTATCTCTTTCTCTCTCATCCTCTAATCTCTCATCCACTATCTCTTTCTCTCTTATCCTTTATTCTCTCATCCGTTCTATGCACTAACTAATAAGTTAAGAGTGACTTAGATCTAACTGATTAATTTTGAGTCAAGATCTTTTGATTTTTGTTTATTCATTCTTTTTGAAACTCCATATTATCAAACCCTCAAAGGGAAAAGAAGGAAAGTCAATTGCTTCGTCCATTTTACACCGACCTTTATCTCAATCCATTAATATTTAAATTAATTAGTTAAAAGTTAATTACGGATAAAAAATCATTATTACATTTTGTTAATTACAGGTAAAAGTTAATTATGCTCGATAGTTGGTAAAAGTCAATTACACCCGATAGCATGTTTTGTTATTTAAATTACACCCGATAACATGTTTTGTTATTTAAATTAATATCTATTTTTCACCGGTAACAGTTAATTAGGAAACGCTACAGTATAACTAGGTCATAATATACTTTTAAATTAATTGGTAAAAGTTAATTAATGGTAAAAATTTATATTTACATTTTGTTACTTATCGGTAAAAGTTTTCGATATTCCAATGGATGTAGCTTGATTTTTTGAAATTAAAATATTACGTTAAGACAAATAAAAAAAAAGTATGACAATTTTGTAAAGATGGATCGGAGGGAATGTGTACATAGTATTGAAAAAAAAACAATATATTTCTACATATTAATTTTATTTTTGTCTTAAATAACAATATTTGATGATTGATTTTGCTTACAAAAGTAATTTTTTACTTTTTATTTTACTGTTGGATGATCATGTTATTTTAATTGATTAACTTGAAATAAGTGAATTTTAATAATTTATTTGACTTTTCATCATTTGAAGTATTGAAAATGGATAATACCCAAACATATAAGAAAATAAGTATTGGTTAAAATAATTTATAATAAAAGAATATACTTAATGTTGAACATGTATTGTGCATATAAATTCAAGTTAAAAACAATCAACTTAAATAATTAAATAAACATAAGAAATAATTAAAAATGATAGTAACATGATTTTTGCTTGAAATACAATCAAATGTTATGTCAACTAACATACGTAAAATTAAGGTTGAATAACTCTACTTACAAATTATTTATCTTTATATAGTAACTCTTTATTCATTAGATTACGTAATTAAAACATATATAAGTAGATTTGAAGTTGATAATTTACTTAATATTGTGGACACCCCTATCAAAATAATATAACATTTAACTAAATCTCCCCATGCTTGAACCTTGGACTGGTTACACTCATCACATATACAATTACCAAATCCATTGAGTCAAAAGGCAATTTGTTCACTACATTATTTATACTATATCTATAAAACCAGTACACATATATTAAATCACTGTAATACTTTTTGAACATATGAATACTATGTCACCACCATAAGTAAAACATATTTTTATTTATTTAAATATTGACACGACACAAATACTAGTATAAATTAAAACATGTAATACTTTTTTTTGAATACTAACACTGTGAAATACTGACGACACGAGAGGACGAGAGGACGTACACAAAATCTAGTATTAATATAAAACAAATGATATTACGAGTTAGAGCTTGTAATATTATTACGAGCTTTAGTGTTAGAGTCGTTAGATGATTAAGTTAGTGATGATTTGGAATGTTCGTATTATTACTTAAAAAAACATATTTAATCTAACGATATAGAGATCTTAGAAAATTTGATCTAACGATACTAACTATAAAGCTTGTAATAATATCACAAGCTCTGTCTCGTAATATCATATCTCTTCGTATAATATGAGCACGTGTTTAAAGTTTAAACAAGCCTCAAGTCTGTCTACGAGTTCGAACTCAGAGCAGATTAACACCGGTAAATTCGAGCTCAGTCGCCGATCACCTACGAAACGAAGGCACGGAGCCGGGGAGGTACCGTACACAATGAATCTTTACGGATTGGACCCATCTTTGTACGAATACGGACTTGCCGATCCGGCTATCGTCGGATCTTTATCTCGCAATTTGTCATCTTCGTTCGCAACCATTGATGATGATGACTTCTATTACAGACCACGCAGGCCAAGGCCGACAACGACTACGAGGGCCAGTAGCCCTCCCACGCACCGCCACGACGGCACTTCGCCTCTCCCTCTCGGCATGGAATGGAGCCTTCCCCCTCGCGTTTGGGTAATTTTCTCCTTTTCTCCTCCTTCTTCGTTTTTTCTCTGAAAATTGGCTATAGTCACTGAGATGTAGTACAAACATGCAAAATTTGTAATCTAATTGATAACTAATTGCAAAAGCACTTAATTTGGGCTCGCTACTCTCTAATTGGCTAAACCGAGACAAGGTTTTAATGCGTAGAGTTTATGTAACTACACATTTGGGATGTACTTGTTTGCTGTAACAATTGCTCTCTTTAATCTTATCTTATGTCCATATAACTTTTTTGCACTTGATTGAGAATACTTTTAGGAGAAAATGAAGAGGTTAATGTTAGACATAGCTATTAGTATACCATATATGATACAAATATGAGTATAAGCAATCTGATATTGTATCCACAATTATGTAGAATTGTGTAAAGAATTTGCTCCAAAGACATTTAATGCTATCCAGATTCACTAATAATGAATTGTTACATAACAGAAGGTATGATATGCAATCCTTTAAATGCTGTAGTTGATATAGGTTATGTAGTCCAAACTTGGCGAGTCTCCTTTGAATCAGTTAGATTTTGTGATGGTTGGAATTATGATTTATGACTATGTAGTTGCCAATGACTTTGACACCGACCATCCCTCTGTTATGCTGAACATACAGATATCTGAGCTAATTTTTCTTTAGTAATCTTACTGTAAACTCTTTGCCATGGAAATGAAGAAATTTCCCTTTTACAAAATCTTTTGGTCTAGTAGACTTGCGTGGTATAAAGCACCGTTTGTGAAGTACCAATGTTGGTAGATACTTTTTTTTTTTAAATCAGCTCTTGACTGTGTTACAACCAGGATTTTCATTCAGTTAGGTCTTTCTGTAGTCACCATAAAATATCAATATTTTTGTTCTAAAAAAAATATTATATATATATATATATATATATATTTGTTGTTCTTGACCCCGAGGGGTGGGAGAGAGGGCAAGGGCACTTAGGCAAAGATGTTGAGGTCCTTGGCTTCAATCCCAGACGGCCACACCAACAAGGAGTCACACTTACCTATAAAAAACAATATTTTTGTTCTAAGTAGTTTTAAGAAACAATAATATTGTCTGTAGGGTTATATTAAAGAAGACTTTCTCTTAACTTCCCGGTGCTTTATGTGCAAGGGGGAGTGGGGGACGAGGAAAAGGTAAACCACCTCTTACTTCATTGCCTGGTAGCAAGAACATTATGGGATTTTGTGTTTAAGCTGTTGCAGTTATCCTGGGTTATGCCTCAGTCAGTGAACGAGCTTCTTTTAAGCTGGTTGCTGTATAAGCGGAAAAAAAGGAATAATTTTTGGGACGTGGCTCTGTTAAATGTTTGCTTGATTATTTGGAGGGAAAGGAATGGAATAGCATTTTGAGAATGTGGAGAGTAGTGTTGAGGGACTCAAAGGGTTACTTCTCCGTACTTTATATTTTTGATATAATGAGGTGGACTCAAAGGGTTACTTCCCCTTTGTAGACTTTGTGAATAGAGTTGCTATTAGTTAGTGGTTTTTTTGTATCCTGCATGTGTACATAGGACGCGTCACTTGTTTTGACGCTCTTTCTATACTATTTTTACTTATATAAAAAAAAAACTTCCCTGAAAACTTGGATCAGAGGAAACAAAGTGGGTTTCATACAGTGAACGTACAGGTTGTGCAGCTTTAAAATTCAAAACCAACTAGTTAGGTTTTTTACTTCCTAGTGTGTGGATGAAGTTGCATGGATAGTTAAACTGTGGTTGAATTTGTAATAATTTTACTGTAGTTCAACACCTTCTTTTTCACGGAAGATAAGATTTATTTGGTGTCTTCTCACTGTTTAATTACAAAATAAACAGAAAAGCTCCGTGGGAGCTAGTTAAGAGAACTCAGTTTTTTTTTTTCATTCCACGGAACTACGGAAGAGAATATTTATTCAGTATTTTCTCACTACTGTTATAACTGCAAAGTAAAGAGAGAAATTCATTTAAGAACATCTCTCTCTCTCTCTCGCATACGCACATACACACGAAAAATCGCAATGTTGGCCCAGAAAGAAGCCACGTACATCTAGAGGCGTTAGCTGACCCTCTTTTCGTTGTTAAAATATGTTTTGTTATTTTACCACCTTCAAAGTTAAGAGTTTTCTTTTAACCTCTTAAAATGACAATTTTTCATTTTGACCCCCATTTATTATTGGAAAAAATTGCACATTTTATAATTTTGACCCCCCATATATGGTAAATTCATATATTACCAAATAATTTTCTAGCCCTAAAATAATTGTTAACCCTCTTCCGAGAAATTTCTGCCTTTGCCGGTGCAAGCTGAATAGGAGTTTTAATTATAAAAACACGGAGTTCGCTGTAGGAGAAAGACGCCTTTTATAAAAATGATCAAAGTGTGCATGGCAAGAATTAGCGATGCAAAGACAGTAAATTATTTCTTACTAATATAGAGAAAATTGAAAAAGTGGAAGTCTATGATTATGGTTGCACTGAAGTTTCTAAAAGGGTGGAAAATTGATAAGTAGCTTATAAGGTTTGATGGCCTTTCTATTGGATCTCAGAGCTGAGACATCTATTTATTTGTGAAATGCCATGTTTACTTAAAGAGTTTACCAAAACTTTATTAAAATACATAATCACATGCATTTTGGTGTATAATCTGGGTAAACTAGGCCTTTTCAATTTTGTAGTCACCACATACTATACTATATAATTAAAATTACGATCTTGTTTAATGGTCTGTACAAATCAAATACCTATTTGAGGTCATGTATGTTAGTATGTATAAACATCTTCTTGGATGGTTACGCACCTAGTCTGAGGTCATATAATATGATACCCGATAGTAACTTGATTTATGGGTTCTGTAGTTCCTCCAATTTCTTGCTCTTCAAGCTTTATAACACATGATTATTTCTTTCTTTAATCTTTATTTCATCTTCAGTTAGAACTTCAAATATTGCTATGTAGGATGGACGAGACTCTGTCTGGCCACATGATCCTCATACTGGATGGAGTTACTGTGTCACAGTTCCTTCTTGGACTATCCTGTCAAATGCTAGAGGTTCAGATTCTGTTGTGGTATGCAGCTCTAATTGAGTCACAGATGTGATGTTTTTAACTTGCATATATTCTTTGCTGTTCTGCATATATGCTAGTTAAATATTTTGTATTGACTTGCCTAGTTGTCTTTATCTGTTAGTGATTCTTCCTACGGTTAAATCTCTTGTTCCTTTTCTTTTCTTAGATACATGGCTTGAATCACAGAAAGTTTTATTAGAATGTAAATTTAAAGTGGGGACTTAATACCTGAACTTGGAGTGCCTGAAGGTACAAGGAAGGCTTAAGGCCTTGCCTCAAAGAAATACATGTGCCAAGAGACAAGGCTTAACATACTAACTTTTGAAACTCTGAAAGCCCAGTCTATCAATTGTAACTTCTACTCTTAACCGACCTAATAAACTCCTGAAGATGATGAAAAGAGCTATCTCTTTTGCCAATGCATTTGTTAGTTAATTTGCTTCACCATTTCAGTGCAAACCCTCTAGGGATTTTCTAGGCTTTTTAGCAAAGATCAATACAAAAAAAACGGAGGGTGTGGCATATTTCTTTGCTTGATCTTGAGATACAATACAACTAAAACAAAATTGACTAAACAACCAATGTATTAAACTTGTAGCGATTTTAGCTGGATGTTTTTTTTTTTTTTTTTTTTGATAAATAAAGTTAGTGTATAAACTGATAGACTTCTTATTTTGTCTTTTGTACCAATGCAACCTCATAGATTGCATCAGTAGTATCGGGCAAACTCAATGGGGGAATGGCTTCATCAATTGACATTTGTACTTTGTATGTGGAGATATTTAGAAGATCATTTCAATCTCCATTATAGTTAAAAGTAAATCAGAATGTATTTTATGATATATATATATATGGACCAAAGTTAACACGTGATTGATTTTTATGGTATATTAAATGTTATTGATTAATTAAGATTCCAGGAAACTATAGTGATGGAGATACGTTAAACAGTTAGTTTTTGTTAGTGTGGGGCAATCTTTGGGGCTTATTATTAGATGCTTTGTTATATAATTTTTTCAGAGAGCCAGAAAAATGTATTTGGAAGCTACATGAAAACTACAAGGCTTCACGGTCGGTGAGGGTCAGTTAATTGATTCATGGACTCTGCAGATCTTTTCAGGTCATGTTAAATTTTGGGAAAAAGTGTAAAAAAGTCACTCAACTATAGGATTTTTCAAGTTTGATCACTCAACAGTCTCAATTATATTTTATCTAAAATCAAGTTCCCAATTATTTTTCCGATTGCTTTGGCATTAAACATACACCTTTGCTTATTAAAGCTGCCATATGCTCAGCTTGTGCCAAAAAAAATTAGTATAAAATATGAAGCTTATGTTAATATGGAAACTTTAACAATTTTAAAAAATAAAATTTTGTGTAATACTATAAACTCAAAGGGGGCCAATTGAAAAAAAAGAGTTCAAAATGAAAACAAACACAATTTAAAAATTTATGGACAAAAGAAAAAACAAAAGCCCGATCTCTCTTCATACCCCACCCACTCCTTGTCCTCCCCAGTCCCCACACACACACACCACCTCTACAATTTCTCTCTCCAGCTAAAAAGTTCTTTCTTTTCATTTTTTTCTTTAATTTTCTACAAATCTAATCTCTTGACTTTGTTGTACCTCACTTTTGTTTGATTGATAGAACTCATAGTTTTGTTTCGTCTGATCCCAAATCATCCAATCCTTTGTTGATTTCTTCTAAATTTGATCTTTTTTTTTTAGTTCCCCAAATACCATGATCCAAAATTGTATAACAATTCGTATAAAGCTTCTAATTTGGGTACTCTTTTGATTCTTGTTAAATTCTAACACCCAGTCCACTTTTGCTGTAGAAAAAATGTTGATTACCTTGTGTCAAATTTTGAGTCTTTTGAATTCAAAAAGAGCATTACTTGATTTCATCTCTCTCGCTCTCTCTCACACACACACACATTATATATATATATATATATATATATATATATATATATATATATATATATATATATATATATATATATATATATATATATATATATATATATATATATTTCTTGCTTGTGTGGTGTGGCCTGCTGTGTGTTTTTTAACTTAGTGGGTGTTAGACAATAAGGGTAGTTTGGTAATTGTGTTGGTAGGGTATATGTATATATATCTTACGCAGTAATAGAAAACATACAATTGATAGGGGTTTTATGATAGTCGCTCTGTCTCTTCTCTTCTCTTTCTCTTTGTTTATCAATTGCATGGTATCAGAGCCATTTAAGATGCCATTTAAGATCTGATATACAACCCTCCAAACTTCCCAAGCAACATCGACGGAGGCTCAATGCACAGCTAACATCGAATAGCGAAGAGTGCATGATTGTGTTGACGAATTGAATAGGTTAGGGTGATTGGATGTTGATTCCGAGACTAGGGTTAGGCTCGGTTTGTCTAGGCGAACTCTTTTGTCAGGTTCGTCAATCGGAATAGGTAGTTTCCGGCGGCATGCGCCGGCAGGAGGTGGCGCGTGAAGGTGATCGTGGAACCCTAGCTTTTGGAATTGTGGTTGATATGGTCTATGACATGCATCGAGCATCGTCGTCGATTGGGCCAATTATGACAGTTGTTTCTACCCAAAATAACTGATTGACATAATACTGGAGGTAGCACATGGGTCGAATTTTGCAGAATGGAGGTATTTGGTAGAGGTAAACATGGGTGGGAGGAAGAGCATCTTATTGACAACTGTCAAGATGTGGTTGGATTAGGGATGGCAATGACTGGCACGACACGATAGCACGAACCAGCACGACACGATTACAGAGACAAATGGCACGATAAGCCCAGCACGACACGACACAACACGAAACACGACACGAAAGACACAAAATTGTTAATATATTTAAAATAATATTTATTGCTATATTTATAATCCAATAAGATAGATAATATGAAAACACTATAATAAGGCACGAACACGAAACGATAACACGAATTGACACCTCTAGGTTGGATGATGATAAGGTGTTGTTTTCGAAAATCGTGAATTGTATTAGTAGGAAAGTTATATTGTCTAAGCAACATTGCAAGACAATTAAAGAATTATGGACACTCTTGCACAAGTGGTTTTCTGGAGCTAGTAACTTGAATAGATTGTATAATCTTTGACAGGAGGTTCACCGTCCTAGTCAGAAAGGGTGAAGCATTATGGATTTCTATTACGACTTCATGCGTGTGAGTGAAGATTTTAGTGTCGTTATGCCTTTATCTGATAATGTTGAGGAGATGAAAGCTCAGCGTGAGAAGTTATTGATTTTACTTGGTTATCAGAATTAGAAAAGGAGTACGATGTGGTTCGATCTCAGTTATTATCGAGTAAAGATTTGGGTACTTTGTCTATGCTTTAGATAGGCTCTTAACTGCAACTAGGAATGGGAATGGTGAGGCGTCACATGTGGAGTTATGTGAGAAATCAGCATTAATCTCACAAGGGAGTGGATATCGCGGAGGTAGAGATGGAGGCCGGGGTGGTTTTCGAGGTGGAACTCGTGGTGGCCGAGTGTCAGAGGTTGTGGGAGACCTAGAGTGTGTTATAATTGTGGAGAACAGGGTCATATCAAAAGCCAGTGTTCTAAGCCTCTCTCTCATTAGCAGCATCAGCAAAAGCAGCAACAATAGCCAAGGTTTGCAAATACAATTTCATAGAAAAACGATCATATTTCTCCACCGGAGACACATGAGTGATGAAGAGTTTGCCAAGTTTACACAGTATCACAACAACCTTCTTCCTCTTCCAAAGCCACTCTAGCCAAGTCAGGTAAACCCATACATGTTTTTTTGTCTTCAACGAGGCCCTGGGCAATTGATTCAGTAGCCATATTAGCCATATGACAGGAGATTTGAGTGTGTTATCCACTTATAAGTCATCCGGTAAAGTTACTATTGTTACTCTTGCCGATGGATCTTCTTCCAAAGTCTAGGGTAGTGGTAGTAGTACTGTTGCTTCATTATCATTGACTTTTGTGTTATACTTGCCCAAGTTTTCTTATAATTTAATATCCGTTAGTCAAATCACAGAGGCATTAAATTGTTGTCTCTTTCTTTCTTGGTTATTGTCTCTTTCAAGATCTGAGGACTTGGGAGATTATTGATAAAGGAAGTGAATCTGTTGGATTGTACCTGCTCGATAAAGTTGTTGCTGCTCATTTTTCTACTGTTGATTCAGTTGCATGTCAAAGTACTTTGTCTCTTTTTCAACTACATTGTCGTTATGGTCAACCGTCCTTACCTGTCCTAAAGAAATTATGTTATGAAGTAGGGTCTATTTCTAGTTTACTTTGTGAGTCTTGTGAGTTTGCTAAACACCATCGTGTGTCGTATCCTCCTAGAGTTAATAAACGGGCTGCGTTCCTATTTGAGTTAGTTATGTTGGGGGTCCTTGTACTATACCTTCTAAATCAGGGTACAAATATTTTGTTACTTTTGTTCATGATTATTGGCTATATTTAATGAAGTCTTGTTTGAGTTATTTTGCTCCTTTTGTGCTGAGATTAAAATTTATTTTAATTGTTTGGTTCTGAATCTTCGTAGTGATAATGCTAAGGAATATTTTTCTCGCATTTTCTCGACTTATATGTCTCAGAACGGAATCATTCATCAATCTTCATGTATTGTCACCCTACAACAGAATGGTGTTGCTGAACGCAAGAATCGCCATCTGTTGGAAGTTGCCAGGGCATTAATGTTTTAGATGAATGTTCCTAAGTCCTTTTGGGCCGATGCTGTTCACACCGCTTGCCTTTCTTATAAATCGTCTTCCATCCTCTGTTCTTAACGGGGAAATTCCATATTCTATTCTTCGTCTATCGCAGTCGTTGTTTCCAGTCTCTCCTAAAGTGTTTGGTTGTACTTGTTTTGTCCAGGATGTTCGGCAACATGTTGGCAAGTTAGACCGTCGAGCACTCCAGTGTGTCTTTCTTGGATACTCTCGAACCCAGAAAGGGTATCGTTGTTATTCTCCAAGTTTGGGTCGTTACTTAGTGTCAGCTATGTCACTTTCTTTGCGTCTAGCCCGTATTTCAGTCGGTCATCATCTTCTGAGTCTGAGATTGTGTCTCCTGATGATTTCCTCACTTATACATTGGTTCGCACCCATCTTCCTGGGGTGAGTGTTGATCCTGAGGCTGAGTCTCGCCCTCCTATAACTCAAGTGTATACTCGGCGCACACCTGTTTCAATCCAAGAACCAGCAGTCGCAGATTCTCCAACAGATTCACTCCCGATACCGGTTCCCGTGTCATCAGACCTGTCCCTTGATCTCCCTATAGCGCTCCGAAAAGGTATACGTACTTGTTTTCACCCTATCACCTCGTTTGTCTCTTATGCTCACCTATTCCTCTCGTTCCTTTGTTGCTTCTCTCAATTCCATTATCACCCCTAAAAATGTTTCTGAAGCTTTATCTCATGGTGGTTGGAAGTCTGCTATGGAAGAGGAAATAAAGGCTCTTGAGGCTAATGAAGCCTGGGACTTGGTAACACTTCCTGAAGAAGGCTATTGGGTGTTAATGGGTGTACGTGCTGAAAATGAATCGTGATGGGAGTGTTACTCGGTTAAAAGCCCGATTGGTTGCAAAGTAGTATGCACAAGTGTATGGTGTTGATTATACTTATACATTTTCCCCTGTTGCTAAGCTAACTTCTGTCTTTTGATATCGTTAGCTGCTTTTAATAACCGGGTCTTCTAATATCAGTTGGATGTCATAAATGCATTCTTTCATGGTGATTACCGAGTCTTTTGATATACGGGTCTTCTGATAACTGCGTCTTCTGATATCAGTTGGATGTCAAAAATGCATTCCTTCATGGTGATTTACATGAAGAGGTTTACATGGAGCAACCTCCGGGGTTTGTTGCTCAAGGGGAGTATGTGAATAAGGTATGCAGGTTGTAAAAATCGTTATATGAGTTGAAACAGTCTCCGCAGGCTTGGTTTGGCAGGTTTAGTGTTGTTGTGTTAGAGTTTGGATTACAGACGAGTATGTGCGATAACACTGTGTTCTTTCGGCAGACAATGGCTGTATTTTTTTGGTTGTTTATGTAGATGATATTTTGATTACAGGGAGTGATACACTTGGAATTGAAGCACTCAAGTCATGTGTCCAAACAAAGTTTCAAACAAAGGACTTGGTACTCTAAAGTATTTTCTTGGAATCGAAGTGATTCGGTCAAGAAAGGGATCTTTTTGTGTCAGAGGAAATATGTTCTTGATTTACTCGAGGAAGTTGGGATGATTGGAGTGAAACCGTGCGACACTCCAATGGATCCTAATGTAAGACTTGTAGCCGAAGAAGGGGAGATGCTCAAGGATCCAGAACGACTGGAATGCATTGATCCGAATTGGTTGGTAAGCTGAATTATCTTGTAATAACTCGTCCATATATTGCTTTTCCTGTAAGTGTAGTGAGTCGGTTCATGGCAGCTCCTACTATTACGCACTGGAATGCATTGATCTGAATTGTGAAATATTTAAAAGGAGCACCTGGCAAAGGTATATTGTATGCAAATCATGAGCATATGCAGGTATAGGTATTCTGAGATGCTGATTGGGCACGATCTCCAGATGATAGCAAGTCAACAACAGGATATTGTGTGTTTGTGGACGGAAATCTAGGATCTTGGAAAAGAAAGAAACAGAGTGTGGTGGCGAGATCAAGTGCGAGCATCATGCTATGGCCGAGACAACTAGTGAACTTATGTGGATACAACAATTGATGGAAGAGATTGGTTTTAAGGTTGCTCTACCTATGAGATTGTGGTGTGATAATAGGTAGCCATGCATATTTCTTCGAATCCAATTTTCCACGAAAGGACTAAACATATAGAGGTTGATTGTCATTTTGTTTAAGAAAACATCCAACAGAATCTTGTTTCCACCTCATATATGCGTACGGGAGAAGAACAGCGAACTGATATGCTTACCAAAGGCCTGACAAAGATAAGGGTGGATTATATTTGTAACAAATTGGGCATGATAAATATTTATGCTCCAGCTTGAAGGGGAGTGTTAGACAATAAGTGTAGTTTGGTAATTGTGTTTTTAGGGTATATGTATGTATGTATGTATATATATATATATATATATATATATATATATATATATTATGCAGTAATAGAAAACATACGATTGAAACGGTTTTACGACTGCCGCTCTGTCTGTTCTTCTCTTCTTCTTCTTCCTCTTCTCTTTGTCTTTGTTTATCAATTACAGTGGGTTTCGTTGGGGAGAAAGGGATGGATAAGAAAGAGTGAGCGAGTGTGTGTGAGAGAGAGATGAATTTTTTGTTACTTTACAAGAAGTTGGTGCTTGATGCAGCAATGGGCATCATCGGCGGCCACGAAATCAAGCAAAAATTCAAAACTCCCTTTGATCGCAACCTAAACGACTTTGACTGGCATCATCGGAAATCATTTGCTACCAACCTGTTTGCACCATAGTTCCCTAAACCTTCATCTTGACTCTCACACAATCAACGATTTATTACCCTCTCTCAAACGTGAACCACATCTACAACCTAGATCTTAAACCTCAAAGCTAGACCCTCTATTTTTCAATCTAAGCTTAACCCTTATATTATTATATCCCCCTTGGCTTTCCTATTTTACCCTTAAAAATATAGTCATGTGTAATGCACATGCCTACTTAATAGGTGGAGGTGTTACTTCAATGATTGAGTGATGATAGATGAAACAAAACAATTGTTGAGTATTCGATTTGAGACAAAATATAAACGAATGACCAACCCCGAAACCCTTATAGTTGAGTGACTTTTTTGGCTCTTTCTCCTAAATTTTGTTAGACCTTATCATCTTAAATTTGGATTTGTTCATAGTTTACCATGGTATAAGAGGTTTTTTTTTTTGCAAAGTTTGGTTTTAAAGTCTTCCCTAGCTTTTGAACGCTACTAAATGCCAGTGTACTACACTACATTTCTTGTTCATGCATTGGTCGAACGAGGGGTGTCAGATGTTAGGGATAAGGATTCAAGTATTAGCAGAGTTGGTCATATCAATATATACATGTATGCGAGACAATATGTGTGCCGGGTGGGGGGGATATATCTTTGATAAAAGCGTGATTACTTAGGTTCTTTATAACATAGCGAGATAAGATGATGCACAGGTTCCTTTGAACTGGTTCAGGTGAGGATAGGGTGTACCATGAGGTTATATGGGGAGTTTTGTAGCTTAAAGTAATCTGTGTTGGAAAAATTGTGTTTTTGTGAAGGAAATTGTGCAACTTGAGGCACAAATTTCTTTATGAGTCATTTGTTTAATGACAAGGGTAATTGTGAAAATGTGTTCTACTCCGTGAGAATATCGAAATTGAATATTTATTTGTCAAATTTGATGTTTGGATGAATAAGCTATGAATGATTAAAGTGGGTTTGTCCTACATTGGAAAAATAACAAAAGCTTGAGCGGTTTAAATACAAGCTCCTTTTGTGTAAGGAGTAAGCTTGTGTAGAGTGGAGGCTCTTTCTCGCGTGCACCCGCAGACGGGGTGCAAAACTCATGTGCAAACGTGTCCCGCGGACACGAATGTTGGACCAAATTGTCTACTCAGACTAGCCCACATTTTGTTCTTTTTGAATTTTGTAGCTCCAACATTAAATAGGATACTTGTTACATGCCTATAAATTGGCAGATCAAAAACAGTTTTGATTAATTGGATGATCATAAGATACTTGTTACATGCCTATAAATTGAGATCGAACTCCACAGTTTTGTTATACAATTTTCAACATCCTCCGATACACTCCGCAATCCGCATTTGCATATTACTTTCCTTTTCTTTGGCCTCCGGTCAGTTGGTGATAAAATTCGAGCACATATTCGATTCGCCAGAATCCTTAGTGCGAAGGATTGTTTTGGTCCTTCGTTGTATCCTAGGAAATAGACGTCCAGAAAAACCTTTGAAGCACATATGGAAAGAGACGAATCTGTTTTAAGGACATAGTGTAGAACACAGGCCTCGGATCAGTCTCTTTCAGCTGCCAAGTCATCAGTCAACTTACCTTCAGTCATCAGCTGACCGATGTACATCAGCTCACTTACACAAGTCACCTTGTATTAGTTGCTGCATCAGTTGTTGCCATCACCTTTCATCAGTCAGCGTCATCAGCTGCCTTCAGTCAGGCAGTACATAGTTGTTTTGTCTATTTTATTATTCTCTAATCTGTATCTATGTTTCCCATCTTTATTTCTAACAGTCTGAAGATTACTACTTTAGGGTAATTGGTGTTGAAGAATTTTTCATTGTAGTTCTTTCTTCTTAGTTGGGGTGTGGGTTTTTTTCTTTTTTTCCTTTTTCTGGAGTGGGGGGGGGTTGGAGGTGAAATAAAATAACTGTTTCTGCTAGCCCCGACTCATTGTGGCACAGGCTGATTTGATGTAAGTATGATACAAAGAATGGTTGGGCTATCAACTTTTCAGTGAGATTTACTAAGGAGAATCTGTAGAAATTAATTTCCCAATTTTCTTCCTAGTGTTTTCTACCATTTTAGCATGGGGTTGGTGATTGTGTTTGGGTCCTTTTTAAGGAGAAGCACAGTGAGGGTCAGCCTTTGTCTCTGGTACTCTTGGTGTGCAGGTACAAAGTCCTGACCTCTTCTCCGTCTTTCCTTCTGATCCTTCTACCATACTTTCCATGTTTCATCATTGACTCTGGGACCTAGGAAATCAAGGGTCCTATTTAAGATCAATAATTTTTGGTACTTTGTTTAGTTCTTATCAATACATATATGCCCTTAAAAAACCATCAGCATATTTAGTATAGAGAGAAGTGCTAGAGGTTCCTTTAGGAACTTGTAACTGAAGCTTGTGATATATGTGTAAAGAAAAAGAAATAATATTATAATGATCAACCTTAAGAACCCTTGGCTAAAGATAACTTTTATTATATATGTCCGAATCTCAAACATCTTAAAACTTTCCGTGCATGTTAAGCAGTCTTTGTGCTAAGAGGCAATTAGATATAAGCGACTTATTCTGATAATTTGGTTACATGTTAAGCAGTCTTTTATGTGGTTTCTCTATGAAGGTCTGTGGCTCTTGCTTGACTTGTCTCAAAATACATGAGAATTTCTTTTGTCTCAATAAGAGGTTTTAGTATGTATATATGTTAACATTTATTTTGCAGTTTTACAGTGTTCAAGTTGGCATACAGTCACCAGAAGGGATCACAACAACTCGAGCAGTACTACGAAGATTTAATGATTTCTTGGCACTATTCGCTGAGGTGGGTTAAGATTTTCTCCAAAACTTCTATCAATTGCTCGGCGCCTTTAATATCTGTTAGGTAGACGCAAAGTCTCTTAAGGATTTGGTAGTTGATTTTAATGAAGGTGTTATCAAACTTAATGTCATCTGGTTTAATTCAAATCGTCTTGGGAAACCACTATTTGATACTTTTTCCATGTCTTTTGCAGCTCAGAAAGGCATTCCCCCAGAAAAATTTGCCTCCAGCTCCTTCAAAGAGATTTTTGAAAAAGAGAAGCAAGACACTTTTGGAAGAGGTAGTTATTATCTTGAGTGTTTTGTTTTGCCAGTCTGGCAAGAAAGAATCTCTATGATGAGATGTGACCCTATTTGAAGAGTTCCACAGAAAAATTTACTTGTAAGCTGTAACCACCGTTAAGCCCTTACGAAAAAAGATATAGGTAAGCCTTTACGAAATAAGAAATAGGTACGCTGGACTGGATGACATATTTTCCTCAAACTGGTGGTTGTATTGCATTATTGTCGACATTAGTCTGTTTAATATTTTCCCCTTAAAAAACTTACAAACCAGCTATTTTGTGATCATGCTCATAATATTTTCCTAAAACTGGCTAGTTTCATTGCAGCGAAGGTGTGCTTTAGAGGATTGGATGGAGAAACTGTTATCTGGTATTGATTTGTCTAGAACTGCTCCAGTGGCGATATTTCTTGAGCTAGAAGCTGCTGCGAGGTCGTGTAGGTTTCTCTTTCTTGCAACTTAAAGATATGCTATAGTCTATGATTGAATGCTGCCCTTGTAAAATCAAGAAATGGTCTGAAGCAACCAGTTATGAATTTTTTTGTGTCTTTTGGAGAGTTGTCATTTGTGCTAAATATGATTTGGTGCTGTGATATGTTTCAGCATTCTACGATTTAAATCAGAGTGGTTTAGAGGCAAACTCTGCCACTAGCATGGCTTCATCATATCAACTCCCAACCAACTTGGACTCCTCTTTGGCGGGTGGTTCATCAACTACATCAGATTATGGTAACGATTCTGCTTACCAGACATCTGAGCTTGGAACGCCAAGAGACAGGCCAGAAAACCATGCTGATCGTAACATGGAAAATGCATCTGACAAAGACATAGCTGTGCCTATAGGAGAGAGTCTTAGGGATGGCTTATCTGAAAGTACTACTGGTCGGCTCATGAAAGACTTTATTGAACGGAAGCAGGTAAGATTTTCTCAGCATAGAAGCCAAAATGGGAGAGAAAATAGCTGTATGGACACTTATCCTGAGGACGGATTGGATCTCTCTTCCAGCCTAGAGAATAGCAAACTGAGTAAACATGTTCGGAGATTATCTATTGAGAGCATTGGAAGTGATGCAAGTTCTACTAGAGCTAGTGGAAGTTCACATGTGGGGGTGAAGAATTCACATGATGATACTGAACCTTCAAGAACCATGGATCTACTTCTGGGCTCAGGCTTACTATCTCGAGGTGATTTAGCAATTGCTCTCCCATCAGAAGAGTGCCATAAAGTGAACAAGGTTCTTACCACCACACAACAGAGGCTAGGTACAGCAAAAACAGACATGGAAGATCTTATTGCAAGATATAATCAAGAGGCTGCTGTGAGACAATACCTTACGACAAAGGTATGTTCTAGGTGCCAACACATCATGATTTTGAATATACTATCCACATCTTTTCATTTGACTATTTAAGTGAGGAAGAACTCCTTGCTACCTCTCAGCACTTTTTATGTATACACTTCTTATTTTGTCAAACTACATTATTTTGTGCTTCAAGATCTTCTGAGTTTTTTCTTGACCCACTTCCTCAATCATACTGAATCCCTTGTTTTTGGAGGTCTGTTCTGATAGCTTACTTGATACTGTTGTAATCCGTTTCAGTGAAATAAATGTTGGTTGAGCATGATTTGTTCGTTCGAGTTAAGTGGTTTTGGGTTTCAGTTATTGGATTCACAGCAAGCTTTACTTATGGGGAGGTCGCTTTGGTGATACAAGTTTAATGTAGTATTGAATGCGGTTAAGTGTACCTTTGGGTATCTACATGGCAAGTAACAGAAGATTTGCACCCCTTAAATTTTAATTGTATTTGTACTTTGGTAACGGGGAGGGAATATTGAAGTAAAGATGCACACTTTGTTTCTTCGTATTTCATTTTTGTTGTCTGCTACCTCTGTTCACGCACTTGTGGAGAAACATGAGGATATCTGAATTTTTTTTTGATAAGTAAATAATATATATCAAGCATCAAAAGAGGTGATGTGTCCTTTGTACACTAGAAGTATACCAACCAAAAGATTAACCAATGTCTATGCTATTTACAAAATCTACAATAGCAATGTTGGAACTAGAAGAAGAGTGATCAGCCTCGGAACACCAAAAATGAAGGGTGCGAATCAACAAATTCTTCAATTCCGGAACTGGCATTTCCACGTTATCGAATGCCCTATGGTTTCTTTCCTTCCATAGAATCCAACACACTCCCAAAAGAGTTGTCCCCCATATACGACTTCTCCTATTCTTATACCCCATAGTCCAGCCACTGACGTGGTCAATGATCGAATTTGGCATGACCCAAGACATTTTGAACATACCCAGCTCAAAATTCCAAAGCTCTAAAGCCACTTGGCAGTGTAGAAGTAAATGATTTACACTCTCCTCACAATCCTTACACATATAACACCTATTGACAAGAACCATGTTACGTTTCCGCAAACTATCCCCGGTTAGGATAGCTTCGTGAGTCGCTTTCCACATGAAAAAAGCCACTCTCTTAGGGGCTTTGGAATTCCAAACTGCTCTCCAAGGAAAAGAAGATCTACCACAGTTGAGAAGCTTGAGATAATACGAGCTAACTGAAAAAAGAGGGCCCCCTATACCTTTCCAAACCACCTTATCCATCAGCCTGTCTGTATTCTGCTCTTGAATCCTCCCTAAAAGCTGCACAACTGACTCTTATCTCCCAATCATGAAAATTCCTTCTGAACATGGGATTCCAAATAGGCTTACCCTCCACCAAAGATAAAATAGGACTAACTCTACAATCCTTATCCGTGGAAAGCTCGAATAAGTTCTGATACACCTCCCTCAAACAAGTATCCCCACACCATCTATCTTCCCAAAACCTCACCGAGGCCCCATTGTCAACCTCAAAAGCTATGAATCTTTCAAAAGAATTCCACCCTTTCCTTATACCTCGCCAGACTCCCACCCCATAAGAAGAATTGACCTCATTAGGGAACCAGCAATGACCCCCTTCTCCATACTTGCAAACCACCACTTGTCTCCAAAAAGCCTCCTTGTCTGTGAGATATCGCCACAACCATTTTCCCAGCAAAGCCTCATTAAAAAATTTGAGTTTTCTGATGTTCAGACCTCCCTCCTGAACCCTCGAGCACACCTTTTCCTAGTTCACTAAATGAAACTTATGCTCATCTGTTTGCCCATCCCACAAAAAATCTCTTTCCAGCTTTTCTAATCTTTGCCTAATTGTGGCAGGAATCACAAAGAGCGATAAGAAATAGGTCGGTAAATTAGCAAGAGTGTTCTTGATTATGACTAATCTCCCCCCCTTGGAACTCATAACGCCCTGCTCTTTGACTGTGCACCTATGGGAAGCCCAAGGTAGGAGGCAGGAAGAAAAGCAGACTTACAACCAAAGAATGCAGCTAGAGCCCCAACATTTTCCACCTCCCCTACAGGAATAATTTCACTCTTAGAAATGTTAATGTGTAGGCCTGAAACTGCTTGAAAGAATAATAAAACTAATCGAAGATTCCCCAACTGAGCCTTATCTGCACAACAAAAAACTAAGGTATCATCTGCAAAAAGAAGATGGGAAATCGACACCTCCCTCTCCCCTTTCCTCCCCACCTTAAAGCCACTTATAAGACCTGCATGCACTGCCCTCTCTAACATCCTGCTAAGAGCCTCCATTACAACGATAAACAGAAACGGGGACAAAGGGTCTCCTTGACGCAAGCCCCTCGAGCTAGAGAAAAATCCCGATGGTTCCCCATTCACCAAGACAGAGAAGCGAGCCGTAGAAATACAGAATCGGATCCATTGAATCCACTTGAAACCAAAACCCATTCTTTCCAACATATATAACAAAAAGTCCCAATTCACATTATCATAAGCTTTCTCTATATCCAACTTACACAACAACCCTGGGACCCCGCTTTTCAACCTGTCATCCACGGCTTCATTGGCAATAAAAGACGCGTCCAAAATCTGTCTATCCTTCACAAAAGCGTGCTGCGACACCGAGATAATACTACCCATTATCCTCTTCATTCTTTGGGCTAGCAAGCTTGTAAATGCCACCAACCAAGCTCATCGGTCGAAAGTCTTTCAAATCAGTAGCACCACTCTTTTTCGGTATCAAGGCTATGAACGCAGCATTAAGGCTTTTCTCAAATCTCAAACTAGAATGAAAGAACTGAAACACCTCCATGATATCCCCTTTAATCACCTCCCAGCAATGCTGAAAAAATGCCATAGAAAACCCATCGGGGCCTGGGGCTTTATCTCCGTCCATCTTACGTAGCACTGCTACCACTTCCTCAATCGAAAAGGGACGCTCCAAGGCTGCCGAATCATCAGCACTGATACTGTCAAAGCCCACACCATCCAAATTTGGTCTCCAACCCCCACTTTCTTCAAACTGACGCCTAAAAAAATTCATGATGCCAACCCTAATATCTGCCTCATCCTCTAACTGCACTCCTTCAATCTGGACAGACCTGATTTTTTTTGCTGCTCCACGAATCTTTGCCATCCTGTGAAAGAACTTGGTATTATTATCTCCCTCCTTTAACCACTGAACCCGCGACTTTTGGCGCCAACAGATCTCTTCGCGGATAAGAAGACTCTTCAATTCCTGATTTAACTGCACCCTAAGGGATTCTTCTTCCTCATCCAGTATACCAGCCCCTGCTTTCTCATCCAGTCTGCAAATCTCATCCGAAATTGATTTGATTTTAATCTCCACCTTACCGAAAATCTCTCTATTCCAAACTTTTAAATCCTCCTTGAGCAACTTCAGTTTCCTAGCTAATCTGAAACTTGGATCACCTGCCACCGAATAAGAATCCCATCTATCCTTCACCCAGTCCAGAAACCCAGGCTCTTTTAACCACATATTCTCAAACCGAAAAGGAGTTCTCCCTTTAGAACTACCATCACACTCAAGAAGCAACGGCACATGATCTGAAGATAGTCTCGGAAGGCAGGACTGAACAGAACTACCAAAGCAGCACTCCCAATCTCCTGAAATTAAGAATCTATCAGTTCTCGAAAATTGATGACGCTCCCCATTTCTAAACCATGTAAAATCTCTCCCTACCAAAGCAAGATCCACCAACTCCATCTCATTGACGAAATCATTGAACTTCATCATTTCTCTAGAGTAGATTCGAGCACTAGAACGTTCATGAGGAAATCTAACCGCATTAAAGTCACCCCCTACACACCAAGGCACATTCCATCTAGCTTTTGTATTCTGCAGTTCTGCCCAAAATCTCTCCCTAACAGCATTGCTACATGGCCCATAAACCCCTGTAAAGAGCCACTCTTTACTATCATCCAGTGTCTTCAGAAGACAAGAGACTGAGAATTCTCCCAGCACTGAATCAACTTTCGACAGAACACTTCTGTCCCACATAACTAGAACCCCCCAGCTGCTCCAACAGAATCTAAATGCACCCAGTCCACCCCTCTAGCACTCCAAATACTATCAATAATCCTAACATCAACCTTCTCCAATTTCGTTTCTTACAGACAAACAATAGTCGGTTTCCATCTCCTGATCAAACCTTTTATCAACATTCTTTTATTTACATCATTAAGACCCCACACGTTCCAAGACACAATTCTAATATGCATATTAAACTATTTTTTCCTCCTTCTATCTCCCCCTCCCTGGCACGAAAACAAATCAGCATTAAGACTACTGCACAATTGCTTGAGTTCCCTTTTACCCTTCTCCCTAGTTTTGTTCTGCCTCTTTGCACTACCACCCCCTGACGTTCTCCACTTCTTTTTGATGTCCAGAAGAAGCGCCAGAATCTGATCTTCATAACCTGAACCAGCCACCCCCAATGCCTTCACGACACCTAAAGCCTTTTGTTTAACCCATAACGAGATATCCTCCTCCACCTCTTTATTTGTGAGATACTCCACTTCACAATTATCTTCTAGACGAATCATGTTGATCGGAGTGCAGGAGATAGGTTCACCATCCTCCACTGACTGCTCCTCCTCCATCCTATCTAAAGATGACAAAGACTCGAACCTAGAATTCCCAACATTCAAGGGCTTCGCTTCAAGACCCCTGCCTACCTCGAAGGTATACGAAGTTCTCTCACCCGCCAAAAAACCTTCAGCAACTGCCCACTCCTCAAAGAGAAAACGATCCTCGTACTTACCCCAGCTGTCGCTGCTATGGCGAAGATCTCAACTGAAAACCCACTCCAGAAAGTCCTCAGAGTCTGCCATTCCCGAATTGGTCGAAGAATCTGCTCTGTTAAGAACAGTCGAAAGCGTATCTGTAACGGCTTTTTCGCAATGAACCCTTTTCGAAGCCGTCCCACTATACTCTTCTTGAAGATGAGACAAATCAACCTCCTTGACAGCAGAACCAGTGAACGAATTGTTGACGCTGTCACCATGTCCTTCAGCTTGAGTCTTCATCTCAATCTGTCCACCCTTAATATTACTGGCCTTTCCAAAAGTGAACCCATCTTCCTGATTCCTAACTTGAACATTTTGGGCTTCTGCCCCATCTGTTAATAAAGGAAAACCAAACCCCCCCCTTAGAATTAAAATTGTCCAGATTGGCCTTCGGCCCACCCTTAGAAAAATCTTTCAAATAACCGTCTTGGGCCTGCTGTAGCTCAGGATGTAAAATAAACACAAATGGGCTTTGGACAGAAGAAGGCCCACAAACACCTGCATCCAATTCTGGATGACCCTCAGCACAAAGGCCCACCTTGGCTTGAAACTCATCCTCACCAAAAACGACAACATCGCCCTCAGCCGATTTAAAATTTGAATTTGAAGCGCTGCCTACCCACGTGCCCTTTGCAGTGCTGTCTCTGCCCCCTGCAACCTCGTACTTTTTCTGACGCCACACAAACTTTTTCTGAACATGCGCTCCTCCACCCTTATCGCTGCCTGACTTTGTCTTCTCCGGCACTCCTCCGCCACGACTCCCCCACCCACACCGACTCCGGCCATCAGCTAACGTCTCCACCCAAACAGGAACCTCGAAAGAGTTTACGCCCTCTTCTACAGTGATCGAAGCCGGGAGCTTTGACCTAGAATGAACTAAGATTCTGGCCCACCTCAAATCCCCCTTATTCTTCGTCTCAGCATCGACGTCAATGAATCCTCCACACAGATCTCCGATAGCTCGAAAAACCTTGCTACCCCAAAGATGAATAGGTAAACCCACCACTCAAATCCACACCGAAGTGGGCTTTGACCCTTCTCGATGACTGCAGGAAAACGGACTCCATCTCTCCAGAAAGAGATATTGCGAATCAAAAACCCAAGGAGAATATGACAGAATCCTTCCCGCTTCTTCCTTAGATGGAAAAACAAAAAGGAAAAGCTTCTCTGCCATGACTTTAACTCCAACGCCACCTGCCGTCTTCCACCTTTGATCTACCCACCTCTGCATCTCGTTTTTGTTCGGAGATAGACCAACCTGATCCCCCACCCTCCCCACCAAACATCTCTCCAAAAACGAATAAGCCCCTTTACAAGAGTTGGGCTCCACCTGGATAACTCCTCCATCTCTGATCTCTGAATTCCGAACACAAGAAACTAAGTCTGGCCAAGGCTGAATCTCCGCTGCTTCCTTGTAAGACTTAGTTGATCTCTTGGACATGGAAGAACTGTTACCTGCAAACCTACGAATCTTACCCACCACCCAGCTCCACCCAGAGCCTGCTACTCCTTCAGGGATACAAATCGACTTTCGTCTCCCTGGACCCTTAACGGCGATTCTGAAAAATTTCCCCGACCTATTAAACTCACTCGCCAACATAACTACCCTTGACTTCCCTTGCCTCTTTCTCCAAAAAACTCCATTGAACTGTACCGCCTTCTCCAGATACTCACAAACCCAGACCAACTCATGGCTGGAAATCACTAACTCATGAAGTCTACCTCTGGATCTCTCCTGGAATCGATACAGATCTCCACTTTTCTCTTTCCATCTGTGAATTTCGAACAATTTCCTACCCGCATTGAAAAAAATTCTTTCCATGGAGATGATGAATTACGAACAATTATGATAAGATGAAAAATCTTTCGGTAATTGAGCAGTCTCAAACTGTTGCATCAGTTAAAATTATGAAGGCACAATAAACATGTAGAACTACCACATTGACATACTTCCTTCTCACATTTTATCTCTTAGAGGGGCCACTTTTACTGTCTCACATTTTATTGTTGTTTTATATATGTAAATGGTAATTTGTGATGGTGGTTTGCTGCAAGTGCGGAGCTATCTTATTAAAAGTATAGATTGTGTGACAATCATGAAAAATGTTTGACTGAAAAGTGATTCCAAGTCACGTATGAGTTTGAAGAAATTTAGGTCATTGGACCCCAAAAGCTATGTTGTAGTAGTGTTTTGAGTTTGTGTTGATGGGAAATATATCCTGGCACCACTACAGTATTTTCTCTAACTTTATATGATGCCAAGAAAACCGCGACTATTATTCTGGGTGCTGATCTTATTTTCGGTTAGACTTTTTCTTAGGAGTCACAACACTTTCTGCAGGTCAAAGATTTGGAAGTGGAACTTGAAACGACAAGACAGAGTGGCGAAGAAAACCTGCAGCAAGCTAATTTGATTGAGAGAGAAAGATTAACTCAAATGCAGTGGGATATGGAGGAGTTGAGGAGAAAGTATATGGAAGTAGAGTTGAAATTGAAGTCTGAAGAGGTTCAAATATTTTCTGTTTTTCTTGTTAGCATGTTCTTTCTAATATCCTTCTGGACAGTGAATGACACATGAAAGCATTTTAGGAGGCTAGACTATACTTGGAATCAACAAAAGAATCCGTGCTTCAGAAGAATGAGATGTTGCTGCAGGAGTTGGATGATGCCAGGGAGCAGGTTAATAACTTGAGAAAACATCACCATGAGTTGGACTTGAAATCAAAATCAGATGTGAAACTTCTTGTTAAAGAAGTTAAATCTCTTCGAAGCTCTCAATCAGAGTTGAAGCAGGAGCTTGATAGATGTTTGAAAGAAATACTTGACTTGGAGGTAGGCTTTTACTTGATTACTATTATTTTCTTTTTGACACATTTTAGAAACTCTTAAATTGCTAGATATATCGGTTCCTTAAACCCTTGATGGTATTAGGAAATTGTTTCCTGAAGGAAATATAAAATGTCAGTGTCTTTACCTGGTCATTCAGGCATTATAATGGTTGCTGATTAGATCTAATTAATGCCACTCATTATCAACTTCTCTAGATGTAAGAAGTGTTTTTCCTATATTTGTGTCTGCAAGGAAAATGGCTATTTAAACTTGATGTAATTATTTTTTATCCGTCATGCGCGGCCTTGTGCACTGGGTACTACTCCCTCCGACCTAAAGTAAGGGTTCCCTATTGATTTTACATGAGTTTTAGTAAGTGTTGATTCTTGTGTTCTTCCTTTAACACCTTAGAAATGGTGTGAAAATAATGGGACGCATAGCTTTTCAATCTCACAACTAAAAAGGTTCTATAGACACTTGGCTTTAAAAAAAAAAACTTTTTAAAATAGGAAAAGAGACTTATTTTGGGACGTCCTAAAATGAAACAGGGGAAACTTGTTTGGGGATGGAGGGAAAATCATTTATATATGCTTTCGCCTTTCGTAGTGACAAGATTAGTTTTCCTCTATTTGTTCATTTCTTTGATGGGCTATAGTGCGAGTATACATTAAATAGAGGGATCTCTAATTGTATTTCACCACATAGAATGATGTCCAGAAGGAAAAGGAAAGAAGGGAACTGGCAAATGCTGCGAAGGAAAAGTTGCTGCATGAGTGTCAAATTCTTCAGAATCGACTTCGAGAATGTAGTATTAATTTCCTCATCGAGGAAGAAGATAAATTGATACTGGATTCTTCATCCTCTTCTGATGCCATTGATCTATTGACAACATCTGATAATCGAATCGGGCTTCTTCTTGCTGAGGTAACTTTCCTTTGTGTTTTAGTAAACATGAAGAATATAGACTTGGTGTTTTTAATGTTTCTTCAGTCCAAAAATATTACCTCGTAGTCGATTTGATATTTTCTAACTTAGATCTCAAAATATGCTCTATCAATGAAGTTAAATCAGGATTTGATGTTGCAAAATATTAAATTCCCTTAGGGAAAGAGTCTTATTTTGAAAGTCAAACTTGTAGTTATGTATTTTGACTTTTGGATATTCTCTTTGAATTTTCATTAAGTTTGGACTCTTTTAACGGAAGTTCAAGCCCGGTTTTGGAGGGGTTCAACATGCCCGACGGAACAGGACCCCCAATTTAAGAGGGCTCAATTTTATAGATGTAGGCTAATATTTATTATATACAAAATAAATAATGTATTGGACGTTCACAAATATTTCTTTGGCTCAATGGATTGGTAGAGATAATGAAGTAGAGGTTTCTGGTTCAAGTCCCACCAGTGTTATATCATTTATTTTCTCGTTTTGGGTAAATAATCTCATGTACTATTTTGTTTACATAAATAATCATTTAAAAAAATATGCTTAATTTTTTTTATAATCTTTCATCTTTATCCTCCAATTGTATTGTAAGTATAATGATTGTGGTTAAATATTTTTATTTATTTATTACTAACTTCAATACTACTTATATATGTTTTAATTTACTTCAGAAGCTAATATGTAATGAGTTACTATATAAAGATAAATATTTTGTATTCGACTCCAGTAGAATTATTCAATCTTAATTTTATTTTGTATTCGCCAAATTTACTTATCAAAAAAAGTTAGTTGACCATCAAATTTTTTATCTGGGTCATAAAAAATAACAATTACTTAAATTGAAATATATGTGCAATTATAACAATCATTGGGTATATAATATCAATAATTCAACCCAAAATTAAATTTTATTGTAATGTGACTATAATTTTTATTGCTTGTGTCCGTTTAATTCTTAGCTTTGTCACTTGATTTTTTTTAAACTTGAATTTATAGTGCACACATGTTACCAAAAACATATCCATCCAGAAGTCAAAAAATAAATAAAAGAAAAAAAATTGATTGAGTATATTCTTTTTATTGCAAATTGTTTTAGCAAATGAAGAATAACAGTTTTCAGCAATTATTTAATGCTTATTTTTCTTTATATTTGTAGGTAGTATACATTTTCAATACTTTAAATTATGAAAAGTCAAAAAATTGTTCGTCTAAAAATCTTATTTTTATAATGTTTCAAGGGCGTTTTTTTTCTTTTCGCTCTGGACCCCCAAAAATTCAGGACCGGTCCTGCGGAAGTTGATTTATGTTTTTTTCCTTTTTCCATTGACTTTCTCATGCTTCAATCAGTTGGTATGTCTCTTTGATGTATATGAGCAGGCACATCTCCTTGCCCAAGATGTTGAAAGTGCTATGGCTGAAAATCTCATTTACGGCAATGAAAGCAAAACAGACGGTGAATTGAGGGTAATGCTGACAGATATTTTCATTGACAACGCGAGATTGAGGAAGCAGGTTAACTCTGTTATACGTTGTGCTCTCAACACATCTGATGCTACTGAAAAAGATTATGTAGACAAAGATAACCCTCCAAGAAAAACTGTCCTCAGCAAGTTCCTCTAAATATGATATAATGTGTTACATACGTGGTCCAATAATATCCAGTCCTTCCCGCTAGTTTTGATATCTTGGTGTAACATTATCTTTGAATTGTGGAGAAATAAAATAAAACTAGTGTTCATAGTTGGGTAATCATAGCACGGGATTCCTCCATTGTAAAATACATGATTTGTATTGTCTAGCTGAACTAATTTCCTTTTTGCTCCTTGCCCTCCGTCAATTCTTTTCTTTAAGAGAGCAATAATATGAGCAGATGTACTTCAAGTTCAAATAGGTTAGTTTAGGGGCGTGCAGCTTATTTCAGCAGACAAAAATGAAATGCTCCATTTAAGATGATATTAATCCAGCAGGCGGAAATGCAATGTTTGAAGTAAATATGCTTAATGCCCGAAAGTCCGATTTGAAAATTGGGTGCTGGGGAGATACCCATTATCTGAGTTATAGAGATATACTTGAATTCCACAAATTATTGTCAAGGGTTGGGGGAATGAGATGTCCAGCCAATACCACAATAAAAGAAACATTCAAGGACTATCACCCGGACCCCAAGAAACAAAGGGAAGGAAAAAGCTTCAATTTGCAATGAGCTAACAGAAATTTCAGCTATTTTTCCACCACTAAATAGTAAATACACATAAATAAATAAATAAAATAAAAGGTCACAACAGACATTTCAGCTATTTTTCTTTCTTTGGTTGGTGTTGATGAACTAACACAGCCTTGAATCTCTGATTCCAACAATAAAGAAAGTTAGGAAAGTGAGAAAACTGTAGTCTCAGGCAGACCGTTGAATGGTTTTTCCCTCATCTGATTTAACTCTCGTAAAGTGGTGGGTTGCCTTTGACAACGTGGCTATACTGGCTATAGAGAGATGATGCTTATTCTCCACCACCTCCAAACATTCCCATCATGTCCTTCGCAGAACCCATTTGCTTCATCAAGTTCTGTAAGCCGCCCATGCCACCTATCTGCTTCAGCATCTGTGGTGGAAGGACCTTGCTCATGTGTTGTGCATTCATGTTTCGCGACAAAGCACTCATCTCTCCCTTCTTGGGAATCTTAAGACCCTTCATCTTGCTCCAGATCTTGGCAAGACGTTTATACTCTTCAAACATTTCCATTACTTCCCTTATATGACGACCTGATCCCCTTGCAATCCGCATGATTCTTGACTCGTTCATAAGCTTTGGGTTTGAACTATCCAACTCTGCAAAATGTTAGCGGCTCAGGTTAGAAAAATGATCAAGTTGAGTAGTGATCCGCACAGAGGGTCTCCAACTTGCCTTCATTGGTCATGGAGTCCATCATTGTCATGTAACGTTTGATTTTTGCCTGGCTTTCCTTTTCGCGGCCTTTAGGCATCAATTCTGCACTAAATCCTGGAAGCATTGAGAAAACCTACACAAAAAAAGGCAAGTCAATTGACCCATGTTTCTGCATTAGACCAAAATGCGTCCACAGGTTTGCACACACCTCTTGGGTGTTTAGTTCACAAATTGAACAAATGGCAAAATAAAGGAGAAGGAAATAGTTGCTTTTACTTATTGATTATGAATAGATAAGCAAATTAATTAGATCTCTCACCCAGTTGGTAGACCGATGATCCCTTTATGGCCCACATACATTTTTGGTCTCTCCAGGGACCAGTGAAACTGACGGGCCCAAACAAATTTCAATTGCAACAATATATGATATGGTTGTCAATCCCAGATGCCAACTTCAGACTCGCATTCGTGAAATCTAAGCAAGCTTAACCTAGCAAAACTGAGGGGAGTCATACATAGATTGACTCGCTTTACCGGGCCAACTTGCTCAAGGCTGACAAATACTTGCGGAATTTTCTGTAGTTACATCCCAAAGTTGAAGATTTCGGGGGAGATGAAACAAAATGCAGACAGATTTCATCCACAGTTGCTTAAGAAATGTGTAATATTTTTTTCTCGAAACAAGTTTGCAAGTACAATAGACCGCCTCGTAAACCTCAGTTAGCTTCCTAAATGACAACATACAAACTACGTAGTATACTAGATCTTCGTACCCGTGCCTATGACACGGTGTCAATATATATGATTTCATCAATTGAAACAATAATGTCTAAATAGAAAGTGCGATTTTAAACTCGGCCCATAGTTGAGAGGGATTATTTGTAAGAAGTTATATATAACTGACCCATAACCGTTTGATCTTGCGGCTGAAATCAATCCCCATCGCCAGATAGCCTCAGTCAATCAACTGAGCTCTATTGTGAGATTATATATTAATGTATAAGTGATGTTTTATAAGGGGGGATTGTTCCGGGGAAAAAAAGACGACTGATCATAATATTAATTGTAGGAGGTGACTTTGTAATAGTGAGTTAAAAGTGGATAACTACTCTCACACATGTGAATGTGAGGGTGAATCACAACCGTTAAATTTTTTAGGATAATTTAATCTCAACCTCTAAATAGCTTTAGTCAATTGCACATGTGTGAGTATGAGCTCTATTGTATATTAGATATTAGCAAATCTTCGGAAGAATGTACTACCTCTGTCCGAAAATTATTGTCTGGTTTGACCCAGTACACGAATTAAGAAAAAACAATTGACTTGATTATTAATATTGGTTTGATTTGTAGTTTCCTTTAAAGCCCATGTTTTCTTTAAAGTCCATATGTATGTGGCCCATAAATAAGGTAGGATGAAAAAGTAAGGATAAAGTGGTAAAAGTGATGCTCTAAAATGAAAGTTTCAAACAAGACAATTATTTTGGGACTGACGAAAAAGGAAAGCACGACAATAATTTTGGGACAGATGGAGTACATTTTTCCTTTTTCCTTTTTCCTTTTTGGTTTAGTGGTCAGGTGGTGGTCCAAGCCAACTTGGGCACACCTCAACAAGTTTTAAGACAATGGTGATGTCCCAAGTCCTAACACAAGCTTCTATCACAGTGGGATCTGGGAAAGCTATAATGAATGCAGCCATAGAAACATAGTTCTTGTACTGTAGCTACTTCATGTGTCGCTAAATGAGTGTCCATTTTAAAAATATTCTTGCCCCTAAATGAGTGTCCATTTTGGTATAAGTTAACTAATCTCATCTTTGACACATATCATGTCTTAGTTTGGGCTTCTAATATTATACGAGGACATTAAGGGTATAAATGTACATGTACTACTAAAAGGACCAAAAAGTCAACTTCTTTAATTTTAGTGAAAGAAATGGACACTCATTTAGGAACGGAAGTATTGTTTTAAACATTACATCAAAATCAAATAAAAATAAAGAAAAATAGTTGGGTGACAAACCTGGCCAATGGGACCCATTTTGAGAATGTTCTGAAATTGCTCATACATGATCCTCAAGGTAAAGTTTCCTTCAGAAAGCTTTTGCAGAAGCTCAGGCTGTTGATCCATAGGAACGACTTCATGAATTTTGTCCATGAATCCAGACCAGTCACCCATACCTAGTTGAAGTTGCAGTTAGAAGAAAGAATTGTATACAAAGAGTTGCACTGAATTGGTACACAAGTAAAAATGAAGGACAAGGGTTTTGACAAAGATAAAGAGAAGCACACCTAGAAGACGGCTAACAAATGGTTTAACATCGAAAATTTCAAATTCGTCCATATGTTCTCCAGTACCAATAAAAATGACAGGACTTTTGGTTGCCGCAACTCTGCACAGAAGTGAAAGATAATCACCACAGAGTTAGTCCACAATGCTTTGACAGCCAAACTTGTTACTATGCTAGAGAAACTGAAATTGAACAGGAACTTCCATAAATTCCAGTAGCATATGACTTCAGTCACAGACATTACATTAAACAAATCAAAACATCAACTTGAAGAGGACTGCTTTTCTCAGAAACAAAATATAGAAAAAATGAATAATATTTTGCTATGCATACTAAATCCTTCACTTTCTTCTAAAAACTATTTCTTCAAAATAGAAAGTCATGTACATGTATACACCACCCGAGGCACTTTCCTCTGGATTTATCACCTACAGGGACTACTGCCACCACTCAAACTTGGTCATGACTTCAGTTCGAATGTTCTCATTTCTAGTTTTACAATACATCCATCTGAACATTTTAATATCTATTACATCCATTTCTAACACGGAGTTGCTAATTGCCCAGCACTCCAAACCACAAAATAGAGCTAGTCTACAAGCTATCCAATAGAATTTCCATTCAAAATTTGATGATTTGTTAATCACCCGAGACTCCAAATGCTTTTCTCAACCCAAACTGTCTTTGATTAACATTATATACAACAACCCCCCTTCATCATCAATTAGAGACCCTAGATAATGAAATCACATTACTATGTACTATTGAGTGGTATTTCTTGGCCATGGAGCTTACACTAAAGTCGTATAATAAGTGTGAAACCCCTAAATACTATGCTACACTAGATCAAACGATGATAACCGTGAAATCTCATATTCCAATGGTA
Organism: Codonopsis lanceolata; assembly: GCA_013146195.2. NCBI lineage: Eukaryota > Viridiplantae > Streptophyta > Magnoliopsida > Asterales > Campanulaceae > Codonopsis > Codonopsis lanceolata. The sequence goes on from CM028380.1 coordinate 55,582,741, forward strand.
GCCAATATAGCAGATATCAATTTTAAGAACTGAATACGGAGGTTTTAGTAGCCATAGCAGGAAATAAGATCAAAGTCCCTCTAGTGTGTCAGCAAATAATGCTACAACCACAGCACTAAGACAAAAATACTTACGCGCTAAGAGCGCCGCCTCCCTTTGCATGACCATCCATCTTTGTGACAATCACGGCTCCAACTGCAACGCTTTCCTTAAATGCTTGAGCTTGATCAAACGCAGCTTGACCAATACTACTATCCATAACAAAGATAACAAGATCTGGTCTCTGAAAGATTAAAGCATAAAGTTTAGCATCTCCATTAAGAGTAAAAAAGAGAACTCAAGCACAGAGTATCAGAAATATACTGTTGCTTCAGAAACTTGACGCATTTCTTCAAAGAGGGCTGCTTCCTGTTTGTGCCGACCACTGGTATCAACAATAATAAGATCACAATTTTCCTTCTTGAATCTTTCTACACCTTCCACAGCAATTTTTACAGGATCCGACTCCATGTAGCTGTAGCCAGAGAGGGGGGGGGGTGTTAAGAATAATCAAGCGTCTAATGCTAAATGAGAAATTCAATTTAAGGTAGCAGAATCAATTTCTCAGGGCTATAACATTGTTCACCTAAGATCCATGAAAGCTATTATTTTTCCTGGTAGAAGCTCCTTAGAAGAACAAATAATGAAGGATTCCACACACTGACACACGCATTCCTCCCATTTCACAAAAAAATAAGGGTCGAATAGAAGAAATTTTGAATCATATAAGAGGAATGTCATCTCATGGGTGGTCGATTCACCATGTATCTGAATTTACATATAAACGGCAAAATATAAGATGATTAAGATGTTTATCAGGAACTTCAGGACAATTTAAATCCATCCTGAACTTAAAAAGCGAAATTTTGAGATTCTCCTTGAAAAACTTGCCCAAAGAATCAGTATCCGTTGATCCTCAAAACAGCTCCCCCACTCGCCAGATAGTCCATTCAAAAAGGCCTATTGTTTTTCCTCTCTTCCAATTTGCTAGCTAAAACTTAAAACAATTTTCTCAGCTGTTTGAAACACCTTCTACATAATCCCCTAATATGAAGACTATTTGGCTTCTGAATCGGATAACACTTCACAATAAGATGAAATATCAATAGATTGGGAACCAATGTACCTTCCATAAAATGGAATTTTAGCTTTAGTTGCATTCTGCTTCAATTGATCAAATGCACCAGCTCTAAATGTATCTGCGCACACTAGAGCTGGTTTCCAGCCCTTCTTCTGGTGATAATATGCGTACTTTGTACATGTTGTCGTCTTACCAGACCCTAGAAATAAGCACATCAACAAAGCATTTATCAATAAAACCTCTAAAGACGAGAAAGCGGACCAAAGTCTAATTTGATGATAGAATTCTAAACATAATTGAAGAGAATGATATGCATCAATGCGCCGATCACAAACTCCAGTTTTCATAACAAAGGTGTTTTTCAGATACAACATAAATTAAAAATAGAATGTCCATCAGAGATAGAAAAAGTACCTTGCAGACCCACAAACATGACAACACTTGTTTTCCCTTTCTTGGGTGTAAAGGAAGGCTTGCCAGGATCCAACATTTTGCAGAGCTCATTGAATATGGCCTGGAATCGATGAGAACCTCATAAGATAGTACAGAGGTATCAAGAGAAGAGCATCCCTATTGATCTTTGTAAGACAATGACAATTAATAAAATACAAAGACCGGAGGCTCACTTAACTTCAAGGACAGACGAGGGAATAACACAGCCCAGAATATTATTTCTAGCCGCAAGCCCAAATGGGAGGATATTAAATGGAAGTACATTAATTAAAAAAATTACACAAATAAAAGGCATTTATTTGTACTACTATAGAACGAGAATGAACCTTCTTGTTTGAGGCAGTTCTCAAACTAGATTTTGGGTCGCTGAAAGTGGCCCATGTTTGTAAATTAAATTAACATGATTTCAGTACATCACTCAGAAATGTAGGGGAAGTATTTTAGTTAGAAAGAAAAGACAATCCTCCACAACCTCCTCCAAATCTCCACAAAATCAACAAATAACACCCAGCCAACTGTTGGGTGCATGCATTCTTATAGGTGCACCAATAAACTTATTTAAAACACGAGATCCTTCAAATTCAGTGCATACTAAATAAAATAGTTGGTTCAAGGCACTGACCCAAATTGCCAATCTTTCCTTCTACCTTTTCTGAACTTGAGACTTAGTATTACATATGACTAAGGATTCCTTAAAACACAAGATCCTTCAAATTCAATGCACGCATAATAAAACAGTTACTTGTAGGCACTGACCCAAATACCAATTGCTCGCCCATAATTCCTTCTACTTTCTTTTGGACATGAGTTTTGGTATTACATAGGACCAATTGTTTGCCAATCTCTCTCTCTGGATGCCATTTAAACATTGTCTTCACACTTTAGCTGTGTAGTCTGCCTTATTTGAAGGACTTGTTAATTAATCTACTACGAAACTAGCAAGTGAGTTTTAAGAACAAACAAGCTCTTTATGACTAAGGTGATATTGTCATCCCCTTGTTTTTTGTTGTCTTTTTATCATTCTCAAAAGAAAATTATACAAGTTGTTTCGAGAAATGAAGTCTTGATTAGGTTCAGTATTTGTTTCAAACTCCACAAGTAGAATGGAAAACCAATCAAATCGCCACAGGCCATCCACTCCCAAGTGAATACTTGTAGGCATGCCAGGCACTACCGCACTAGTGCAATTACAAACATTTACTATCCCAACAATAAAGGCAAACAAGTAGGAATGAACAATTGGTTGCATAAGGAGATCAACAACAACAAATTCTTAATTCATAGGCAGAATTTCTACTAAGCTAATTTCATTATCGAAATTACATCAATCAAAAGTCTGATTTCATACATATACTGTAAAAAAGTCTGACCATTCATAGCATAGGGAAGTACAAATCTTCCCGTTAAACAAGCCTAATTAAACATTTATTTTAGATAGGGTTTATTTCTTAGTCCATTCAATAGAAAACAACAAAAAAGATAAAGTAGAACTACAATCCAAGCCAATTTCTTCGATACGCAATCTATGTAGAGAAACGTATCAAGCTAAAGGGAATACCTGTTGAATGATTTTACGCTTGTTGTGTCCGGCAGCGAGATCATCGAGATTGACGATCCTCTTAATATTGGTCTGCATATCACGGACGAGCTTGAACTGAACATCGGACTGAAGGAGGGCACGGGTGATTTCGTTAAGGCATTCGTTGAGAACCTTCTCGTCAATGATGGTCGCATTGCTCATCTGCTGGAGAGCACGCGATATGCTCCCCCCTAACTGTGCCAACACCATCTTGATTATCGATTGATTTTACCTCAAAATGATCTTTCTAAGAAACTAAACCTGAGAAATGAAGGAATCGATAGGTTAATTCGAACTCCCCCAAGTCGATCGATCGATACCGGATGTGAATTAGGGCTGACAAAGTTGGGGCTTCAGGATTAAGGATTTGGGGGTGAAAGGGCGAGTGGGGTTAATCAACCAAGACCATACCGGCGAAGTCGAAGGGATGGAGAGCAGTGAAATTCCTGTAATGAGGCAAATTGTTGTAAGTCGAAGGAATTGAGACAAGTTGTTACAGGTGGAGGTAGTTGGGTGTCAGTAAAGGCAGGTTGTGTGAGGCGTGACGATGAGGCAGAGATTGAATTGAATTGAATTGAGGAGATGAAGGATTTCAGGAATTGGTTAGAACCAGTTCCCGTAACGACGGTGGTGATGTTGGGGACTTGGGGGTTCCAACCCAGATATTTGCAGGGTAGTCTGTCTCCCGTTCCACCGAATTGGGTCAAAGATTATAAAAATTGCAACGCCACTCCTCCACTTTTCGAAATTATAGTGCCACTCCTAAAATTTTATACATGAAAACTATCAATTTCGTTTCCTTGAATTTATCACACACTTTAACATACATTTCAGCATCACACCGCAAGGTTGGGGTGTCAATTGGGTTGGGTTGGGTTGGATTGGGTTAGAATGGATAATGAATTGAAATGGGTCATGACCTGTTACAACTCAAATATTAAATGGGTCAGATGGATCATATCATAAATGGGTCGGGTTAGAACGGGTCGACCCACTTTACCCGTTTTTTATTTTTAAAATTTTTTATTTTTTTTATTTTTTTATAGATAAATAAAATATATCATCTAACACATTAAACAACGAAACATCGTCTATAAGAACTTAATCAAAGTGCAGAAAATGTTCATGTCAAAAATAAAATATATATATTTCAGACATTTCTCATCAGGATCGCGATGCGACACGGTACAACCCAAGAATAATAAACATGTCAAATAGGTCAAGTTAAGACAGGTGAACCCATTTGAACTTTAAGTCATTTGTATATAAATAAAATATACCTCAAACACATCAAACAACGAAACATCGTCCATAAGAATTGAAACAAAGTCATGTCGAAGATAAACAAAAATATATATCTATTTGAACAATTCTTAACAAGGCTGCAGCATAGAACAGTACAAATTACATCCCAGATCTAGCACTACAAATGAACGTTTCCACACCGATTGTTACTATCATGTTCCTAAAATCTAAAATATTTTTTATCCTCGAGTTCTTTACACTTGTTAGCATATATATATATATATATATATATATATGTGTGTGTGTGTGTGTGTGTGTGTGTGCGCGTGTGAGAGATATTAAAAGACATTTAACATCAGGTTATCCAAAACTTGAAAAGGAAGTAATTGTTTATATAAGTTTGCTGGGAGGGTGTAGTGGATGGGGGGGGGGGAGGGCTCTTCGTTGTTGCAGGAGACCTTTCGGCAGCAACACTATAACTATAAACATTGTTTTATGTCATGGAGAGAAAACCACCGTAGGTTTTAATTGTTAGGTTTTAATTGTTGGGTTTATTTAAGTTAGTGGGTTCAACCCAACTTAACCCATAAAATTAAATAAGTTAAGTTAGGTAACCCATTTAAAATTATTTTATTAATGGATTGGGTAATTAGAAGGTTGGATTGGGTGGGTTCGTGAATAATGGGTTGAAATTAACAGACATACCGCAAGGTAATCCAATAAAAACTTGCAACCAGGACCTTCTCTGCCAATAACTGCTATTCATGTATAAAAGTTTTATTATGCATGCAGGTGTGTTTTTTTTTTCCTCTAAATGTGTCGTTTTTTTCCTTTAAATATGTCATTTTTCTTGAGGTGGTAAACGGACGGGTACAGGCGACACCGGCACCCATGTGGACTACGGGCATAAATAGGTGGGCGAGTAAGTGTTCACTTGATATTATGGGCATAAATAGGTGGGGAATAAATGGGCATGAACGCTCATTTACTCATGAACATAAAATTATCAAGTAATACGAACATTACAAAACTTAAATAAATACATGTTAAAAGTACACTAATGTAGAGATATTTCAGTTTTTAGTATTTTTGTTAAGTTATAAAAAATAAAATTATAATATTTTGAAATCATGCATGCTACAAGTACTCTAATTTATAGATTTTTGAATAAATAAGTGCATCTTTATCAAATATCTACAATTAAACTAATGAAATTGATCAAGATAAAAATTGCTTGTTCAATTGGATCGAAGAGATTTATATACATATATATATATATATATATATATATATATATATATATATATATATATATATATATATATATATATATATATATATATATATAACATGCTCATCATGACCATTTAAAATTTAGAGTGTGTCCATATCTATTATTTAATGGGTAGTCTAGACGGGTAAATGGGCATGGTAAAAATTGTCATCTCTACATTTTTGCCTATAAATATGTCACTTATCCCTCAATGTGTTAGTCACTATATAAGAAAATGTGTTTTTTTTTTAATATGTCATTTTTGCCTTTAAATGCATCACTTTTATCTATAAATGTGTCACTTTTATAAATGTGTTAGTCTCTCAATATGTAAGTTACTATATAGGAGTAGGAAAGTGTTTTTTCTTTTTTTTTAAATGTGTCACTTTTGCCTTTAAATGTATCATTTTTAGTCCATCAATATATAAACCATTATGTATGAAAATATGTGTTTTTTTTTTTTTTGCGTTTAAATATGACACTTTTGTCTTTAAATGTGTCACTTTTAGTTCATCAATGTATAAGTCATTATAAGTATGAACGTGTCTTTTTTATCTTTAAATGAGTTCATCACATTTTTAAGTTGATTTAAAACTAAAATGCAAAGTTTGGGCACTTGAGACTTCGATATCCAACTTCGGAAATATGGAAGGCACTAGAGCATGATGTGAAAGTTGGAGGGCACCGACGTAATTTCAAAGACCAAGTTCATTAATGCGGCAAGTTGACCCTCCAAGAAGCGGCCCAGCGGGATGTTATTCGGATGACTCGTGCACGACCTTTCATATCCAGCCCACCTGTTTTCTTTAGGACGGTAACGGTTTGAGGCCAAAACCACAAACTGAACCGACTTTCAATGGTTTTATTTTTCTCAAATCAAACCGAACCGAACCAAATCAAACGGTTTGGTTTGATGGTTTAAATAAAGAAAAATATAAAACAAACTAAAATATCGTATACACACTACACAGTAAACACAAAGGGGTTCCTGGTTATGAATCAATATAAAATCACCTATAAAATCAAGCAATTATGCGATATAATTGATTACTGGGAAAAAGAGAATAATTCATAAAGTTCTTTCCTACTGGAATCTATCCATCAATCCAGTCCATTCTCACTCTACTTTCTTAACAATAATTTTTGAAATTAACCATTCTTTCTTAAAATACACTTAGTGAAAGACTTTTTGTGATGCAATCTTCATTTCAATAACATACTGGGAGACAGATCAAGAAAGAGTGGGGGAAACAGATCGAGAAGAAGGGAGGGAGGGATGAAGAAGAAGATCGAAATAGAAAAGGAGAAAACGAAAGTTTACCTCCTTCTTTGCCAAAGTAAAAGTGGCTTCATACGATCGAAAAAAACTACAATTAAAGCTTGAGGAGGAGTTAATAGATTGCCCAGAACCTAAATCACTACATGCCCGCTTAACCTTAAAAACCGAAGTGTGATAGACAGAAGATGTCGCAGTATGGGTGAATGGACCTGAAAAGGATAAAAAGAGGGGTTTGAGATTTGGTATAGAGAGAGACGTGAAAGTAGGGAAGGGACGTCTGAATTGGCAATGACGACAGTGAAATCGTGGTGGAGTGAGACCGTGGAGATCGGAGAGTGAAAGAGAGCAAAAGAGGAGAGTGACGGCTAGGGCTTGGTTGAGAGAGAGAGAGATATGAAATTACTCATATTAGGGAATGATTGAAACTTGAAAGTAGATATTTTGTTATACTTGTTTTATAGAATATATTTATAATTATATATATATATATATAGTTTAATAGACGATTCAGTTCGGTTCAGTTTAGATGCAAAAATCGCTAACCGAATCGAATTGACCAGTTTAAAGAATTTTCAAACCAAAACTGAACCATCATACCCCAAAATCGAACCAAATTGACTGATTTGATTCGATTCGATTTGATTCGGACTTACACCCCTAGTTTTATTGATGGGTAACCCGCAGTCTTCTTCGATGGGTAGCCCACTCCAACAACTGCAGTTTTACACAAATTTTTGTCATATATATATATATATATATATATATATATATATATATATATATATATATATATATATATATATAAAGAGAGAGAACGAGTGAGCAGAAAATAGAAATTGAATTGAAATAAGGAGAGAGGACATTTATTGTGGGATGCACATTTTAAATTGAGGGTATTTTTGTTATTGTTTAATTTTTGACGAAAATGTAATTGTAACCCCGAAATTGTGAAATTGAATGGTAAGACCAAACGAATGAAAAAATAAGAGGTATGACAAAACAGAAAATTTCGAAAAAGTTGGGAGACTGAAAGATATTTTGATCATGAACAAAATGATTTGACATTATTCTTTAACAAGTGGAGTAAATTTCTACAACAACTCTTATGCATATTGTTAATACACACAATACAGAAGAGGCTAATCAACAACATCATCAAATTAAAGTTCAAGGGACCCAAGTGCACAGTTCAGAAGGTGCAATGAAACTAGGAGGGTAGCGTGTGTCATTCTCCCATTCTTGAGGGGCAGCGAGTGTATACTTTAGTTTAGAAGCAGTTATGTTAGTTAGTGTTCAGTTTCTTCTGTTCCTCCTAATCCCTATGTTGAGTTGTATATATATTAAGGGAAAAATCGATCTGTAAATACAAACACATACAGAATTAATACAATTGCAATTTCTATCTTCTTGATCAGTTAATTCTCTTCAAGAAATTACTTCATCCATGGGTTGTGTTTATCATGGTATCAGAGCAAGGTCGATCTCATTCCTTCTTTCCATCCAAGATTCAACTCCAAACTGGTAATTACTCTCTTTCTCTGCTTACTCTATAACCTAAATCTCTTCTTCCATCTTTCACGATGACTAATCCCACTTCTGAAGATTCTACCAAACTCACTAAAGATGGTAGTTCTAACACCATGGTAGATGCATATGATCTACCTGAGTCCACCCTACAACTAAACTCATGTCACCCTCTCTATCTCCATCCCAATGATCACCCCGGGATGATTCTTGTGACTGAAACCCTAACCAATTCCAATTTCAACCAGTGGAAAATCTCCATCACTACTGCACTCTCAGCCAAGAACAAACTTGATATGGTTAAAGGCCTAAACAAGAAACATATTCCTCCCTCTAAGTACATTAGTGCCTGGGAAAGATGCAATAGTATGGTAGTTTCTTGGCTTTTGAATTCTGTAAACTCATAAATTCGACAAAGTATTGTCTATTTCTCAACTGCACATGAGATATGGATGACATCATCACAAGATTCACACAGAGTGATTCCCCAAAAATCTTTCAAACACAGAAAAATATCATTCTATGTACACAAGGGGACCTAAGTATTAATGCCTACAATACCAAATTTAAGGGCCTCTGGGATGAATTCACAAACCTCCTTCAGAAGCCCAAATGTACATGTAATTGCACTTGTGGTGCTGTCAATGCTCAAGAAGAACATGACAATATCACCAAGTTAACCCAATTTCTTATGGGCCTGTCTGAAAGATACACAGATGTCAGGGGCCAAATTCTTAGAATGTATCCCCTTCCTACTGTAGTCAAGGTTGTTTCTATGCTTATCCAAGAAGAGGGCCAAAGACTACAAAACAATCCCATGAACTTTGAAAACATCTCTTCTGCTCTCATGGGCAAAGTTGTCACAAACAGATTCAATAAACCAAGAACTGCAGGAAACTCCCAAGTCCCTCAAGTGAAGGGAAAACTCTTTTGTGAATACTGCCATGGTGATTCTCATCAGAGGGATAAATGCTTCTTCTTACATGGCTTCCCAGAATGGCACCCACTGTTTGGCACAAAACCTGACTTAAGCAGGATGCCAAGAAACAAAGGAAAAGTCAAGAACAACTCTTCCATTAATAATGCAGTCACTCAGCCTGTCAAAGAAAACTCTGGAAATAGGAAGAAAGATGATCCAAGCATCAACACTGACTGCTTCACTCCTGGCCAACTCCAACAACTTATGCTACTCCTGAACAACAACAAAAGTGCCAACTCTGCAGCCACTCAAATGGACACACCTGAAGATCATATGTCAGGTAACCTTACTTACAATCCAAAGTTCTCCTGTTTTGCTCACACAAAACCCTCACACCCTGACTGGATCATTGACACTGGTGCCAACCATCACATCACAACCTCCTTTGAATGTCTTACCAATCTTGTTACTGTCAACACTATGATACATCTACCTAATGGAAAATCTTCTTCCATAACTCATAAGGGCACTGTAACCCTGACATGTAACATTGTTCTAAAAGATGTCTACCTAGCTCCTGAATTTCAATGTAACCTCATATCTGGAAGTAAGCTCATTAGTGATAGTAATATCTGCCTAACTTTTTCTGCTTCATCATGCTACCTTCAGGACCCTACTCAAAAGACATTCAAGAAGATTGGTAGACTTGATGGTGGCCTGTACAAGCTATCCTCAACAGAATCCAGCAATCTCAAGCAAACTGCATACTCTGAATGCAAGAAATTCTTTAATCCTAACTTGTATAAACTTAGCAATACTTTCTCCATTACAAAACCTATCAACAAACTATATCTGAGGCACACTAGATTATGACATACTCCTGTACAATCTATAAAGCACATTAGCTCTATTAACATGCAGCTTGATTCTATTCCTAAGTGACTCCCACAGCTCTAATCCCTTTAACCTCATACACTGTGATGTATGGGGGCCCTATAGAAAAGCCACCTATGATGGCTGCACATCATTCCTCACCATTGTTGATGATCACTCTAAAGTCACATGGACTTTCCTTATAAAAGCCAAATCCCAAGTCCTTCAAACTCTTCAGTTCTTCTTTAACATGGTATCAGAGCTCTTGGTTTGGCAAGGACAAAGGTTCAAGTCTCCCTTCTTGCATTTATCCTAAAAATATTTCAAAGGGTACGTATTGGCCCTATATTAAAAAAAAGTGCATTTCTCTCCACGTATGCACGTGAGGGGGGTGTTAAAGCACAAAATATAAAGCATGATATACATTGTTGGTACTCTCTCTAACAGCTTAAGCTTTTAGATGAGTTGGTTACTTAACACATATGTTCATTACCTCCTTCTCGTTCTATCATGGAGTCTATTTTTAAAAAATCTAATTATTGAAATATATATAATTAACATTAAAGTTAGTCGTCATTTCAAAAATGATTAAGAATAATTAATGTATAAATATCAAATATGAAGGATAAAATTGAATTGTTATAGATATGATAAACATATTTTTTTGAAAATTGATTAAAGTGAATCTTCTCAAAAGAGAATATTGGACTATTTGCTTAAAACGGAGGAAGTATTCAAAATTCTTATATTTATTGGAGTATTTAATAATTTTTAATTTTTACTAAAAATCTGAATTGTTTAAAGTCCAAGAAAGTTACCTTTTAGGACAATGGTGTACCTTTACAAAAAATAAAGTTTTGTATGGGTCACATCATCCGCCACATCAAAAGTAAAAAAAAAAATTCATAGATTTTTCTCCATAATGATAAACTCTTTTTACAACGAATATGTTTTAATGTTGGGTCACATTTTATTTTTAATTTCTTTTTTTTCTCTCTAAAAACCACTCATTCCTTATGAACATTCTATATTGATGTTCTTAGATGATCCAGATTATACATGAACCTCGTAAGAACTTTACCATTGGAGATACCCTTAGATTACCTCAAGAATAATAAGTACCAGGAAAAATAAATACTCACGTGGAGTAATTTGTTGATATTTCTATTTTTATACTTCCTTTGTTTCATGCATGTAGTTCCACATTTTACTTTGAAATGTTTTACTTAAGGAATTCACTTTTAAAAAAAAATTTGTGTTACATTCTCAAGTTTACCCTTCATATATGTTATAAGCAACTTAGCTATCCTCAAGTATTTTTTTAATTATAATTAACTACAATCTATTAACTATAACTAAAACAGAAACCAATATATGGCCACGTGGCGGCTTTCTGTAAAATAATAATGGTTTTTTTCCTTCCAAAAATAGGTTTGTTTGATATATATTTTATCCTATTTGATTTAAATGATGTTTTACTTGATTGAGACTCTTGAAACATCTGATAAGATAGATTTTATCATATAATAGTGCTAGGTTTACCACTAGCTACTTCTACCACTATTGTTACCACTAAGCTTTAATGAAGAACAAAATTGTCTTTCACTAAAACATATTTGGCCTTCACCAAGGCTTAACAATAACAATAGTGGTAGAAGTAGTGGTAAACCTAGCATTTTTGTTTATCGTATCCCTTAAATTAAAACAAGATTTTATCTAGTTTCAATTTCATGTATATGGTGGGCGGTTTCTGGTTCCTCCTCTTCCCTCGCTATCGACTCCTTATAGAAATCATGGCAGATGTAATCTTCTGAATTGTAGAAATCTTTTCATTCTTATTTTATTGAAGGAGCAATGGAAAATACTTGAATTTAAAATTGTAATTTTATCATGTAGTTCCTCTTGGAATGGTTTCTTCGATACAAGTTCCATTTGGAGGGGCACTGCGAATGACTTCACAACATGAAGTTTGTGCCGGACCTGATGTTTCCCTAAAGAGGGCAACTCCTATAAAGTCCTATTTATTGCAGCAATGTCATTTATCTCTTAATGGTGACAGACCATGTCTTTGCATTGCCGATATTGGTGCTACTGGTGCTGGTGAACTAGCCAGAAGGAAGATCTTTCCAGCTTTATTTGCCCTGTATTATAGTGGATTTCTTCCTGAGGTACAACTTTGTACATAATTATGTACTAGTTATTTAGACAGGCATAATGTGAGATATATATAATCTATGTATATATATAATGACAAACGTGATTTTTTCGCCTAAAACTGATTTCCATAAATGAAAACATTGGAAGTTGAAACACTTTTTTTTCTTTTGTTTTTATACTAAATATTTAATATTCTTAGATAAGTTGACACGAATATATTTATACATTTCTAGAAACTTTGAATACACCCAAACTATTGGTATTCTCAACACAATTCACAATATCATGTCTGACCTTTTATTTTCCATCACATTTATATAAAGTATGTGGATGTTCTTTGCGGATGTTCAACCAATCTTCTGCAAAAAAAAAAAAATTAAAAATCGGTCACGAAATAAATTTTAGACATTTTGAGCCCAAAAATTTTACTGCAACTATTATGGTTTCCATATAAGGTCAATCACTATCGCATGTAGGATTCTTCTTGAAGAAGCCAGCATTCAGTCATGGTTAGTTGTATGTTACAAGTTCTAGGGTAACAAACTGTTCTGCTTTGAAGATATTAATACCGATGAAGATGGAAAACCAACAAATAAAACAATAAATGTTGTGTATAAGAAAATTTTTAAAAATCTATAATATTACCAATAAAATGATGTACTTATATTTAAGTAGTTGTCTCAAATATTACTTTTCTTAATTTATTCTTTTGATTTTGATTTTCTTATTTGTTTTGCTTGAATATTATATAATTAAAAAAATATTTTTGTTCGTGCGTTTAACGCACAGGTGTAAAACTAGTTTTTGTAATAATAATATAACTTTTGGACATTATAATTAGATTGTTAATCCCTTCCATGATTATAATTTTTTTTCTATTGTTACTAATATTAAACAATTTTTTACCTAAATACTTTTAAAATTAATATAAGTTTCTAGCTAACGTGAGATACTTATTTTGTATTTATAATAATAATATTATTTTTTATCTAAAAAATTTATAATTAACATCTAACTTGATAATAATATTAGAAGTCATTTTGTTAAAAACTTTTAAAATCATAATTCATTTTTAAACAATATGAGATACTTATTTTATATTTTTATTGGTAATGAAAGTTTAAATCTTTTATCTAAAGACTTTTAAAACCAACACCACATTCTAACCATGTGGTATACATATTTTTTATTATTAATAATAGTAGTAAATAAAATACTTTTTAACCAACATTAATTTCTAAACAATGTGGATACATATTTTCTATTGGTAATAACAAAAGATGTTTTTATCTAATGACTTTTATAAACAATACGCATTTCTAAATAATGTGAGATACATTTCTTTGTAACCAATGTGAAATACATCATCTAAATTTTTTTTAAACAAATATCACTTTTATAACCAATGTGAAATATTTCTTTTCTATAGCTAATAATTGTAAACTTTTAAAATCAGCATCACTCTCTAACCAATGTGTAATACATATCCTCATTTAGTAATATTAGTAGAAGTCTTTTATTTTAAAATTTTTATAATCAACATTTCTTCTTAAATAATGTGGGATACATCTCTTCTATTATATTGATGATAAAAGTAAAAATCGTTTATCTAAAAACTTTTAAAATCAACATCATTTTTTAACAAATGTAGGAAATCTCTTCAATTTCTATTAGTAATAATAGTAAAAGTCTTTTATCTAAAATTAAAATCAACATCACTTTCTAACCAATGTGAGATATACATACTCTATTGATAATAATGGTAGAAGTCTTATATTTAAGGACTTTAAAAACAAACATTACCCTCTACCAAATATATAATGCATCTATTCTATTGGTAATAATAGTATTTTTAAAACCAACATCAATTTATAATCAATGTATGATACATCTCTTCTATTGATAATAATAGTAGAATACTTTGTAACCAATGTGAGATACATGCATCTATTCTATTTGTAACAAAAAGTCTTTAGTCTAAAGACTTTTTAAACCAATATTTATTTTTAAACAATATGAGATACATATCTTTTTATTGGTAATAAGAGTAAAAAAAATTTACTATAAAACTTTTAAAACTAACATCTTTTTCTAAACAACGTAAGATACACTTCTTCTTTTTTATATATTCTAACAATGTGAAATACTTCTTTTCTATTTCTATTAATGTTAATAAAAGTTTAAGATTTTTATCTAAAGACTTTTAAAACAAACATCTCTTTCTAACCATGTGGTATACATCTTTTCTATTGGCAATAATAGTATTTTTAAAACCAACATTAATTTCTAACAAATGTGAGATACATTCTTCTATAGTAATAATAAACATCTCTTTTTAAACAATGTGGGATACACCTCCTCTATTGGTTATAACATAAAAATAATAATAGTAGTAGTATTTTATCTAAATAGTTTTGAAATCAACATCTCTTTGTAAATAATGTGTGATACATCTTTTGTATTGATAATAATATAAAAATTCTTTTATCTATGAATTTTATAACCAATATATGTTTCTAAATAATGTGGATCTCTTTGTAACCAATGCAATGTACATTATCTAAAAACATTTTAAATCAGTATCATTTTCCTAACCAATGTGAAATACATATTTTTTCTATTGGTATTAAATTTTTTATTAAAAGACTTTTAATACCTACATCACTTTCTAACCAATGTGTAATACATCTCATTATTTGGTAATACTAGTAGAAGTTTTTTTATCTTAAAATAATCTAAAATCATCATCTCTTTCTATATAATGTGATACATCTCTTATCTTCTCTTTTATTAATGATAAAAGTAAAAGTCTTTTTATTTAAAGACTTTTAAAATCAACATCACTTTTTTAATCAATGTAAGATTTATCTCTTTTATTGGCAATAATAGTAATTTAAAACTAATATCAATTTATAACAAATGTGTGATATATATCTTCTATTGCTAATAATAGTAAGTCTTTTATATAATCTAAAATAATTAAAAATCAGCATCATTTTTCAACCAATGTGAGATATACATCTTTTATTGGAATAATGGTAGAAGTCTTTTATCCAAAAAATTTAAAAACCAACATCACTTTCTAACCAATGTATGATACATCCTTTCAATTAGTAATCAATAATATCATTTTTAATACAAACATCAATTTCTAACCAATGTGTTATACATCTCTTCCATTGGTAATAATAGTATAATATTTTGTAACCAATGTGAGATACATCTCTTGTAAAAGTGAAAGTTTTTAGTCTAAAGACTTTAAAATCTAACATTTTCTTTTTAGATAATGTGTTATACATCTCTTTTATTGGTAATAATATAAAATAATTTAAACTCAACATCATTTTCTAACCAATGTGATATATACATCTTCTATTGATAATAATATTGATAGAAGTCTTTTATCAAATGACTTTGAAAATCAACATCACTTTCCAACCAATGTATGATATATTTCTTCTATCAGTACTTAATAATAGTATTTTTAAAACCAAGATCAATTTCTAACCAATGTGAGATGCATCTCTTCTAATTATAGAAAAATTAATATTTTTAGTGAAAGAAATTATGCAATGAGGCACAAATTTCTTTACGTGTTTGTTTGTTGGCGAATGTAATTGCGCAAATGTGTTCTACTCCGTGAGAGCATCAAAATGATATATTTATTTGTCCAAATCGAGTTTTGGATAATAAGATATCAAGACTTAAAGTATAATACTTGTTAAAAAATTATTGTTTTTAGTGAGAGAAATTGTGCAACTTGAAGCACGAATTTCTTTACGTGTCATTTGTTTGTTAGCGAATGTAATTGCGCAAATGTGTTATACTCGGTGAGAGTATCGAAATGATATATTTATTTGTCCAAATCGAATTTTGGATGAATAAGATATCAAGACTTTAAGTATAATACTTATTAAAAAATAGTGTTTTTAGTGAAAGAAATTATACAACTTGAGGCACGAATTTCTTTACGTGTCATTTGTTTGTTGGCAAAAGTAATTGTGCAAATGTGTTCTACTCGGTAAGAACATCAAAATAATATTTTTACTTGTCCAAATCGAGTTTTTGATGAATAAAATATCAAGACTTAAAGTATGATGTTAAAAGTGAATCATTAGAAGTAATGTCTCACCTTGAAGAGTTTTATCTCACATTGGTTAAAAGTAATGTTAGTTATAAAAGTTTTTTTAATATAAGTCTTTTACGTTATATATACTAATACTAATACCCCTTATCATATTGATTATTATTATGTATTATTTTAGCTAATGGTTAGAAAACCAAAAATTTTTAAAGCTTCTACATGGATGTTTTACAATGAAGATTTATCCAAAAATGATGAGGTGGCACAACCATAGTGCTCGTCAACTTTAAATAAATAAATAAACATATATATATATATATAGATTTCCGGTTGACCTAGAAGCTTTTGCTTTCAATCCTTTTGCATCGGTGGTAGCAAAGTTGATTTAGATTTTAGGACAAACTATCCAATTGGTTCCTGTACTTTTGAGGTTCTTGGCTATTCGTCCCTACACCTTGCAAATGGTCCCTAAACTGAAAACTTTTACACCATTGGTCCTTCCGTCAACTTTTGGTCGTTAAGTACGATCACGTGACACGCACGTGTATTTTTGGAAGGGTAAAATAGTCATTGTCTCTTAAAGTATATGGACCAATATTAAAATATATAAAAACAAAATAATGCACCATGGAAATCAGATGCAAGAGTCTACTGCGTACCTGTAATGTTTCCCTTCTTCCCCAACCCAACGTATCCCCTCATGTCCAGTACGCCATCTTAATCGCCTCCTTTTCTTTTTCTTCGAATCTACCCCGCTTGCTCTCGATCTCTCTCTCGCACCCATTTTCTCTCATTTTTTCTTCCTCCCAGGTTGTGCACTACTCCAGCCTCCAGTTCTCCACCAGGTCACCACCGTACTACCTCTCTCTTCATGGAAAATCAAGCACATGCACAACCATTTCCAATCCTGCAGCAGCAAGCTGCTCGACCGTGGTCTTAAGCTGATCTCACACTTCGATTTGTACTTCGATCCAATCAATCGATCAACCAAGAGGCTAACGTAGGATCTGGGTTTGTTAATGAATGATCTCGATTTGTTAATAAATGATCTGAGTTTGTTAATTTAGATATGGGTTTATTAATTTAGATCCTTTGCAACAAAGTTTGGTTTCTTCTTCATTTCACTTGAGAAATAGTAGGGTTTGATTGAAGAGAGAAAAAATCCATGGTGGAAGAGCGAAGAGGGGGATGATTCGGAGACAGAGCAATTGGGTTTTGGCAGAGGATGCACCGATACGGGGGCGGAGCTATTGGGTTTGTTAATAAAGAGAGACATTTCTTCTCTATCCTCGCCTTCTGTATCGCCTGTCGTACATCCAGCCCACTCTGCCCAATGCAATCGACTCCTATTAATGGTGCATTATCAATGGTGGATTTCAATGGTGCATTCTGGTTGGAAAGGTATTTACGAGAGTGGGTTGGATTTTTCTGCAACATTAATCTTGCAGTTGGTCCCTAGTAAACAAAGAAATGGCTTGCGAGGTAGTACGCCAGTCCATCATTTGAAGAGATCGGAGATAGAGAAGAAATGATCTGTAGTCACCACGTAAGCTATATTTGAAGAGATCGGGGAGTCTCCTTTTCTGTGTGTTTGGAGATGGCTCTGGTAATGAAACAAGGGTGCTCTGCTCCACTAAAAGGGGTACATTAACTCTTGGGGCTCATGCGGAGAAGTTGTGATGGACTGGCGTACTACCACGTGACGGGGTAAAATCTGAAGATGCAGCAACAGAGAAATGACTATGTTAAACAAGATTAAATCGTATTGGAAAGGCATTTGTTAATAGATAGAGACATTTCTACCCCAACATTAACACAGTTGGTCCCTTTTAAAAACGAATGACTATTTTACCCAGGTTAAAATGCACGTGAGACACACATGTATCAACTTAACGCCAAAAAAATAACGAAACTAGACAGAAGGACCAACTTTGTTGAAATTGGTTGGTACGAGGACTACTGGTAAACGAATTTTTGTACAGGGACGAAAAACAAAAAAATCAGAAACTATAGGGACCAATTGTGTAGTTTGCGCTAGATTCTATAATCAAATTCAACAAGTACTTGCACAATCAAATCTGCTGAGTTTGTTTGGAAGATAGTAATTTCAGCTATTTACTATTTAGTATTTACTGATATAGTTCATAAATTATAAGGGTAATAGTCAAATTACAAATTTACCCAATACAACAGTATGTATTAGAATAGGTAGTCCAAAATTAAAACTATGAAAGCTTAATTTATTTTTTATTTCAGTTGCCATGAAATAGAATTATCATAAGATTTTAAAGGCCATATGCCTACCATGAGTCAAATCTTCTTCTTCATTCTTTTCATTTATGGATGCATTCCGCCTTTTCAGTTTTATTAATATTAATATGCAACATTCGTAACTGTGCAAGAATGGACGCTTTAGGCTTTAGATCATACTGGAAGGAAGGTTTCAATTGAATAAAGTTATTGGTAATCCAAGAAGGGAAGATAGAACCACAAGTTACACCTCTCTCTCTCTCTCTCTCTCTCTCTCTCTCTCATTCTCTATGTATGTGTGTGTGTAAAAAATGTGTGTGTAAATAACAAGATGTATAGTTTTATGAGTTTTTGGTTAGTTACCTGTCGGTAGGTTGATTTTGATCTTAATTTGTAACAAATTTTTGGTTTCAACTCTAGTCTGGTTAATCATCAATTGAGTCCTTTTCTTTTCAATTTTTTTGTTTAGTGACCAAATTTCATGTAATTTATTCCATATACAATGTATTTTCCCTCGAGCAAAGACCGATTAATTTTCATATTCAAATTTCTTTTTTTTAAATCTTAATATTTCATTATTGGTTTTCTTACAAAATAAATGACTTATAATTAAATATTATTTCATTATTTTTGTGTAATTTAGTCTTACTCGCTTCTTACAAAACTTTTCGAGCACACAATAATCTAGTTTCATACTAACATTGTGTCATAGACACAAGTATAAAACTTACTAAATACTAAAACAAAAATTACTGCTGCACAAAACAATTTTTGATTAAAAACTTTCCGCCTAAATCTCTCCATCTCTCTAATTTCTAAAAATTCCCTCATTTTCTCTCTCTTCAATTCCTTTTATCTAATTGATTTCACACACTCTTTTCTACTTTGACAAAAATATTTTATCGATGATGTTCATGTAGCAACCTCTTCTCTTTTTTTTTCCTTATTTTTAATCTCTTTTTCTATTTGTATTACCATTTTATTTTATTTTAAATTACTAATACCACTTCAAAATCTATTTTGACTATACTTTAAATTAATACAAAAATCTTAACTGACCAATATAATAATTACAAAAAAAATATAAATAAAAAAGAAGAATATACAGATTTAGGACACAAATAAAAACATTTTTTAAAAAATAAAATTATTTTAATTAAAATTCAGAATGGGAGTAAATTAGAAGAAAGTTAGAAATAACTAAAAAAAGACATACAATTGATGTCGAAAAAAAACAACTAATGATAACTTTTAAAAAAAGTACAAGTTATTATAGACAATCCAATGTTGTCCACATGGCAGTTGTATGTTTTTTTGACAACACCAGTGCTATAAGTATAGCAAAGAATCATGTTTAACACTCTAGAACTAAGCACATTGATATAAGACACCATTTTATTAGAGACTTGGTTGAACAAGGTATCATTTGCATTGATCATGTAGGAACTGAAAATCAATTGGCTGATATTTTCACTAAGAGTCTAGATTTTGAAAGGTTTATAAATCTTAAAAAATCTCTCGGTATGTGTGTCATGTGACCCTTCACTTAAAAAAAAAACTTTTAGGCATCTTGCATTGAGTTTTTAGGGGGGCACACTAGTTTCATCTTTTTTGTATTAGTACCATTATTTGTTGTCCTGGATTTTCATTCAAAATCTGTTGTGATTTCATTGTTCTGATTCTCCTCACTCTCTCCCAAAAATGTTTTTGCAATTAAAAAATCTTAAGTCCACAAAGGAAAGAGCTACCTTTTGAAATATAGGGATATAACAATTTATCTTGGTACTATGGAACTTAGGTTCTCATGGGTTGATCTTGAGAAAATCGAATTCCCTTAATAGAAAAAGTGTGAAAGCTACCTAACGGAAAAGAGCTACCTATGAACAAGGTTGTGGCACTTTTCTTTTGGGACTATGAATCCTTGGATTTCATGGGTTGATCAAAAAGTAAAGTGGCTTCCCTTGGTAAATAGTGTGAAAGGTTCCTAGTGGCATGTTGTGAATATGCTTGAAATAAAGTAGAGTTATTCTCCTAGGGAAATAAAGTACCTATGGATTTTGTGGGAGTTGAGTGCTGATTTAGTGAACAAAAGATGAGAAAGTGTACATAAAATCACAACTTTGGCGAATGCATCTCCCAATGCAGCTACATTGGGAACTACATTCAGATGATCTAGACATTTTTCACATATGCGTGACTGCATTGGTTTCCTCTTGCCTATTCTGTTCTTGACATATGTTAGGCATAATTATTAGGCCATATTCTGTGTTGATCATATCAGCCTATTGATCTTTTTGTTCTATCTCAAAAAGGTGCAAACTATGTACCAACGACACCATGTTGATATTTATGTGGTTGTCTAATCTGTGAAGTGTTCTATGAGCTCTTGATCCAGATTATACTTGCTATTGAAAATTTGTGTTGAGACAATTATGGTTAATTAAGTGATGTGTTTGTTCAAAATCCTTGATAATTTTGAAATTCAAAGATTCAAAAAAATGAGATTGGTTGTTTTTCGCTCACTCATAACTCATCATCTATTTCTCTTAACAAGAATCAGATTTTCTATCTCTCTTAAATGTGATTTGCTCAACATTTGATTTATCTTCAAAATTCAAAATCTGGTTAGTAGTGTCACAAAAGGCCCCTCCTATTCCCTAATCTTGTGGTACTAACGGCTAATTGCAATTAAGTGGTAGTAATTAGTGTGTTTCAGGTGGCTGCTCCTTAATTCTCTTTGAACCTCTCCTGCTCATCCATTCCAAAAAGTGTGCTGCCGAAGCTTGCTCTCTCTAAAGTCCTTCTTCATCATCCCCTCTCTGAATCGCTTCAAAGATCAATCCATGGCTTCATCATCGTCCACTGCTTCAGAGACCTTTGATCAGAATCCATCTGATAATGTAGCTTCCAATGCTACATCTGCTGAAGCTACATCAACCCCCATCTCGTCTCCAGAAAGCCCTGCATCAGCCATTGTTGTAGCTCAACCTCTTCCAGAGCCCCTAACGATCATACTCCCTGGGGAAAAGGGAAATGAAATCGATGTCGATAATCCTGTTGATCTGTCTGGGTTGCCCCAAATTGGGAACCCTAGCTCACGGAGGTCAAAGCGATTGAGGGGAATCCCGAGCAACTTCGAGAATCTGAGTACTAAAGAGGTTGCTAGAGCCAAAAAATACAAGGTGACTCCGGGCAAATTTGAAGAGGCAGTGCCGGTTGACAGTGATTCCGACGATGAGGATTTTGTAGCTGCAACTGAGTCTGCTCCGGCCTCTCAAGCCTCTGCTCCCAAAATTGTCTCATCCACCTCGATTCCTGCTGCAGATGATGTGGGTGATGAAGACTACCCGATTCCCTCACCACGGGTTGTCTTCCAACCTGATTCCCCGTCAAATGTCAAGGGTTCTTCTGATAGTGTTTCTGCTTCTCCTTCAACCTCCAACATGGACTTAAGTTTTTCCGACGAACAGCGTACCTTGGCAGATTTTTTGGTTCAGATGAAGAATGGATCTTCTCAACAGTCTCCCCAAGCTTCTCCATCTTCTCCTACAAGTCTAGCAAAGTCATCAAGCTCCTCTGAGTTTGATGATAGTTCTGATAAGGACTTTGCCAGCAAGGAAGCAACCCCTGTTGAAAGTGAAGAAAGTGAAGAGGCTCCTATAAGATTTACAAGAAGACGGGCTTCTATGGCCAATGTAGCTACTAATGTAGATACATCCAAAGCTACAATGCCATCTGCTTCCTCCACTGCTGTTATTGGTAAACCCTTCTCTGTTCGTTTTCTTTCCAAAGCTGCTTCCATTCGTTATAATACTTCCAGAAAAATTGTTGATGAAAGACTAATCCCATCTGCCGAATTAACTGAGCAAAACTTGAACCAGTTCTTCACTGATAGGGGCCTCTTAGGTACTCTATCTTCTGCTTCACCTTATTTTAGGGACCTCATCTATGAAGTTTATGCCAATCTTGAAAAGAAAATCTCTTCTGTTTCTGCCCCTAGGTTTGAAAAAGTTTTTGTTAGAGGTAAATGGTATCATTTTTCTTCTTCCCTCATTAATCAGTTGTATGACACTCCTGAAATTGGGTCTATTTCCATGATTTCTGACTTGCATACTTGTGCCCAAGAACTCACTGGGGGATTGTAAAAAAATGGTCTGGAAAGGGGTCCAATATCAGCACCTCCCAACTTTCTTCATTATATGCCCTTATGCACAAGATTTGCTGTGCAAATTGGGCCCCCACCACAAATTCAAATACCTTAACTGAAGAACATGCAAAGGTTTTGTATCAGGTTGGGAATGGTAAACCTTTTGATTTTGGAGACTTTACCTTCAGGAAGATCATCTCCCTGGCTGAATCAGAGGGAGATAAAAGATCTCTCATATTCCCTTCACTGATATATAAAGTCCTAGTCTCTCAAGGTTTTTCTCCTGCAACTGGTACCAGACTCACAACTATCCTAGAACCCCTACCTATCTCTGTAAAACTTCTCAAAGGGGACATGGTTCTCAATTTACCCTTGGTCTATCCTTATCCCCCTGTCTCCTCAGATCCTTCTGTCTCTGCTCCTGGTCCTTCATCCACTCAGCCTGCTGCCCCTGTCCTTCCCAATGTTGCAACCAATGTAGCTACATCTGCTGCTGCATCTCTGCCTACATCATATAGACATTATGCTCCCATGTCTGTTTCCTTCATCACTGAACAGCTTGCTCTGGTCAACTCCCAGATAGCTATCCTTTCCTCCTGCATCGACGCTTCTATGGTCCACAAGATTCTCCCGGCTTGCCCTGCATTCTGGCCAAATAGGGGGTGAAATTCCAAGTGTTCCTGCACATGTTTATGAACCTACTGATGTGGATGCTTCTGAAGAAGAGAGCTGATGTCCATCTGATTCCTATTTGTAATTTAAAAAAACAATATTTTTTGTTTTGTGCTCCTTGTTTCTTTTTGGTCTGTAATAAGCTATTCTGCTTGGTGGGTTACTTAACTGCTTGTGGATACTACATGCCTGATTGTATGCTCTACATTCTTCTTGATAATATCTTTACTAAATGTCATATTTTCAGGGGGTGCTTCTTTACTAACAAATGCAGGTTGAAGGTAGTTTTGAAAATAGCAACAATTGTCATAATATTTGACCAGAAAGGCTCAACAAAGGGGGTGATTGTAAGGGTAAAATAGGTCATGCCTATTTTAGTTTTTGTTTCCCCTTTCTTGGTAAAATACATATTAGACAAGTTTGGCATTTTTTGTATCTAAATCTTTAATTAGATTTTGTTTTCCTTGGTCCTTAAGTTTAGGCATTATTTTTTGAAACAAAATATAGCTAAAAATTCTCTTTCAACCGTGTATCTAGACTCCTTGATTATATGGTAATAAAATCTAGAGATATGGTAAGTAGATTTTATTCCTTACCACTAATCTTTGTTCTTGTTGGAGTTGGATTATTTAATGTGTGTAGGGGTCCTCGACATTATATATATAGGAGGCTTGGACACGGCTGAGAGGCAGACATTCAAGAGAGAACTGAAAGCAAAAGCTGTGTGTAGAAATTCAGAAGATCTCGAAGCAGTTTTCTGTTCCAGACGTTGAACAGTTTTTCATTGTAGTTTCCAATGTTACAACATTAGGAACTACATTGAGCGTTGATGCTGTTTTATCCTCCTGTTAGAGTTTAGGAAGTTATTTGTTTATTCTCACGTTTCTTATACCTATTTTTTTGTGGGGTTTTTGCTCTCCAAGACGTGTTGGCTTGTGAGAGTGTTTTGTTTGGTGATTTCACAATCTTTTTGTAAAACAATTAATCTTTTTAGTGAAATCTTTTTGCCATGAGGCTAGGTCTACAAGTATAGTCTTGTAGATTGTTTGGTAAACCTTTGTGTTCTGATTTGCTGTCTGATTTATTCGGCTTCCGCTGTTTTGTTATTTTTGACCTTTGTGACTTCCATTGTAGGTACATCAAAAGACTTTTAATACCTACATCACTCTCTAACCAATGTGTAATACATCTCATCATTTGGTAATACTAGTAGAAGTTTTTTATCTCAAAAAAATATCTAAAACCAACATCTCTTTCTATATAATGGGATATATCTCTTCTCTTCTCTTTTATTAATGATAAAAGTAGAAGTCTTTTTATTTAAAAACTTTTAAAATCAACATCACTTTTTAACTAATGTAAGATTTATCACTTTTATTGGTAATAGTAATTTAAAACCAACATCAATTTATAACAAATGTGTGCTAGATATCTTATATTGCTAATAATAATAAGTCTTTTATATAATCTAAAATAATTAAAAATCAACATCATTTTTTAACCAATGTGAGATATACATCTTCTATTGGTAATAATGATAGAAGTTTTTATCAAAAAACTTTGAAAACCAACATCACTTTCTAACAAATGTATGATACATCTTTTCAATTAGTAATTAATAATAGTATTTTTAATACAAACATCAATTTCTAACCAATGTGTGATACATCTCTTCTATTGGTAATAATAGTAGAATATTTTGTAACCATGTGAGATACATCTCTTGTAAAAGTGAAAGTCTTTAATCTAAAGACTTTAAAATCTAACCTTTTTTTTTAAACAATATGTTATACATCTCTTTTATTGGTAATAATATAAAATAATTTAAACTCAACATCATTTTCTAACCAATGTGAGATATACATCTTCTATTGGTAATAATTGTAATTTTTTTATCATATATATATATATATATATATATATATATATATATATATATATATATATATATATATATATATATATATATTCATTCTAAAGCATCCATGTGGAAGCTTTAAAAACGTTTTGGTTTTCTAGCCATTAGCTAATAATAATACATAATAATAATCAATATGATAAGATGTATTAGTATTAATTAGTATTAGTATATATAACGTCTTCTATTGTCAATAGTAGAAGACATATATTTAAAAAAAATATTACAACTAGCATTACTTCTAACCAATGTGATATAAAACTCTTCAAGGTGTGATATTACTTCTAATGACTCACTTTTAACACCATACTTTAAGCTTTGATATCTTATTCATCCAAAACTTGATTTGGATAAATAAATATATCATTTCGATGTTTTTGCCGAGTAGAACACATTTGCACAATTACTTTTGTCAACAAACAAATGACACGTAAAGAAATTTGTGCCTCAAGTTGCACAATTTATTTCAATAAAAACACTAATTTTTTAAATAAGTATTATACTTTAAGTCTTGATATCTTATTCATCCAAAACTCGATTTGAACAAATAAATATATCATTTCGATGATCTCACCGAGTAGAACACATTTGCGAAATTACATTCGCCAACAAACAAATGACACGTAAAGAAATTCGTGTCTCAAATTGCACAATTTCTCTCACTAAAAACACTAATTTTTTTAACAAGTATTATACTTTAAGTCTTGATATCTTATTATCCAAAACCCGACTTGGAAAAATAAATATATCATTTTGATGCTTTCACCGAGTAGAACACATTTACACAATTATCTTAGCCCACAAACAAATGACACGTAAAGAAATTCGTGCCTCAAGTTGTATAATTGTTTTCACTAAATATACTAATTTTTCAACAATACAGATGTATCACATATTTGATAGAAATTGATGTTTGTTTTAAAAATACTATTATAAAGTACCAATAGAAGAAATGCATCATTTGATAGAAGAGATGCATCATTATTAAGTACCAATAGAAGAAATGCATCATTTAAAAATCAACATCACTTTCCAACCAATGATGCATTTCTACTATTATTACCAATAGAAGAGACGTATCACACATTGGTTAGAAATTGATGTTTGTATTAAAAATACTATTATTAATTACTAATTGAAAAGATGTATCATACATTGGTTAGAAAGTGATGTTGGTTTTCAAAGTTTTTTGATAAAAGACTTCTACCATTATTATCAATAAAAGATGTATATCTCACATTGGTTAAAAAATGATGTTGATTTTTAATTATTTTAGATTATATAAAAGGCTTACTATTATTACCAATAGAAGATATATATCACACATTTGTTATAAATTGATGTTAGTTTTAAATTACTATTATTACCAATAAAATAGATAAATCTTACATTGGTTAAAAAGTGATGTTGATTTTAAAACTTTTTAAATAAAAAGACTTCTACTTTTATCGTTAATAAAAGAGAAGAGAAGAGATATATCTCATTATATAGAAAGAGATGTTGGTTTTAGATATTTTTTTAGATAAAAAACTTCTACTACTATTACCAAATGATGAGATATATTACATATTGGTTAGAGAGTGATGTAGGTATTAAAAGTATTTTTATAAAAGACTTAATACCAATAGAAAAAAATATGTATTTCACATTAGTTAGGAAAGTGATACTTGTTTAAAATGTTTTTAGATAATGTACATCGCATTGGTTACAAAGAGATTCACATTATTTAGAAACATATATTGGTTATAAAATTCATAGATAAACGAATTTTTATGTTATTATCAATACAAGAGATGTATCACACATTGTTTATAAAGAGATGTTGGTTTCAAAACTATTTAGATAAAATACTACTACTATTATTATTTTTATGTTATTACAAATAAAAGAGATGTATCTCACATTATTTAGAAAGAGATGTTGATTTCAAAAGTTTTTATATAAAAGACTATTAATATTATTACTATAGAATAATGTATCTCACATTTGTTAGAAATTAATGTTGGTTTTAAAAATATTATTATTACCAATAGAAAAGATGTATACCACGTGGTTAAAAAGATATGTTTGTTTTAAAAGTCTTTAGATAAAAATCTTAAACTTTTATTACCAATAGAAATAGAAAAGAAGTATCTCACATTGTTAGAATATGAAAAAGGTGTATCTTACATTGTTTAGAAAAAGATGTTAGTTTTAAAAGTCTTATAGTAAATATTTTTACTCTTATTACCAATAAAATATATGTGTCTCACATTGTTTAAAAATAAATGTTGGTTTAAAAAGTCTTTAGATTACAGACTTTTTATTACAAATAGAATAGATACATGCATTTCACATTTGTTACAAAGTATTCTACTATTATTATCAATAGAAAAGATGTATCACACATTGGTTATAAATTACCGTTGGTTTTAAAAATACTATTATTACCAATAGAATAGATGTATCATACATTTGTTAAAAAATGATGTTGGTTTTAAAAGTCTTTAGATAAAAGACTTTTACTTTTATCATCAATGTAATAGAAGAGATGTATCCCATATTATTTAGGAAGAGATGTTGGTTATAAAATTTTTAAAATAAAAGACTTTTACTATTATTACCAAATGAGGATATGTATTGCACATTGGTTAGAGAGTGATGTTAATTTTAAAAGTCTACAATTATTAGTAATAGAAGAGAAGTATTTCACATTGGTTATAAAAATGATATTGGTTTAAAAAGTTTTTAAATGATGTATCTCACATTGGTTACAAAGAAATGTATCTCACATTATTTAGATATGAGTATTGGTTATAAAAATCATTAGATAAAGACATCTTTTGTTATTACCAATAGAAAATATGTATCCACATTGTTTAGAAATGAATATTGGTTAAAAAGTCTTTTATCTACTACTATTACTACTAATAAAAAATATGCATAACACATGGTTAGAATGTGGTGTTGGTCTTAAAGTTTTTAGATAAAAGACTTAAACTTTAATTACCAATAAAAATATAAAATAAGTATCTTACATTGTTTAAAAACGAATTATGATTTTAAAAGTTTTTAACAAAATGACTTCTAATATTATTATCAAGTTAAATGTTAATTTTAAAAGTCTTTAAATAAAAAAAATTACTATTATTATTAATATAAAATATGTATCGCACGTCAGCTAGAAACTTATATTAATTTTAAAAGTATTTAGGTAAAAAACTTCGTTTAATATTAGTAACAATAGAAAAAAAAATAACCATGGAAAAGATTAACAATCTAATTATAATGTCCAAAAGTTATATTATTATTACAAAAAATATATATATCTCACATTGTATCCGTGCGAAACACGGGCTAAATAACTATTGACTTTGAAAATCAACATCACTTTCTAACTAATGCATGATGCATTTCTTCTATTGGTACTTAATAATAGTATTTTTAAAACTAACATCAATTTCTAACCAATGTGGGATACATCTCTTCTATTGTTGAAAAATTAATATTTTTAGTGAAAGAAATTGTGCAACTTGAGGCACAAATTTCTTTACGTGTCATTTGTTTGTTGACGAAGGTAATTGCGCAAATGTATTCTACTGGGTGAGAGTATCAAAATGATATATTTATTTGTCCAAATCGAGTTTTGGATCATAAGATTAGGGGTGTAAATCGGAAGCACCGAACCACGGAACCAACTGAACCAAACCAAAACAGTCGGTTTGGTTCGGTTTTGGTTGAAGACAGTTCGGTTCGGTTCACGGTTTTTGGTATCGAACCAAACCAACCCAACATATATATATATGTATATATATTTTAATTTATTTATTTATTTATTTATCTATTTATTATATAATATATATTAAATTACATATATATATATATACATATATATATACATATATATATATTAAAAATAAGATTTTAATTTTTGGAATTAACATCAAAATTAGGAAATAACCTGCTAACAACAAATTATTATAAAGAAAACAATACAAATTCTAAAATAAACACAAACAATGAGAGAAATAATAGTTTTCCAACAATCAAGATTTTTTGTTGTTTAGTGTGTTTATATATATATATATATATATATATATATATATATATATATATATATAAACACACTAAACAACAAAAAATCTTATATAAACACACTAAACAACAAAAAATCTTGATTGTTGGAAAACTATTATTTCTCTCATTGTTTGTGTTTATTTTAGAATTTGTATTGTTTTCTTTATAATGATTTGTTGTTAGCAGGTTATTTCCTAATTTTGATGTTAATTCCAAAAATTAAAATCTTATTTTTAATGTTAGTTAATTTCATTAAAAATAATTTATATAAACCACAAAACCGAACCAAACCAAACCAAACCAAACCGAGTGGTTCGGTTCGATTCCAAGTCTTACTCGATTTGGTTCGGTTTAAGATTTTTGGAACCAATATAAGGCGGTTCAGTTTGTGGTTTTGGCATAAACCAAACCAAACCACTTACACTCCTAAATAAGATATCAAGACTTAAAATATAATACTTTTAAAAAAATTAGTGTTTTTAGTGAGAGAAATTATGCAACTTGAGGCACGAATTACTTTACATGTCATTTATTTGTTGGCGAAGGTAATTACGCAAACGTGTTATATTCGGTAAGAGCATCAAAATAATATATTTATTTGTCCAAATCCAGTTTTGAATGAATAAGATATCAAGACTTAAAGTATAATACTTATTAAAAAATTAGTGTTTTTAGTGAAAGAAAATGTGCAACTTGAAACACAAATTTCTTTACGTATCATTTGTTTGTTGACAAAAGTAATTGTGTAAATTGTGTTCTACTCGGCAAAAACATCGAAATGATATATTTATTTGTCCAAATCAAGTTTTGGATGAATAAGATATCAGAGCTTAAAGTATGATGTTAAAAGTGAGTCATTAAAAGTAATATCTCACCTTGAAGAGTTTTGTCTCACATTGGTTAAAAATAATGTTAGTTATAAAAGTTTTTAAATATAAGTCTTCTACTATTGATAATAAAAGAAGTTATATATACTAACTAGATATTTATGCCCGTACATATAGCACGGTGCCATTATATCTGATTTCATCAATTGAAATGATAGTGCCTAAATAGAAGGAGCGATTTAAAAAATGTTACAGTTTAGGGGTACATTGCTTCAAGTGATAGTTGATGATGGATTGATGTTTTATAAATGATGACTCTTCAGAAGATTAATCGCAGGGTGTGACTTTGTAATGTGAAGATAAAACATATGGAGAAGAAAAAGGGGTGACGGCTCATAATATTAATTATAGGGGGTGACTTGTAATAGGAAAAGAAAAATTAGGGAGTCAAAAATAGATAACTACACATACATGTGAAAGTGATGATGAATCTCAACCATTAATTTTTTTAAGATAATTTAATCTCAACCTCTGAATAGTCATAATCAATTACCTATCTGTTTTATAATATAGACTAGTACTCTTACATGTCCCGATGGCACGGCGCCAGTTTGAGAATTTATCAATAAATGAAATAATGTGGAAATGAACTCAAATACCTAACAAAATAAAACATTTTACTTTGATATTTATTTTATAAGAAAAACTAAGAAATAAATATTTTAATTGTAACTACTGTTAACATACAAAAAAAAAAAATTATTGTTTTCTCAATAACAAAAATTCGATCTTTTTTCTTCTGGGGGTTTTTGCTTAACTTTGTAAACATGAGATGCAATAACTTTGTTCATTATTTCCACCTATACATGAGACAAAGAAAATTCAAACATATTCAATTAACCAAAATTTCTTCATCTACAAAACTCGAATCCTCTCACATATTATCATACAAAATCTAACAGGCAAACGAAGATGCATTTGATCCAAATTAGTCAACCCTAAAAGTTAAAAAAAATGACAATTAAATCAATAGAAACTAATACACATACCCCAACAAACGAAACCACAACAATGAGAGATGTCCAACATTCTATAAAAATAAATTTGTGCTCGTGCCGATGGTACTGGTGCCAGTAAGAGCGTGGTCAATGTATGAACCGAGCATGATAAAAAAAATTAATTAAGAAACTACAATTAAATATTTGTAAGACCGTAAAGGCCTCTTTGCCCGAAATGGAGAGATTAATTAATAATGTGTACACGAAACTACGGGCCGACCAAAAAAATGGGCCGGATGAAACTTATGAATTTTATTTATTTATATAAGAAATTACGGGCCGAAAAAAAATTAAATTATCGAACAAAAAAACTGGCCTGAAAAAATTTAAATTAATTAAGTTAATTACGATAACAATTAAAAGTAAAAAAAAACAATTATTTCAAATTACAAAACTTACGATTTTTTTTTATTTGTATACGAAATTGCGGGCCAGGAAAAAATTAAATTGATTAAGTTAATTAAGATAATAATTAAAAATAAGAAAAATAAAATACAAATATTCAAAACTTATCGCTGGACTAAAATTAAATTGATTAGTTATGCACGTTAAAACAATAAATCTCAGTAAAACAATATCGGTAAAATCATAAAACAATAAATGTAAAACTGTAAAACCGTAAATAATAAGTAAGCCGTAGAATATGTCTGTATTGGAAAAGTTATCTATTTTTGGAAGAAAAATAAGCAGTAAATTTGGAAAAGTAACTGTCTTTCATACGTTTACAATTTAGATTAAATGTAATGCGTATGATTGCAGTAAAAGAATTAATCTCAGCATGTAATTAGCCTTTACCAATTACACACGTGTTTTGGCATCTCTGTGCCTATGGCACGGTGCCAGGATATATGATTTCGTCAATTCAAATGACTGTACCTAAATATAAGGTGCTATTAAAAAAAATTACAGTTGAGGGGTACAATGCTTCAAGTGATAGTTGAGGGACTGATATTTTATAAGGAGTGATTATTCAAAAGACTAATCGCATAGTGCGACTTTGTAATATGAAGATTAAATATAGGGAGAAGAAAAAGGGGTGACTACTTATAATATTAATTGTAAGGGGTTAAAAGTGGATAACTACTCACACATGTGTATGTGAGGGTGAATCTCAACCATTAAAATTTTAAAGATAATTTAATCTCAACCTATGAATAACCATAGTCAATTACCTAGTTGTTTTATAAGGAAACATAATTCTAATAGTATAAGGAAACCCAGAAGAAGAGGTTACCCAAATAAATGACAACCGTAGGATGATAGTAAAAAAAATTAAATCCTAACCTCTGAATAGCCCTAATCAATTACCTAGCTTCTTTGTAATATAGATACTAATATCACTTATCATATTGATTATTATTATGTATTATTATTAGCTAATGGCTAGAAAATCAAAAGTTTTTAAAGCTTCCACACAAATGCTTCAGAATGAATGTTTATCTAAAAGTGGTGAGATGGCATAACCATAGTGCCCATCACCAACTTTAATTGTATTCAATTAAAGTTGTATTCAACTTTATATATATATATATATATATATATATATATATATATATATGTGTGTGTGTGTGTGTATTGTATTCAATCAAGTAATTACTTGAGTAGTAATTCAGTACATGAATAAGTGATATTAGTAAGTTTAAATAGGAGATACAGAAACATAAACTTAGAGGAAATATAATCCTTTAAGGATCAGCATTAACCAACTTAACGAACAAGAAACTATCATAGACTAGCCTCCTAGTTTATAATTATTACTCGTAAGTCCCTTATGTTTGCTATGACAGTTCTTATTATTCTCATCACACTTAAAAAATATATTTTAAAAAAATTATGCTTATAATTTTCATAACTTTTTCTTATTTACCATTCACTTTGTAAGTATATTGGTTGTACTTAAGTGTTTGTAATTATAATCAAATCCAATGACATTAATATATCATTTAATTATTAGACTTTTTAAAAATGGACTCTAACAGTGGAATGCAAGGGGGTGGGGGAGAAGTATCCCTTAATTATCAGACTTTTTAAATATGAACTATTTAATTAAATAAAAAATGTAGAAAATATAAAACTCCTCTCGTCCCACTAAAAAAATTGAGTCACGTTTAAAAAGACTTTTTGTAATTGTATTTATATATATATATATATATACATACATAGAGAGAGAGAGTGAGAGAAAGAGATACTCAACTTGAAGTATATTATTTTTATTTTTCTGCATGATAATTAGATTAATACGGTACTCTCAAAAAAAAAATGAACAAAATTGATTTTTTTTTTTTAAGAAAATGTATAATTTAAACTTTAAGGACATAGCCTTTTTTGGGAAATATTATTTTGTGACACTGTCGCATTACGTCATTTTTTTAATTCGGTGTGATGCTTCACTCTCTTTGAATACGTTTTAGTACTTTCTAATCAAAAAAAAAAAAAAACATGTTAGATCTAGGATAGTTATACAACAGCTCGGGCCGACGGTGCTAAGTGTACTCCACATCAAATTTGGCTAAAGGTGGGGCTATTCAGACCCCTAAAATTAATCTATATACCCACCAAAATTTATTTACAAAATTACATTGCAAGAAAAGACTACCCTGCACCGTCCACTGTCCTCTCCTTTCTCGGTAACGAACTTTAGCCTCTCCTTCTCTCACTATGCTACAAAAGTCAAAAGGCCCTTGTAGTACGTAGTTGAAAGAGCTCCAAAATTGTCATCCTCTCCCACCCAACACAACAGTAAGATAATTAACATTTCTTTTCTCTCGTTCCCTCTTCTCAATAAAAATTCTCAATGGTTGACGGGAACATTGCAGTGATGTTCGATCAATCATAGCTGATCTGAACACGACGTCGATGAACTTTCAATATTTTCGGTTGTTACACAAAACTAGGGTTTTCGAATTAGGAGTGAAGGATGACATTCATGAAACTTGGACTTGGAGGAAGAAAAAACATAGATAGGGAGAGGGCACAATCACTCGTGTAAAGGAGAAGGAAAGAGACGGAATCTACTGCTAGTGCTAGCTTTGCCTGGATTTATTTTACTCCACTAATTTTGTTGGGTCTTATTTAGCTTAGTTCTTCTAGACTTCTAGTTTTGCTTTGTGGCTATAGTAACTTGGGTGGGAGCAATTGATTTTCTTACTTCTGCAGTGTTTGTGTTTCTTAACATTAAGTAATTGTGATAAGCCTCAAAATCGCTCAATTGCAATTATTCACTGAAAGGGGTTGGGGTTCATTTTGGGATTCTCAATCTATCTTCCCATCCTGATTCTCCGTTTCGTTTTCATTGGTGTACAATACAACAATGTTGTTTCAAATGTAATGTACTTGTAAATTGTAATTCTTTTAGCTCAACCAAAAATACCATTGTAGAATGATTTTGGGTTCCAGAACTTCAGGACTTGCCTTTCTTTCTTCTTCTTTTCAAAGTGATTTCTACTGCTAAATTTTTTTATGGATATGTCAGTGGTAGCAGCAACATCAGCGATGGCGACCCAAGTTCCCAGAATATGCTCCTCAGCATCTACTCTTCTTCCACGGTCAACTCCTACAGAAAAGGTGATGATTTCCAGGAAAGTTGCCTTTGGAATTGAAAATATCTTCCCCAATACGTCCTCTTCTAGCTCTAGGTCCCTTGTTATTTTAGCTTCAAAAGCCCAAGACAAGCAAGTTGATTTGAATACAGAAAATCCCGATCCTGCCTTCTCATCCCAGGTCAGCTCTCTCCCCGTCTTGCATGCTTCTATTATGTTGTTCCATTAGACAGCATATAAGAAAATCTATAATTTGGTGAACGTTGAAGCAAAATATCTGAATGGATGTAGCTATCTCACCAAATTCTCCAGTTATAATAGCAAAAATGTACGCAGTCCCCAAGATGTGAGATATCCGCTTTGAACTCAATGCGAGTGATCATATTGGATTAATTGGTAACTTCATAAGGCCCACCCCACCTTTGGGAATGGGAATGAATTCGTATCCACGAAGCTATGAGTGTAGCACCAGGTCAGTTCAATTAACACTGGCACTTGGCAGGGTGATAACAAGTCATTTATAAGGGAAAGGGGTGCGTGCGGATGGCCTTCTTATCAATCAATCTGGCTCCTTGGAAGCTCATTTTCATGAAGAATACTAAATAATTTCATCAACCAAGATCTCCGGGGCTGCAATTTGCAAAGTTTAAAATGCCTAGACTCGGCTCATTCCCAATCATCTGTTGCATCAGGATGTTTGTCACATAACTAAAAATCTGTGAACAAGTAGTAATAGTTTGCCATTATCTTTATGTTGGACAAATATTTGATAGTTGTTTTGCCTTCTAGACTCCGAACACTCTTGACTAATTATTGTTCTTTCGTAATCGTCATACAGGAGGATTTGAACTACTTGCTTAAACTAGGAGCTGGTTCCATTTTGGGTGCGGCAGCTATTAAGTACGCAAGTGTTCTCTTGCCCGAGATAACAAGGCCTAACATTGTACAAGCTCTTGCTATGATATCTGCCCCAGTTGTTGTAGCTGTCTTGCTTTTGATAAAGGAAAGTCGCAGTGAGTGATGGTATTATATAGTTCAAATCTGCCTATAATGTCTGGTAGGATACAATGACAACAACTTCAAAGCGCCATGGGTGATGGTTGTATTTATTATAGTTCATCTGATTGAGATTTCTGGTTGGATACGATTACAAAAACTTCATAAGTAAAGTTCATGCATGATATTGGAACAAACAGATCCCTCTGCATTTTCTTTACCTATCTCGGGGAAATGGTAAAGGCTACCATAACACAAGAAAGTCTCGCACATGATAGAGAGCAACTATTTTGCATTTTGCAAATTTCTCTTATGTATAAAAATTGCTTACATCACTAATCAAGTAATCAATAGGCCATCCTAACCTTTTTGAAGAGGTGACTATTTGAATAAGCCATATGCTAGAATTTACAAGGGTGAAAACAATTAAAGAATATTCATCGAGGATGCGACTTCATTTCTTCAACTAATGAATATTCATCGAGGGCGTGACTTCATTTCTTCAACGGTAAAGACGGTAGAAAGTAACAGACTAAATGATCCTTTTTGCGACCCTTTCGGGAGCAGAAAATGGCCTCTATGGTGGTACTCAAGGAAAAGGTATTATTAACATGCACATTATGGAATCAGCTGACTAGAAGTTGTCTTTAAACCATTTTAGAGCTCCATTTGCAACAGACCTGCAAGACCATAGTTTTCAGGTCAAAATGCAGAACAAATAAAGAAGAGACATATGCAAGGGAAAATGATTCTCCAAAAGACCACAAATTGCATGCATTCTGTGGGCCAAGGAAAAACTACATTACGCTGTAAAATACCAAATGAGAGAGAGAGAGAGACTGAGAGAGTTAGGGTTGCTGAAATCCATACTAAATCTTGAGGCTGAATATTTGATGCAAACTCCTTGATCAACAAATTGCATTACAGATTGGAATTGAATGTTTCAGGTAAAATTAGTAGCAGTGAAACTTATGCACACACATGAAGGTTATGATTATAATTATTTATTCAGAATCTTAAAGTTAAAAACCATTAAAAGCCCATATACAAGCTCAATTATTTAAATCTAACAAGGAAAAGAGCTGAGAAGAATATTACCCGGTAAAATCTTTCAACTTCTTCCACAGATCTTCTTGCTCTTGTGACTGATCCTTTTCTTCGGTCACAGAATCCATCTGTGTTTCTTTTTCTTTAGCTGCAAAACCAAAAATTAATAGTTTAACTTGCAGAAATAGTAATTTTGAAGAAGAAGCCCTAAAAAGCAATGAATGAATGTGGAATAAATAAATAAATATGAATGTGGCATAGATGAGAATGTAATATGGGCGTGAGGTAGAGACAAATACAGAATTTAGCACACCCGGGAGACAGTTAAGTAGACTAGAATGTAAAATAAGGGAAAAGAGCTTAAGACTGTCAGGAAACATACAACAGGAAGTAACAAATGAGCCCATTAGAAGGCATAGAACCACCAATGTCAATGAAGATGCTATTGAAGACTCGTACTAACATAGGAGGAGAAAAGTTAGAAGGAAGTTGCTTTGTGTCAAGCTTGATATACATTGTTAGGCCAATAACTAACAGCTTAAGCATTTAGGTAAGTTGGTAACCTAACATGGCATAGAGCAGCTCTGGTTTGGCTAGGTCTTCGCTTTCAAGTCATCCCACCTTGCATTTCTTTTTTCGGCAATATGGCGAGCGCACATGTTGCCATCCTGTTTGGATAGTAAAATCCTTATAGTGGGACCTTTGTTTATTACTCCACGTGTGAGCAGGTCAAAACTTAAAGTAGGGAGAGTGGTCACTTGATATATTTTGTCGGTCCTTAAAGACTCTACCTTAAGCTTTTATGTGA
Organism: Codonopsis lanceolata; assembly: GCA_013146195.2. Lineage (NCBI taxonomy): Eukaryota > Viridiplantae > Streptophyta > Magnoliopsida > Asterales > Campanulaceae > Codonopsis > Codonopsis lanceolata. The sequence continues at coordinate 55,620,565 of CM028380.1, forward strand.
GTTGTTAATTCAAATAGATTTAATAGCGTAAAACTATCCTTTTAATTTGTAACAGACCCCAAGAAGGCTTACTTTACTTGAGTTGAGTTGCGTAGATAAAGCAGGAATATTAGCATGCAATTAAGATGGCTAATATTCTTTTATATAGAAATAGATGACAACTTTTTTTTTTGATAAGAAAATAGATGATAACTTGCATGCAACATATCTATAAAAATAAAAAGTTCAACACTACTCCTTCAATTCCACTCTAAGATTCCCTAAATATTTAAGAAATAAATAGCTACCCTTGATTAAAAAGGGATAAAATTAGAACATCAAGAAAATGGTATCCTTAATTTCGAAATACACTCTTTGAACGGAACAATCTGAAAAGAAAAAAGGACTCTCTAGAGTGGAATGGAGGAAGCAAATATCAAAGAAAACCAGAAAGACTGTTTATTAAATTGAACCAACTACTGACCAGCTTGCGGAACTTTAGGGCGAGGTTGAGAACGGCTGCTGATAGCTGAATTGAGAGAAGCAAGCTCTTCAAGTAGTTCACGCTCCTTGCCACTATGAGAGAAACAGAAAGAGAGTGCAAAAAGGTGACTAAAATAAATGAAATTTAGAAATTGCACAATATAATTTTCACTCCTCAAAGCACATGAAATTTTACAACATCAACACATTAAAGGACTCAAAAGGGATAGGGAATGGCTTCATGTTAATTGGTCCTCTTTTTCCTTTTTTGCGTGAATAACGGCTTAATTTTAGTTCTAGAGGAAAGTAATCATACTCATAAAGCAAGAGTGAGAATCAGTATCACAAAGAGGACAAGCCAATCGAGCAACTGCTCATAACAACACCACATAACTCTATACTTTCTCCTATCCAAGAAAAGCTCAAAAAAGTGATCCAACCCCACCAACATATAAAAACAAGTCTGTTGGTGAACCATGATCATTAAAGTGTTTCAAGCCCATTAAGGATGCAAATAAACTAACAGTTCAAGCTTGAAGTAAACTAGGAGACAAGTCACAAATTATACAAGCGACTTCATAACAATGAAATGGAAACAAGTGCATGTTCCAAAGTTTCCTGTGATCCACCATAAATATGATACTTGTGCCACTGAATCAAAATCCAGGATCCCACTTTCAACTAAATTTTTAATGCTGAGCGTCACTTGCATTATCAATATTGCACAAGCAAGCCTGATCCAATTTCTTAAGATTGGAATGCTAAATTTTTTACTTCTTTCCAGTAATGATGGTAAGCTCAATCAAATTCACCAGAATCAAAGTAACAATTTTTCCATTTTCCAAAAATGTCATGTCCAAAAATAGCCTCTTTTTTTTCTTTTGGCCATGTGAGCATCTGCATTGATGCTTGTGTTGCAATTCCCCTCGCAAAAGGATGGGACCCTGATGAGTACTTTGAATTCAAAGCATTATCCTGGCTCCACTCCTACGTGGGCGAAAATAAACCACTAGCAGTCTAGCACCAATATAGAAGTACTCCTTGTTTGTTTCATACGAGGCCATTTCTCTTTGGGGTTTGGGCCGAGTTACCGAGTATATCAAATATCCTTCAATACATCTCCATTTTAAACTAGAGACCACTCTCAACTAAGGTTACCCAAACCATGTGACAGAAATTTCGTATGTCATACACAAACTACCCCAAATAGTCAACAGATGCAAACTTAATTAAGATCAAAAATCACATTTTCCTTTCCATACTAGCTAAATTTTCTGTGCATTACACGGAAAAAGTATTGACTAGGAAAAGATGATCAAAAGTATGTGAAATAGATTTTCATAACTTGTAGAGCTAGTTAGTTGAACAAATGGAATAACTTTTTTCTGCTATAACAACACTATATCAAAAAGAATTGACCAGTATCATACCTGACACGTTTTGGTATACTAACTTTGACTGTAAATAAATGATCACCACGAATTGATGGTCTGTTTAGTTTTGGTGCACCTTTCCTAGCCAAAACAAGTACATCCCCAGGTTGAGTACCTGGAGGGATCTGAAGTTCAGTAATTCCCTCGACTGTCTTCACCTGTTTAAAAGACCATAGGTGCAATTAAACATATAAACCCCAACAAACACCACAAGAGATCTCAAACAGTATGCTACACAACATGATTCAAAGGCGCGGATTCAACGGTTCCGTTTTGAATTCAGTTTTGGGTGCTACGCAACAAAATCATACATAAAAGACAAAAGAACTAAAAGAAAAATGTTCACAATTTTTAGACACTTTGCTCAATATGATGGAACAATAAGATCTAAAAAAGGAAAAGAGAAAGGCTATTATTTCGGGTGATAACAGGCTGATGTTTTTTTATACAACATCTAAATTATAAGCTGAATCGAGTTACAAGTAAAGTTAAATGATAAATAGGAACAGGAAGAAGAAGAAGAAAAAACATAGTACTCCTAGTTATTAAATCCAGAAAAGGGAAACTGAAACCAAAAGGAAGGGTGGAGAGAGAGAGAGAGAGAGAAGCTTCCTACTTATGCGTGCACTTGCCCAACAAAAAAGGAATCCGTATGATCAGTAATTTACACACACCTAAAAGCACACAAAATTGTGTTGGCCAACTCAGACCAGTTACGTAGATATCGCCAGAGAAGGAGAAAGGAGAGACTGATGCTGGGGAAGGAGGTAAGATGAACACAAGCAAAAGGAGAAAAGATTGAAGCCGCCATAAACGCAATAACACTGCAGGAGAAGAAGGAACTTAGAGAATAGGGTAGAAAAGAGCTTTCAGATCTAGAGATATCAATGTTGATAATGGATCTTCAACTCATAAGTTGATCCCCTTCATTTGATTCACAAATTTCTTCCGAGTTTCTGTGTTTCAACTCATTAACTCAGCCAAGTTTACACCATGTTTTTGCAGGTGAAGGTTTAAGCGCTACTCAACCGACTCACTGAATCTTCTTGGATCGAATTCGATAACTAGGCCAAACTTTGAACCATGCATACAAATTTACCTAACAAATACTATCTCCGTCCCAAATGAGTGTCCACTTCGTTCATTACAGTTTAGGACAGAGAGAATACTAGATATACTGAGAAAGTAATCACCTTTGCAGCAGTCCCCAAGATGGCATCGAGATATGTAATTGAAATGATTGAACTTAGATTTATGCCATCCCTTTGAATCTCGGGTATTTCCTCGACGTCAAGATAGACATAAAGATCTCCAGGTGGGCCTCTGTCAAATAAGAGAAGAAATCAATTGACAAACTAACCGATGTAATTTACTTGCATATATAATACATCATTAAGCAGGAAGTAAGAATGTCAATTAGGATGAACATATAACAGGTTATTTTAACTCAGACTTGTGACGCCATTATATATATATAAAGGACATCTTGTAGAGGAAGAATGATCACATACCAAATCTACCTAATATAGATCAGCGGTAGTCTAATCAATATTGTTATCTACGTAAAGGATATCAGCCAACTTCAACTAGAGATAGCAGATATCAGCGGCAGTCTAATTAATGTTGATAACAAGCAGATGCAAATTGCCAAGAACTGTGTCTCATTTTGACCACAAATCCCGAGTTTATGTAAAGGTCTGGATTAGTTTTTTTTCCCCACAACTTATTCCCTGTGTGGGGCCTATTAGTTGGAAGAATTTCCAACTGGAAACACTTTTTCTGACTGCATCTTTTATGAACCAAAGGGCACATTTACTTTCAAAGATCATATCCGGGAATCATGATGATGTTCTTCCTAGTATGGCAAAGAAACGAAAAATCGCTATCGACTTTGGATCTTAGTGCCCAAAAAGTTTCTGTACAAAAGATATTATATTTCAGAAAATACCGAGCATGGGGAAAGGATGAGAGCAGATAAACAATAATGATGAATAATAAAGCAATACTCTATAGACACTAATTTGGAATTTTATATAAAAGGATTAGAGCTCATGAATTCAAGTCAGATATATAACTGAACGTCTGAACCCCAGTAGGAGCTTTAAAGATGTAGACTTTAAGCTCATTCACATACCCCTTGGGTCCTGCATCACCTTCTCCAGCAACCCTCAGAATACTGCCCTTGTTCACTCCAGGAGGAATTTTGACTTTGATATCTTTCTTCACTCGAATATGTCCCTCACCGGAGCAATTCCGACAGTATTCAGAGATCATTTCCCCATTCCCACCACAATTTGGGCATACAGAAACCTTGAAACCACAAAAAAAGATAGGAACAGTTAACCAATATAATCTATTCTTAACAAAATGTTGTATGAAAATATAGGTGAATAATGCTTGTCTTGTAAATAAAGCTGCACTAACAAAGATTATTAAAGGATAAATGATATATGTGAAATGAGACTAATGTTTCCCCTCCAATCAAGATAGACACATCATCTCACCAACAGGCACTTGCAAGGGACCCACCATGAGGAAGTGCCCACTACTAATAGCGCAGCGGACTCTGGTAAAGCTAGGAAGTATCTATATGTATATGTATATGTATATGTAGATGGTAAGCCACACATGTTTCCCAACCTAAGGGTCAGTGTGGATAGTATACATCTGTTTCCAGCCTGCAATCTCATGTGAATAACTTTTACTCTCTCTGTTCCTAAATAATTGTTCTCCTTTCCTTTTTTTGTCCATTTCAAAATAATTGTCCTCTTTCAAAATTTTTCTTTTTAGGAAAACACTTTTACCACTTTACCCTTACTTTTTCTACCTACTTTAATTATGGCCACATGCACAAGAGCATTAAAGGAAATCACACATTACACCAATATTTATAATACAGTCAATTACATTTTTCTTAAATGGTGTACCGGATCAAAGAAGACAATAATTTAGAAGCGGAGGGAGTATATAGCAAGCCACACATGTTTCCTAACCTAAGGGTCAGCGTGGATACATCTGTTTCCAGCCTGCAAGCTCATGAGAATAACTCACCAGGCAAGCTGTCTTTGTTGATTTCACTTGCACTAGTATCGCTCAAAATGACCTAGCATCAGCAAGACCCACTTCGAGAAGCTTGAGAAAATCCTAGACGGCCCTTGGAATCATTTTATAAGGCTTGCATGAGAGGCATTGACGTGCACCCTGTTCTTTGACTGCCACACATCTCCTCATACACATTTCTCAGCGAGTATTGTCCCCGCGATGAATGATGTCACTTGATGGGTAATATTTGAGCTTAATGATCATACACTTGAGGTGATGACTTCTCAAGCTCGTCATAAGGAAAAAAATACATAGTGCAGAGCTAGTCAGATTATCTTGTATTGCGCAGCTCCTGATATATGGCAAACCCACAGAGAAGGTAGGAGCTTGGTTTTGCCAAATTGAGTGTTGTAGTATTCTGGTGTACTAGAAAAATTTCGTGATTTGTGCGCCAAAATGAGATATGCTAAGATAATAGCAAATGCAAAAGATTTGCTTCCTAAAGTCAATGTTCAAATCCAAAACCCACCCACCCAGAAGTTCAATTTACACTTTGTTTTCACTTGTTTGTTTCTCCATGTGTGAGCAGGGTAAATATTATCCAGCCCCTCTCCAAATTCAGAGGTATTTCCTAACACAGAAATCTTCTATATTTTTTATCTGCACTTCGGTTTTGTCCAGTATCTTTATGCAATTTAGTGACAAGAAAGGGCACTTATTTTCTCTTTATCAGAGTTAGGATATATGATTACACATCTATTTCTCAGTCTATACTCTACTTTAGCACCTTACCCAAATTTCACAAATCATTACACTGTGACTAGTTTACATTTAGGGAGTCATTAGGTGTAAGGGCACAAAAATAAACACATTAATGAGGGGCAAGTAGTATTCAGTTACCTGTGAAAATAAGCCAAACGGAGTTTGCTCTGTCCGCATCACTTGACCTCTGCCACCGCATGTTGAGCATATTCTCATCTTGGAGCCTATCTTTGCTCCAGTTCCAGTGCAGGATTCACAGGTTTCAAGGTGGGAGAGTTCAAATTCTTTTTCTGCTCCAAATATAGCCGCTGAAAATTCTAGTGTCATGTCGTAACTGAAAGAGTGAAAGGCATTAAGCATCATGAACCAACTCCATTAGTTTTTTGAGCACTCAAAAGACTCGATGAAATTTCAATATGAAACATAAAAACTGCAGACTGCAAGACAACAGACATGTCAATTCATAGAGAAAATTAACCATGAACTCTGTAACTGCTTACAAACGCTAACAAATTAATCCACTCATTAGTAGTTTCATGATTCATGCATTTTATGAGACACTCCAAAACTAACGATTATTTCAAGTTTCTCTTTTCATAGAAAAAGTAAATATCAGAGATAGGAAAATACAGAAGTGGTTAGGGCATAGGAAGAGAAATAGTGCCTGGGAGGCAGCTCCGTTATAAGTATGTTTGGGTTATTTGGAAGGAGAGGAATCAAAGGGCATTTGATAACGAGGAAAGATCAAGTGTTTTTATGAAAGATCTTTTGCTGAAAAGTGAAGACCTTGTGTTTTTGGTGCAAGTTTGGGGAGCTGCACTCTTCTTCTTGTATTTCTTGAGCAGACTTTGTGAATAGCTTAACTCTAGGCTAACTTTTGTAATGTATACTCCTAGGGGTCGTTTGGTGGCCGGATAAATAGGCAGATAACATTAATTTATCCCAATCTAGTGTTTGGTAGGACTTTTCCACATAGAATAAAATTATATGTATACCCGGATAACCCCCTTATCCAGGATTAAATAATACATCACCACCCATGTTATTATTTAATCCGAGATAAGAGAAACTGAGACTAATTTTCTCATCCCAAACTACCCTCGCATAAAAACGTTCGTTAGTAGCTAGTCATCAAAACCTACCCTTTTCCCGTAGACGACGTTTCATCAAACCCTATCCTTTCTCAATTGACAAGGTGACTATACGATTAGCAAGCCAACCAAGGAGAACTCACCAAGACAAAGGCATGCCATAAAAGATGTCCTGCTCTTTTCAGTGTCTTACTTTGGCCCCTCTCTTGCAAAATCCCCAGATTCACATCCATAGGTCAGTCTGATCATCATCCCACCTAACAACATAATAGGAAGAACCGGAGGTGGAAGTTTGAATGCTTCTAAACTGATGCACACAAACGAGATGTATCCTTCCAGACATTCTCCTCCCCCTTCATTATTCCCTGAACGAGATTCCACAATCTCCATGATTGACGAGAAGTAATTTCTCCTCCCTCCCATTCGAGCTAAGGGTATTTCCGGAAAAATGATGTAATATTGAAATTAGTATTGACTACAGTGAGATAAAATAATCTTATTTGTTGTCTACAAAACGTTGGATAACTCTATAACCTAGATAAAATAATGTTTGATAAATAAATTTGCTTTTTTAGGTATTAATTAATGTTATCGCTTTTCCTACCAAACGACCCCCTAGTGTACAAAGGATGCGTCACCTGGTTTGACGCATGTTTATATACATTTACTTATCAAAAAAAAAAGAAATAGAAAAGTGGACAAGGAAGCCACCATTACAACCAGAATGAGAAGACACTACTAAAAAGAAACCAAAACAAGACACGGACTAACAACCAAGACTTGCCTTCACCAGCCCTAAGACAAGACGCCTCTTACAGAAACTACCGACACCCTAACCAAATTAATTCAGGATCCTCCTAACGAAACTAAGGACCCAACACCACTCCTCGTGACCTCGTCCCTAGGTCACGTGGCTCTCCATTATTGACAGAGGACACCAACCTAAGCATTTCTCCGATTCCTACGTCTGCCTGATGATTGGATAATGGCACACTCACCCTCATAGACTCCCCCCGACGGACTCACCAAGTTAACCCCCATGTGAGAAAAGTGATCAGGATCTCTCCATCTCCCCCAAGTGGCTCAATGGAAATAGCAAAATCTCTATTCCCTCCCCTTCTTGAACAAAACTAGGGAGAAGGGTAAAAGGGAACTCAAGCAATTGTGCAGTAGTCTCAATGCCGATTTGTTTTCGTGTCAGGGAGGGGGAGATAGAAGGAGGAAAAAAATAGTTTAATATGCATATTAGAATTGTGTCTTGGAACGTGTGGGGTCTTAATGATGTAAATAAAAGAATGCTGATAAAAGGTTTGATCAGGAGATGGAATCCGACTATTGTTTGTCTGCAAGAAACGAAATTGGAGAAGGTTGATGTTAGGATTATTGATAGTATTTGGAGTGCTAGAGGGGTGGACTGGGTGCATTTAGATTCTGTTGGAGCAGCTGGGGGGGTTCTAGTTATGTGGGACAGAAGTGTTTTGTCGAAAGCTGATTCAGTGCTGGGAGAATTCTCAGTCTCTTGTCTTCTGAAGACACTGGATGATAGTAAAGAGTGGCTCTTTACAGGGGTTTATGGGCCTTGTAGTAAATGCTGTTAGGGAGAGATTTTGGGCAGAACTAAGGAATACAAAAGCTAGATGGAATGTGCCTTGGTGTGTAGTGGGAGACTTTAATGCGGTTAGATTTCCTCATGAACGTTCTAGTGCTCGAATCTATTCCAGAGAAATGATGAAGTTCAATGATTTCGTCAATGAGATGGAGTTAGTGGATCTTGCTTTGGTAGGGGGGGATTTTACGTGGTTTAGAAATGGGGAGCGTCATCAATTTTCGAGAATTGATAGATTCTTAATTTCAGGAGATTGGGAGTGTTGCTTTGGTAGTTCTGTTCAGTCCTGCCTTCCGAGACTATCTTCTGATCATGTGCCGTTGCTTCTTGAGTGTGATGGTGGTTCTAAAGGGAGAACTCCTTTTCGGTTTGAGAATATGTGGTTAAAGGAGCCTGGGTTTCTGGACTGGGTTAAGGATAGATGGGATTCTTATTCGGTGGCAGGTGATCCAAGTTTCAGATTAGCTAGGAAACTGAAGTTGCTCAAGGAGGATTTAAAAGTTTGGAATAGAGAGATCTTCGGTAAGGTGGAGATTAAAATCAAATCAATTTCAGATGTGATTTGCAGACTGGATGAGAAAGCAGGGGCTGGTACACTGAATGAGGAAGAAGAATCCCTTAGGGTGCAGTTAAATCAGGAATTGAAGAGCCTTCTTATTCGCGAAGAGATCTGTTGGCGCCAAAAGTTGCGGGTTCAGTGGTTAAAGGAGGGAGATAATAATACCAAATTCTTTCACAGGATGGCAAAAATACGTGGAGCAGCAAAAAAAAATCAGATCTGTCCAGATTGAAGGAGTGCAGTTAGAGGATGAGGCAGATATTAGGGTGGGCATCATGAATTTTTTTAGGCGTCAGTTTGAAGAATGTGGGGGCTGGAGACCAAATTTGGATGGTGTGGGCTTTTGACAGTATCAGTGCTGTGGATTCGGCAGCCTTGGAGCGTCCCTTTTCGATCGAGGAGGTGGTAGCAGTGCTACGTAAGATGGAGGGAGATAAAGCCCCAAGCCCCGATGGGTTTTCTATGGCATTTTTTCAGCATTGCTGGGAGGTGATTAAAGGGGACATCATGGAGGTGTTTCAGTTCTTTCATTCTAGTTTGAGATTTGCGAAAAGCCTTAATGTTGCGTTCATAGCCTTGATTCCGAAAAAGAGTGGTGCTACTGATTTGAAAGATTTTCGACCGATAAGCTTGGTTGGTGGCATTTACAAGCTGATATCCAAAGTGCTAGCCCAAAGAATGAAGAGGATAATGGGGAGTATTATCTCGGTGTCGCAGCACGCTTTTGTGAAGGATAGACAGATTTTGGACGCGTCCTTTATTGCCAATGAAGCCGTGGATGATAGGTTGAAAAGCGGGGTCCCAGGGTTGTTGTGTAAGTTGGATATAGAGAAAGCTTATGATAATGTGAACTAGGACTTTTTGTTATACATGTTGGAAAGAATGGGTTTTGGTTTCAAGTGGATTCAATGGATCCGTTTCTGTATTTCTACGGTTCGCTTCTCTGTCTTGGTGAATGGAGAACCATCGGGATTTTTCTCTAGCTCGAGAGGCTTGCGTCAAGGAGACCCTTTGTCCCCGTTTTTGTTTATCGTGGTAATGGAGGCTCTTAGTAGGATGTTGGAAAGGGCAGTGCAGGCAGGTCTTATAAGTGGCTTTAAGGTGGGGAGGAGAGGGGAGAGGGAGGTGTCGATTTCCCATCTTCTCTTTGCAGATGATACCTTAGTTTTTTGTGGTGCAGATAAGGCTCAGTTGGGGAATCTTCTATTAGTTTTATTATTTTTTCAAGCAGTTTCCGGCCTTCACATTAACATTTCTAAGAGTGAAATTATTCCTATAGGGGGGGTGGAAAATGTTGGGGCTCTAGCTGCATTCTTTGGTTGTAAGTCTGCTTTTCTTCCTGCCTCCTATCTTGGGCTTCCCATAGGTGCACAGTCAAAGAGCAGGGCGTTATGGAATCCAGTGGTCGTGCGTTTTGAGCAGAGATTGGCAGGGTGGAAGCGTCAACTTCTTTCCAAGGGGGGGAGATTGGTCCTGATCAAGAACACTCTTGCTAATTTACCAACCTACTTCTTATCGCTCTTTGTGATTCCTGCCACAATTAGGCAAAGATTAGAAAAGTTGGAAAGAGATTTTTTGTGGGAGGGGAAACAGATGAGCATAAGTTTCATTTAGTGAATTGGGAAAAGGTGTGTTCGAGGGTTCAGGAGGGAGGTCTGAACAACAGAAAACTCAAATTATTTAATGAGGCTTTGCTGGGAAAATGGTTGTGGCGATATCTCACAGACAAGGAGGCTTTTTGGAGGTAAGTGGTGGTTTGCAAGTATGGAGAAGGGGGTCATTGCTGGTTCCCTAACGAGGTCAATTTGTCTTATGGGGTGGGAGTCTGGCGAGGTATAAGGAAAGGGTGGAATTCTTTTGAAAGATTCATTGCTTTTGAGGTTGGCAATGGGGCCTCGGTGAGGTTTTGGAAAGATAGATGGTGTGGGGATACTTGTTTGAGGGAGGTGTTTCAGAACTTATTTGAGCTTTGCACTGATAAGGATTGTAAAGTTAGTTCTATATTATCTTTGGTGGAGGGTAAGCCTATTTGGAATCCCGTGTTCAGAAGGAATTTTCATGATTGGGAGATAGAGTAAGTTGTGCAGCTTTTAGGGATGCTTCAAGAGCAGAATCCAGACAGGCTGATGGATAAGGTGGTTTGGACAGGCTGATGGATAAGGTGGTTTGGAAAGGTACAGGGGGCTCTCTTTTTTCAGTTAGCTCGTATTATCTCAAGCTTCTCATTGTGGTAGAACTTCTTTTCCTTGGAGAGCAGTTTGGAGATCCAAAGCCCCTAAGAGAGTGGCTTTTTTCATGTGGGAAGCGACTCATGAAGCTATCCTAACCGGGGATAATTTGCGGAAACATAACATGGTTCTTGTCAATAGGTGTTATATGTGTAAGGTTGACGAGGAGAGTGTAAATCATTTACTTCTACACTGCCAAGTGGCTTTAGAGCTTTGGAATTTTCTGCTGGGTATGTTCAAAATGTCTTGGGTCATGCCAAATTCGATCATTGACCATGCCAGAGGTTGGAATATGGGGTATTCGAATAGGAGTAGTCGTATATGGGGGACAGCTCTTTTGGGAGTGTGTTGGATTCTATGGAAGGAAAGAAACCATAGGGCATTCGATAACATGGAAATGTCAGTCCCGGAATTGAAGAATTTGTTGATTCGCACCCTTCATTTTTGGTGTTCCGAGGCTGATCACTCTTCTTCTAGTTCCAACATTGCTATTGTAGATTTTGTAAATAGCATAGATATTGGTTAATCTTTTGGTTGGTATACTTCTAGTGTACAAAGGACGCATCACCTCTTTTGATGCTTGATATATATTATTTACTTATCAAAAAAAAAATGTTCGGTCCAATGCAAGAATATTAGACAAGCCTTACTCACTCATCCTTTTTATTACTGTTCTTCATGTCAGTTTTGGTCTTCATGTACCTCTATTTTAATTTTTGATACTATCACAATTGCCAATGACTGCACTTAGTGGTGTATGTAGTATGTGACCGAATCAGCATCCTTTAAGACAAAAATGGGTGTATGCCTGCTTTTGACCAAAGGTAGCCTCGTCCTTATATCGCTATTATTCCGTTTTAATCCTTCCGTAGTTTCGTTCTTATTATTAGTATTTTTCCTTCTAGTGACATTCAAAAGCAAATAAATAGAAGACAGTATGGTGTGACAACTAGTAGATTTTTTTCTGTGATAATGTGACGAGTAAAGCCAAAATTTGTTGTCTGGCTTGAACCGAGATTCCATATTGGGCAATAGCAACGGTTATACGTCCGTCTCAGCCCTCTCGGGATAGTCTGGATGTGAGTCCAACGACTCCACGAAGTAACGAGTTTTCAAACCATGGAGCAATACAAGATTAATAGAATACAAGAGATTCTATAATCAAGCTAAAGCTGCAAGCTTTCATAGCATTTAAATATGCCCATTAGAAGAAATTGGAAATGGACACAATGGACATGTGATCTCACATATCATATCATATCATAGGGCAATAAGAAACACCACTCAGCTAGATTTGGATAGGATCAAAGATAACAGGTTTAGACGTTTTATAATTCATACATATGACCAATGTTGTCCTCCTTTTAGAGATGTTTGTGTGGTTTAGCATTAACACAAAATAGAAGTAGTTATGCAGTCAAACAATACTAAGAAATTATCCCTGCCAAATCTGACTCACCGTATATCTTCGCCTTTAGTAACAGTACTACGACGACGTGTTCCAAACCCAGCTGCATCCATACCAGCAAAACCACCCATAGTAGGACCAAAGAATGTCTCGAAGAGATCAAAAGGATTTGTCTGCAATGAAATCAAATTAACTAACAGTGACTGAGAACATTGTGAGCATCATATGATCATGTAACTGTTGGGTGCATGTTTGCAATCTATGGTTCATAGATATGAGTAGTGGATGATGTAGACTGTGATCCCTATACCACTAAGAATTTTTTCTATCTCCTTTTATCCAAGAAAAGAAATCCTACTTTTCCTATTGATACACCCTTGAAAAAAGAATCCTCAATTCCATAATTGGACAGATAGATACATTGATCTTCCAAATAGTCTTGTGAATCAAGTTGAACCGCATTTAGTCTGAACACACAAATTTGGCTGTCTCTCGTATTCCTCATTGATCATTCAACCAACATGTGATATTTAAAACTGTGATTAACAAGAATTTAAAGGGACAAGTATTTAAACAAGGACATTATAGATAGGGAAGACGTTCTACTTCAAACAGACACTATTTTTCTCACACCTTTTACATAAAAGAAAAAAGAAAGATCAATGAGACTAGATATGATTTATGAGTACTACCGTGTAAGCACCAGCTTGTCCCCCTACTGAACTGTTTAGTCCTGCTTCACCATATTGATCATACAAAGCCCTTTTCTTATCATCTGATAGTACCTGACAATGTTATACTTCAGAATTCAAAAATGCAAAACAGTTGTGTTATGTACTTCAAGCGAGTTACAAAAAGATTCGAATTATCATACAAGTATGAAAAAAAATTAGTAGTCTCAGTGCAAAAGACTACAATGACTCAACAAATTCACCTTTTTTTAGAGGATTAGTAATGGTTCCCCACTTACCCCCATGGTGACTCGAACCCACTACCTATTAGGTATATGGATGAAGCGTCTTACCACTACGCTGCGCTTCGTTGTCACTCAACAAATTCACCTAAAATGAGAGAACCTGGATATATATACTGGAGAAGTATAGGTGAGTATGACTAAAAGAGAAGTGGGTATAATGTTGAGAATGAAGGTGACGAGAAAAGGAAAAGGGTATAACCAGTTATGCATGCTCTAAGCCTACAACACATGCTTTGACTTCCGTGTTATACGAGCATTACAGTGAGGACCCCAACAGTCATGTAGCAGAAGTAAATTGGTGATAAACTGAGAGAACAACAGATTGTCTATGGGAAGTACGAACATCAGAGATCAGACATGAAGATCAATTGCTCTATAGCATGTAGCAGAAGGATAAAATATTGAAATGAAAGAATAGAACTCATTGGAGTCGGAAATTAAAATGAACTGGTGAAAGATTCTATCATATAATAGGCAGCTAAAAATATTATGTAGAGTCATGACAGCCATAAAATGATCTGCAAAGCAATTGACTGCTTTTATAAAAGCAAAAGAACAATAAAAAAGGGGAGGATGGATTCCTTACCATATTTAGTTTCCAGAATCACTAGCTTAGAGGTCTTTTAATTATAGTAATCAATAAAATAACAAAGAGGAAAAAGGAAATCAAGATTGTAGTAAGACTGTTCATTCCCCTACATACCTCATAAGCAGCACTGATCTCCTTGAACTTTTCAGTTGCTCCTGGTTGCTTGTTGACATCTGGATGATACTAAACAATAAGACAAAAGGTAAGATGCGAGGAGTAATGAGAAAAAGGTAAAGCAAGCACTGCTCCATTAGCTATAAAGTGCTTTTTTCTAGAACCCGACCCATACAGGTTAGGTTGTTTCAAATAATAGCAGTTTCATCAGTTCATAGCTTCAGTGGTTACAAGTTGGCACTTATAGTAGCATTTAATCAGACGAATAGAAACCGATATTACAATGCCCAAAAAGAAACTTTCAGAAGAAAAGCAAGCTAACATTTGCAGATTTGCTTCTAGAGTAGATAAATGCCTCCTTAAACAGGAGAGAACCGGTAACAGCAGAAAGAAGCAGCCTACAATTTTAAGATTGGAATAAAAGTATTTATAAGTAACCCTAGGAAAAGCAATAAACATTAAGAAAGCACATATCCAGTTACTATCACAATCAAGATACCACTTAAAGCCAAGTCAAATTAAACAAATTACATTGAAAAGGAAGCGTAATCATCTTCTTTCTACAATGCACAAATGTGGGCAAGCATGTGTCTGCATATATAAGAAGGTACATAATTGATTAAAAACCATATGACATGACATTACACAATTTAACCCAGAGCTGGAATCAATTGGACCCAGTTCAAAACCCCTCTAAAACCAAATTATACCAATTACTATGGAGCCTAAACAAGCATGCCCACAATTATAGAGGTTCAAATTAAAGTTATTGTTTATTGCATCCTAACAGAAAGTTGAAAAGGAAAATAATTAAATCCCATATGTTGAGCAGGTCTCTGAGCAAGACTTCGGGTGGTTATAATGATGCACGATATTCACTTCTTATTTTTTATTTAGACTTAAGTCTCAATTCAGTCACTCTTTTTTTTTTTTTGATAAATAAAGGTTGTATTAATTACAACGCCAAAAAGGGAGGTGTAACCCTGCAGGAAGTATACTAAACAAAATTACAATTGTGTTGCACTATCCTCCATATCGACAAAAAGGTTCCATTCATGCAAAGAGGTCTCCGAGCACCACAAACGGAGGAGCTGAAAGACATTCTTCTTTAGCTTATCTGACCCAGCTTCCACATTATCGAAAGCTCTTTGATTCCTCTCCTTCCAAATGCTCCACCCAATTGCCCACGGAGCTCTATCCCAGACCACATTCCTCCTTCTCCTCTTATGCAGCGACCAACCACGGAGGAGCTCAACTACTCATCTTAGCATAACCCAAGAAATGCCTGCTAAGAGGAAGAAATGACTCCATACCTCTCTTGCTACAAGCAGTGCAGCAAAAGGTGTCGTCTCCTCATCTTCTTTACACATGTAACACCGGTTGACATAAACCCTGTTTCTAGCTCTCACCGTAAGGATGGCCTCCCTTGCAGCCTCCCACGTAAAAAAAGCCACTTTGCTGGGAGCTTTCGATTTCCAAATGACTTTCTAAGGGAAGGAAATTCTGTCCAGATCACATAAAGCTGAATAAAAGGACTTTTTTTTTTTGTTGAGTAAAGCTGAATAAAAGGACTTAACAGTGAAACTCTTTGATCTCACCCATACCACCCTATCTTCAGGAGGCCCTAGTCTCTTTATGGCATAGAGCTTCTCAAGAAATCTTGCCACATCACCTACCTCCCAGTCTTGTAAATTTCTTCTAAACGTAGGGACCCATATATCTCTACCATCAAGATTCTCGAACATCTCGCTCACCATTGCCTCTCGGTTAATCACAAGATTATAAAACCTAGGAAACTCCTCTTGGAGGGAAGTATCCCCACACCATTTATCCTTCCGGAACCTAAGACCATCTCCAACCTAAAAACCCCAATTTGGGTCCAAATTTACCCCAATTTGGGGCAGTTTCTATCGAATATTCCTTAGATATTCTATTTTGATTTTCTACTATAATATTTAAAATTGCCACTAATAAGATGGATAGTCCTCCCAATTTTCCTTTAAAATTACATTATTAATATTTATTACATAGATTATTAGTTATTAATTAATTAAAATATTTTTAAATTCATAATATAAAATATGAATAATTTTTGTATTTAAAAATCAATTTGTTGTATCAATTTTTTATCCACGGGGTTAGATGAATAGTATTGCCCCAAATTTGTAATACTATTCATGGTCTCAAATCCATAAGTTGGACCCAATTTGGGGTTTTGGGGTATGGGTTGGAGTTGCTCTAACATTATCCACATTCTCTACTTCGAAGAGAATGCCACGATGGAAGTCCTCCCAACCTTTAGAGATCCCTATCCACGCGTTGGATCCATAAGAACATCTAATGACCGAAGGGAACCGGGAACCACGACTGACTTCCTTGCCAAAATTTAACAGTCACTATTAACCTCCACAAAGCGTCTCTCTCTGTAATGTATCTCCACAACCATTTACCCATCAGAGCACTATTGAACTTCCTTAAAGCTTTAATGCCCAAACCTCCACTATGAATACTTGAACAAACGGAGGTCCAGTCTACAAGGTGATATTTTCTCTCCTCGTTGCCTCCCTCCCATAAGAAGTCCCTCTCCAATTTTTCAATTTTCTTGGCCACTAAAGCAGGAATCACAAAAAGAGACAAGAAGTAGATAGGGAGGTTTGAAAGAGTGCTTTTAATTAAAGTCATCTTGCCACCCTTTGACAGATAGAGTCTCTTCCACCCTGCTAACCTTTTTTCGAAGCGCTCAATGACTGGATTCCACATGTCTGCATTCTTAAAAGTAGCACCGAGAGGAGGACCAGATATGTGGTTGGAAGGCTTCCTGCTTTGCAACCAAAGAAAGAAGAAAGATCTTCCAAGTTGTCCACCACACCCACAGGCGTAATTTCACACTTCGAAATGTTAATTTTCAGCCCCGACACCGCCTGAAAAAATAAAAGAACCAACCGCAAGTAGACTAGTTGAGATCTTTCCGGCTCACAAAACACCATAGCATCGTCACTGAAGGATTTGGCACACTCTCTCTTCTCGCCTTGAACCCCTGAATAAAACCTCCATCCACTGCCTGACAAGGCAGACGGCACAGAGCTTCCATCAATACAATGAACAGAAGGGGGGAAAGTGGATCCCCTTGACGAAGACCTCTTGAGCTTGGGAAGAAACCTGCTGATTCCCCATTAACCAGAACTGATGTTGAAATGCAAAAATACACCCATCTTGCCCATTTATGCCCAAAACCCATCCTAGAAAGGAGATAAAGCAAGAATTCCCAATCTACATGGTCATAGGCCTTCTCAATGTCCAATTTACAGAGCACACCACGAACCCCACTCCTCCTTCTAGTATCAACAACCTCATTAGCTATATCAGAGCAGCATCTAAGATTTGTTTGTTCCCCACAAACGCGTGGTGTGAATCTGAAACCACCTCTCCAATAACTCTCCTAAGACGATTTGATAAAACCTTTGTAATTAGCTTGTAAATACCTATAAGACTGATCGGTCTAAAGTCTTTAAGATCTTCCGCTCCTTTCTTCTTCGGGATGAGGGCTATAAAAGAGGCATTAAGGCTTTTCTCGAAGCTATCCTCAATGGAAAAGGAATGAAACACCTCCATAATGTCTACCTTAACCACCTCCGAGCAACACTGGAAGAAAGCTAATGAGAAGACGTCGGGGCCTCTGGCTTTGTTCCCTTTTAAACCTCTGAAAGCTGCTACTACCTCTTCCTCGCTGAAATCCTGCTCCAGCTGCTCTTTATCCTTGGTCGGAAGAGATTTAAAAGCAACTCCATCCAGCTTTAGCTTCCATCCTTGAGTCTTCAAATAAAGCTCCTGATAAAACTCTACAGCCCGTCTTTTTAAGGTTGTGGTCTTCCATCACAGTGCCATTAACCCTCAATCTTTTTATTTTATTGAAATTGTTGTGAACCTTAGCCATCTCGGAAAAATCTGGTATTCTTGTCTCCTTCCCGCAGCCACAGGATTCTCGATTTCTGCCTCCAACTGATTTCTTCACTTAACAAAAGTCTCTTAATTTCCAGATTTAACTCTACCCTGCTTCTGTCTTCATCAACCCCCAACCTACCCTCACTCTCCAAAAGATCTAATCTGCTGATTTCGTCCATCATCGCTTTTATTCTCGATTCAATCTTCCCAAAAATCTCCCTGTTCCACACTCTGAGATCCGCCTTAAGCAACTTTAATTTTCTGGCAATTCTGAAACACGGTTTCCCTTCAACCTCATATGAGTCCCATTTTAGTTTCACCCACTCCATAAATCCAGGCTCTTCAAGCCACATATTTTCAAATCGAAATGGGGATTTCCTCCTATGGAGCCCATCACTTTCCAGCAGAATAGGGACATGATCAGAGGCTAACTTCGGGAGAGTACGTTGGGAAAAGTCACCCATCTGATCTACGCATTCCGGAGATAGAAGGAACCTGTCAATTCTCGAACATTGCTGACTTTCCCCACCTCTAAACCAAGTGAAAGCATTCCCTTCTAAAGACAAATCCACCAAATTCATCTCATTAATGAAATCATTAAAATTATCCATGGCTTGAGAGAAACCTTGAGTACCGAAGCGTTCATAGGGAAATCGGATGGAGTTAAAGTCCCCCCCCCACACACACACACACCACGGAACACACCATTTTTGACGGACTAACTTTAACTCGTTCTATAAAACTTCACGCTGACCTACAGAAAACGGGCCATAAACCCCTAAGAAAAACCATAAGTTTCCGTCATCTGCATTTAAAAAAAAAACAGAAATAGAATTAGAGCCTAGAGTCATGTCTACTTTGGAGACTATCCTACTATCCCACACCAGCAAAATACCTCCCGCCGTCCTGTCTGTTTCAAGATGAGCCCAGTCAAAACAACCATTTCTCCACACACTTTCCACTACGCAGTTATCAATGCTGCCCATTTTTGTTTCCTGTAAACAAGTGATGATAGGTTTCCAACGTCTAAGAGCACCTTTCACTAACTGTCTCTTTCTAAATTCATTTAATCCCCGCACATTCCAGCTGAGAATTTTTATATCCATGAGAAAAAAACTTACAGAGTCCTTTGAATCCTGGCTCCCTTTCCCTCCTTACCTGCTACCCCATCAAAGTTGATGGTGCAACACAGATTTTTCAGTTCCCTACTGGATCTACTCTTCGATTTGTTCTGAGAATGATCTGCCCTGCTCCTTTCCGATAGACGGCCCTTTTCAATATCCATATTCAGCTCCTCAATCTTTTCCTCATACCCTTTTTACCCACAGCTCCCAAGATTCTTCTGAAGCTCTTAACCCTATTCCTCACCCACACAGAGATGTTTCTGTTATTCTGATCATTCATAGCCATGTCATCCCCTCCATAATCCGCTGGTGGAACCATGCGAAGAGGCATACAAATCACCACCTCCTCTGGAAATGGACTAGGAACCATACCTGTTTCAGGAAAATCTTCTACTTCACATACATACAAGACCTCATCCCCGGAGTTTCTTTCATTAAGTACATAAAGGTCACTTTACTCTCTCTTTTTTCACACTTTAATCATGGTCTGGACATTCAATAAGGTAACTCAAGTCATTTTCGTCCGTTATGTTGGACGGAAATCTTTAAAAATGCCATAATGCCACTCACCTTTGATATTGAGATATATGGTATTCATATTCAATTCAATTTTTTGGTCGCTATACTTTGACAAATTATTTAATAAGCTCACTTTACTTTTTTTAATGTTGACATGGATACTAAATAATAAACTAATAATTAATCCAAATCATAATCAAGACACACAACTAAAATTTAAAATTATTTCTCTTTATATTTATTTAAATTTCTTTTTTACATTATTTTCCAAAATAGATATGAAATAAAAAATAGCCCAAGACACAAAAGATTCTTTTCTACTTGTATATATTACTACAATTTTATTTTTTATTTTCCCTTCTTCATTACGATAACATGTCTCTCTCTTTGCCATCTCTTCTTCATTCTCTTATCACTGATCTAATCCAAAAATCTCACAGAGTTAACCCAAAAATCTGACAGAGTTAACCCAAAAATCTCACGCATCTAATCCAAAAATCTTTTTCCCATCTTTCTTCTTCTTTTTCATTACATCAACATTCCAACAACTCCACCAAATAATTACTAAAGAGCCTGTCTCTATTTTCAAAGTCAAAAATGTTGATGACGTCTCCGAAGAAACTGACACCCACCAGAAGCTACCGAAGCACTACAGACCACCAAACCCACCGCCATTCTGCACCTGGTAGAAAAGCCCCTCAATTGAACCTGATGCAAGCCCTAATTTTACTGGCTTTCCGTTCTCTCTCTTGTCTGAAATGATTTCTGGGTAGAAGAGCAAAAAGGGTGAGCAAGGGCTAATTAATATTTTTTTTCAAGCCCAAAGAAAGAGATTGCTAATTTTATTTGCATAAAAGAAGAGGAGAAAGGAAGAAAGAATGGCAAACACCAAGTGGGTTTGAAGGTGTCAAATTCCTACCCCATAGAGAGGCCAGTGATGATGAACTGATGATGATGTGGCACCAAGTGAATGTACTCCAAAAAAAAATATTCTTTAGGTTAAGGGGATTTTAAAAAAAAATTGTAAGCTTTACATCCAAATATATGGATGGAGTGATGAACGAGATATTTATGCCGAGTACAAGTGATTAAAGTGTGAAAAAAATAAGTAAAGTAAGCTCAATGAATCTTGGGCGAAAGTAGAGTGATTAAATTGATATTTGAACCTTTTATTAAAGACATCAGTAATGAAGTAATGAAACCCTGAAATATAACCAAAGACTAATCAATTGCAACCGCTTTCTCCGTTCTTAAGTAACCTTTCCCTGTGATTTAGTTCTTGGCTAAAATAGTTGGACCTCGAAGAAATGGTTCACATTGAGTATATACTTACAGATTAGGAGAACATGAGGTATGTACCAATGAAAAGTTCATTAGCCATCAATTGGCGGGTTAGGCAATGAGGTGCTAAGGAGAGGAGATTCTAAAATCTTGACTATGAAGGAATATAAAGCACATGCCAAATTTTTTATTTTTCTCTAAATCATCGGTTCCTTTTTGGCCTTCAAAACTTTGGAATTCAGAAGTCCAGAAGGACCACACAAAAAAAAGAGATACCAAAAAGGTCAAGTTTTCCTTGTTATATTGTTTCAGTTAAGTTTGCTTAAAAAAGGCCTAAAGGCATATACTTGAAAATATGAGACTTTAAGTCAACTCGATTTTCTCAGCATATATAACTAGTATTATGCTTTAAAATCTGAGAAATCAATCATTTTATTTGCCTTTTCACCACAACTTGCCTTTTCGCATTCAGATTCAACTTAATTTCCATTTCTATTACCTTGTCTCCGAGACCTAGAAAGAGTCCAAACATTCCTCTCTTTTTAGGGTGAGAGGCAAAAGAGAGGCTGAGAGGATGTAAAAATCTGTTCTATGACATTTCAACTAATATGTTTCCAGGGAAATCTGTCATTCCTTCCCTTTATGCTTATGCAAATCTGCATTCCAGGATCCGAAAATGATTTAAGGACCTTTGTCCAGGTATCATCACCGATTTCTCCTCAAAGGAAGTCACCTCTTCCTGAGGTGAATTCAAGACTGACCAAAGCGCCCAAAAAGTTTTCAGTTCTTACACAAGTGATGTGTAAACCTCGCCTAACAGAAATTGTCTTATCCCCTTTTATTCCGTGACCAAGCAATACTAGTTACATAGTTGCATTGATTTAAGCTCATTCTTCAATCACAGCAAGTGCACCGCCAAGATTGACTTCAAATCACCCCCGAAAAGGTAACAAATCTACAGCGCTAATTTGACGAGAAAATCTCAAGCTCAAACTAACACCATGACTGAATTGCTAAAAGGTTCCAACAAGGATAACAACCGCATGGAGAAACAACAATGCCAAGCAGTTGACGAAACAAGAAGTGAAAAACCCTAATAAAGTAAGCGTACCTGGCGAGCTAACTTTCGATAAGCGGCCTTGATATCCTTGACAGTAGCAGATTTGGGAACTCCAAGAGTAGAGTAATAATCAGCTGCAGCGGACACCACAAAGCGCTTCCCAGTTGATTTCTTATTAAATTGATGAAATGAAGAAGTGGAGAGAGAAGGGAAGCTCTTCTGAGCCAATAAACGGGTACCGCCGGCGAAGAAAGCGGAAGAAGGTGCCAATGACGATGCAGAAGCAGAAGTGCTCGGAAGGAATGGATAATTGGAACGTTCTGGAATAAAGGAGAGAGAAGAATGGAGGAGAGAGAAAGCTGTAGCTGCCGTCGCCATTGACAACTGACGAGGTTCTTGGAACTACTAAGCGAAGAAGAAGATGCAGACCAAGTGTTTGATCTTTTTCATTTTTCTATGTAGGTGTGCGTTATATTTTCGTTATTGGTTCGAGAGAGAACTGGAGGAGGGGGGGAAAGAGGAAACAAAAGGTTTTAATGGATGGGAACCAAAAAGATGTGGTCTTACACACATCTAATTTACTCTTTTAAATTGTATGAGCATCTCTGATTGTTGTTTCTTCCAACACGTTAGTTGGTTCTCACAGTCAATTACATATTTTTTTTCTTTTTACCCACTTAATAATATATTTTTTTATTCATAATTTTTATCTTTTTAGTTGTGTCTCACTGTCACCTCATTAACTTTATATTTCAATCTAATTTTTATACTTCTCAACAAATAAATTTATTTAATATATTTCATATTTAAATATTATGTATAAATAAATTAAGGCATAAATTAATTTAAAAATAATAATTAAATTATAAATTTTATAATTTATAATTTAATTAATAAATTATCTATAAAACACATATTATACATAACTCGTAAAATAACATAAATAGAAAATTACATAAAACGTTAAAAATGAAAAAATACTTCAAACAGAAAATTACATAAACAATTCAATAATTATAATTACAATTTTAACGTTTAAATCATCATAATTCGGAACGGTAGGATTTAAAAAAATCAAAAACCTGATGAAAATATACAATGCGCCATTTTTGAGCATGCGGTGCACTGCCTGCCCCCTTTATGTGTGGTCTTCCTCCCACCCGCTTTTCTTCCTCATGAGGAAGGCTGTTCCCTCTCTCTCTTACTTGGCCATGCTAAGAAAAGTTCTGCCAATGTATCACTCTCACTTCCTCATAAAAATAATCACTAAGAAGAGAAAATTTACAACGTTGGATCTGCTCTAAGCTAACCACGGCAATCGCTTGGACTTGCAAATTCTTTTTGGGTCATCGGCTATAAAAATAGGTATAATGGTTGACGGGCTTTCTCAAATATTTAACCTCTTCACTTCCCTGTTTTTTTTTCAATCGTTAAAGTCTATTTTCGTGATTTTTTTTTCTTCCTAAAATACTTGCATAAGATAATTTATGGCTGGAATTCGCACTGATGGAGAGGAAGAGAATGGATAGTTCGAGTGTTGAAGAATAATTGTGTTTTTAATATTGGATCGATTAATCCACTATCTTAACTTCTCATTTTCTTTCATTTTCATTTATAGATCTTCAGTTGCAATCGTGTGTTCTTTTGCTTCATCTGTTGCTTCTTCTTCTTCCTCGTTCGCCTGAAGGCCAAAAAAAAAGTATGAAGTGATAAGAAAGTAGGAAATTGAGTGACGAGAAAGAATGGTAGTTACTACATATTGTTTCTTTATCACTCGAACTTCCCACTCTTTTACTAATTTATATCATGTTGTTGATGTTGTTGTTGTTGTTGTTCTTCTTCTTTCATTTTTTGTGTTTGTGTGATTCAAAATAGATTTAAAATGTTCTGTATCGCTATGCATGTAAAGTGTTTAATAAAATACATGTTGTTTGTGTACTAGAAAAAAGGTAGATAAGGTCTGCTAATTTAAATTTTATGCACTGCGGTGCATAATTTGATGCATCGCACTGTACAATTGGATGATGTATTTAAATTAATACATCGGAGTGCAAAATTAAAATATGTAATTTTAAACTAATGCATTGCGATGCAAAGTTTGATACATCGCGATGCAAAATTGAATTAGAAAAATAATTTATGTATTGTGGTGCAAAAATTGATGCAGCGCGATGTAAATGTCAATGCAACGCTGTGCATTTAAGTGAGTGATCTGTTGCGCGCCTTAGTCTCATTAAGGGTATCGTAGTGTTTTTGCCCCAAAAATGACTTTTTCGATTGAAAAAAACTGATGATGGATTAGAGCGGTTATAAACTTTTAAAAATGAACCGGACTAAATTTCACCCATAAAAATACTTTAAAAGGCAAAAATAACAACGATAAATCTCTCTCTCTCTCTCTCTCTCTCTCTCTATATATATATATATATATATATATATATATATATATTTAAAGTTAGTGAGGAACACTATGGTTATGTCACCTCACACATCTTTTGATATTGTTAAATCTTCAAGCCTCCACATCACTTGACTTGAAACTTTTCATTTTCTAGTCATTAGCTAAAAATAATAGTTAATAATAGTTAATATGATATTATGATATTAATCATTTACTATTAATCATTTCTATTGTTAATAATAGTGACAATATTATATATAAAGATTTTTACTACCAACATTATTTCTTAACCAATGTGGGATAATATTATTAGATTGGCATTGGGTAAGTATTTTACTCTAATGATCTACTTCTAACACCATACTTTAAGCATTAATATATTGTTCATTCAAAACTTGATTTGGACAAATAAATATATTATTTTGATGCTCTCACCAAATAGAATACATTTGCACAATTACCTTTATCAACAGACAAATAACACATAAAGAAATTTGTGCCTTAAGTTGCACAATTTCTTTCACTAAAAACAACAAGTATTAGGTGAGTACTTTAACGATTTCTAAAATCAACATTAATTTATAACTAATGTAAGATGCATCTCTACTATAATTACAAATAAAAGTTATTCAACAAACATTAGTTGAAAATTGATGTTGGTTTAAAAAGTATTTAGATAAATGACTTTTACTAAACTAACAAACGAATATATATATGTTCACAATTGTTAGAAGTTGATGTTGGCTTTAAAAGTCTTTAGGCAAAATCTTATCAATAAAAATGATTTATTCCTCATTGGTTACAAATAATTATTTTAGTTTAGTTTTTAGATAAAATTATTTTACTAATAATAGAAGAGATGTATCTCATATTAGATAGAAAATAATGTTGATTTCAAAAGTTTTAAGATAAAAGATTTATACTATTAGTATTAATAGAATTAATGTATCTTACATTCGTTAGAAAATGATGTTGGTTTCAAAAGTTTTAAGATAAAAGACTTTTAATGACTTTTAAAACTAACAACAATTTATAACCAATATAAGAAACATCCCTTCTAATGATAATATTAGTAAAGATGTATTTCATATTGATTGTAAATTGATGTTGGTTTTAAAATTCTTTTAATAAAAGACTTCTACTTATCACCATAGAAGATATGTATTTTACATTGTTTAGAAAAAAATATTAGTTTTAAAAGTCTTATGTAAAAAACTTATACTCTTATTAACAATAAAATAGATGTATATACCATTATTTAAAAAGAAAAGATATATTTTAAAGTTTCTAGACTAAAAGCTTTTACTCTTACAATAGATGTGTCTCACATTAGTTACAAAATATTTTACTATTATTAACAATAGAAAAAATGTATCTCATATTGATTAGAAATTGATGTTGGTTTTAAAAATATTATTATTAATTATCAATAGAAAAGATGTATCATACATTGATTAGAAAGTGATGTTGGTTTTCAAAGTCATTTGATACACGACTTCTATCATTATTACCAATAAAAGATGTATATCTCACATTTGTTAGAAAATGATGTTGATTTTAAATTATTTTACATTAGATAAAAGATTTTTACTATTATTAACAATAGAAGGGATATATCACACATTTGCTATGAATTGATGTTGGTTTTAAATTTCTATTATTACCAATAAAAGGGATACATTGTACATTGTACATTGCTTAAAAATTGATGTTGATTTTAAAAGTCTTTAGATAAAAAAAAAAAACATATACTTTTATCATCAGTAGAAGAGAAAAGAAAAGATGTATCACATTATATAGAAAGAGATGTTTGTTTAAGATTTTTTTAAGATAAAAAACTTTTACTATTAATACTAAATGATGAGATGTATTCTACATTGGTTAAAGAGTGATGTATGTATTAAAAGTCTTTTTATAAAAGACTTATTACCAATAAAAAAGATGTATTGCACATTGACTTAGAAAAGTGATATTGGTTTAAAATATTTATAGATAATGTATCTCACGTTGATTACAAAGAGATGTATCTCACATTATTTAGAAATAGATATTGATTATAAAAGTCTTTAAATAAAAGACTTTTTATATTATTATCAATTGAAGAGATGTATCGCATCACCCAATTTTTGATATTGTTGAATTCTCAACCCTCCACATCACTTGACTTGAGATTTTTTTCATTTTCTAGCCATTAGCTAAAAATAACAGTTGATATGATATTGTGATATTAATAATTTACTATTAATCTCTTCTATTGTTAATAATAGTGGAAATCTTATATAGAAAGACTTTTACTACCACATCATTTCTTAACCAACTAGTTTTACACACGTGCGTTAAACGCACGAGCATATATCTCTCTTTATTAAATTATACACAAATAAAATGAAAATAATAAACAAAATACAAAATAAAGAAAAAACATGATAAAGGGAACAAATTATATCGATATTATTGATATCATTTAATCCAATATTTTATGAATTGTTTAAGTCATTTTCTGGTTCATAATTTTATAGAGTTTAATAATTAATATTTTTTGTTATTAAAATTTAGGATCTTAAATAGTATAAATAGTAATTCAGATGTATATTATTCTCTTTATAACATATAGATTTATTAAATATTTAAAGTTTGTGGTTGGTATCAACTACTATGATTTAATCGTATATATTTATATGATTTACCAACAAATTATAATTAATTGTGGTTATTTGTAAAATTAAATTTTGTTTTGATATTATAATTTTGGATATGATGAAAGAGACACAAAAATTTCATATAGAGACAAGTCATATATGAAGATTTCCATAACACACTTTTTATAATTAATTGTGGTTATATTTAATTTTGTAATCACATGTATTCAATTAAAATGTTTTTTATAGCACATTTATTCTTATTCCAGTGTTATTTGCTTATTTTAATTAATCAGTAAATTAAGTATGCACCAAAATAGATTTGTATTTACAAATTTTCATATGGGTGGCTACTCCTATTAAATACTACTACATAGAAACTTGGTATTTTTACAATATGTACATATTTGCACATTTTCAATAAATCTTGACAGTTGTGTAATTAATTCATCATATTTATGTTTCCAATGCATGCTAACTACAATATAATAATACTCAAATATGACTTTCTTTTTTTATCAAGTGTATTTTGACGGGATTGTACCTCTTTTAAACTACATAGCTTTTATATATATATATAGATATGTGATAATATTATTATATTGGCATTGAGTGAGTACTTTATTCTAATTACTCACTTCTAACACCATACTTTAAGATTTGATATTTTATTCATCCAAAACTCGATTTATACAAATAAGTATATCATTTTGATACTCTAACCGAGTAGAATACATTTGCACAATTATCTTTGCCAACAAACATATGACACGTAAAGAAATTCGTGTCTCAAGTTGCACAATCTCTTTCACTAAAAACACTAATTTTTCAATAAGTATTATGTGAGTACTTTAATGATTTCTAAAATCAATATTAACTTATAACCAATGTAAGATAAATCTCTACTATAATTACCAATAAAAGTGATGTAACAAACATTAGTTAAGAATTGATGTTGGTTTAAAAAGTATTTAGATAAATGACTTTTACTAAACTAACAACAAAAGATATATGTTCACATTTGTTAGAAGTTGATGTTGATTTTAAAAGTCCTTAATTAAAATCTTACCAATAAAAATAATTTATCATTCATTGGTTACAAAGAATTATTTTAGTTTAAAAGTTGGTAGATAAAATTATTTTACTAACAATAGAAGAGATGCATCTCATATTAGATAGAAAATAATGTTGGTTTTAAGAATTTTAAGATAAAAGACTTCTACTATTATTATTAATATAATAAATGTACACCACATTCGTTAAAAAATAATGTTGGTTTCAAAAACTTTAAGATGAAAAACTTCTATAATAGATATATCTTTCAAAAATGTTAAAATAAAAAACTTTTTTTATTATTATTATGTATCTCACGTTGGTTAGAAGACTTCCACTATATATATATATATATATATATATATATATATATATATATATATATATATATATATATTTATATCTATATATATTCCACATTTGTTAGAAAATTATGTTGGTTTTATATTCCAACATTTAATTTAAATCATAATACCTAAAAATTTAAAAATTATACTATTACTATTATCAAAAGAAAAAATATACATCACATTTAAAAAATATAATAATATTATTACCAAAAAAATCCGTACGGAGCACATGCTCTATAACTAGTTCTAATAATTAACAGGTAACAATTTATCATCCCAGGGATAGCTTTTGCTTACACAATCCGTATTATAATAACTAGTTTTACACCCGTGCGTTAAACGCACGTGCATATATCTATTTTAATTAAATTATACTCAAATAAAATGAAGATTATAAACAAAATTTAAAAATAAATAAAAAACATGATGAAAGAAACAAATTATATCGGTATAATTTGTCCGATAATTAAAACCTAAAACGTTAACCCACTGCTAGAAAATTACTTGGCTTAACCCGACCTATTTTTTTCAAACAGTTATCCATTTCAACCCAAAAAATATCTGGTCGGGCTCGCTACCCATATTTTCTTGTAAGTGTAGGTTTCTTGGCGGAAAATATGGTTTAAAACAAACTCATTCTCGACTGCTTTATTTTAGATTATAATGGAACACGATCCGTTCGACCAACCCACCCAATCGCCAACAGATAATTGATATCATTTAATTCATTATTTTTATAATTGTTTAAGTCATTTTCTCGTTTATAATTTTCTAAAGTTTAATAATTGATATTTTTTGTTATTAAAATTTAGGATCTTAAGTAGTATAAATAGTAATTCAGATACATACTATTCTCTATATAACATATATATTTATTAAATATTTATAACTTGTGGTTGTTATCGACCATTATGATTTAATCATATACATTCAAATGATTTACCAATAAGTTATAATTAATTGTGGTTATTTGCAAAAATAAATTTTGTTTTGATATTATAATTTCGGATACGATGAAAGAGACAAAAAAGTTTCAAATACAAACAAATCATATATGAAGATTTACATAGCAAACTTTTTTTATAATTAATTGTAGTTATATTTTATTTTGTAATCACATGTATTCAATGAACATAATTTTTATAGCACATTTTGTTCTTATTACAATATTATTTGCTCATTTTAATTAATCAGTAAATTAAATATGCACCAAAAGAAATTTGTATTTACAGATTTTTAATGTGTGACTACTCCTATTAAATACTACTATATAGAAACTTGATATTTTCTACCACATGTAGATATTTACACATTTTCAATACATCTTGAGAGTTGTGTAATCAATTAATCAGATTTTTGTTCTCAATGCATGCTAACTACTATATAATAAATGCTTAAAGATGACTTTTCATTTTTAGCAAGTGCATTTTGGCGGGATCTTACCTCTTTTAGACTACCTAGCTTTTATATATATATAGATTATTAATTAAAACAAATAGGGAAAACTACGAAAAAAAGTCGCCAAACAATTTTTTATATTCAAAATATCTCAAACATAATTCTCATATCCAAATGTCTCAAAGTCAAGCTTTTAATACCAACAAGTTATAAACTTCGTCAATATAATAGGAGCTTTTATTTGAACGAACACATATTTCCATTTTCAATGATATTAATATTTGTAGAATTTTGTTTAACTTGATTACTATAAATAATAATAACATCAATAACAACAATGACAACATTATCATTGCTAATAACAACAACAACAACAACAACAAAAAATTAAGTGATGACAATTACAATAAATCAATATTTTGCTATTATGATTGCTTTTATTACGATTATTATTAATTATATTATTATCATCACTTTAATACTACTATTACTACTAATTTTACGACACAATTTTATAAATGTGTAAAAATGCTAACTTGTTGACTTTTTAGTATCGAAAAATTATGAAAATAACTAGTTATAGAGCCCGTGTTTTGTACAGATTCTTTTAATAACAATACTATTATAATTTTTAAATATGACTTACATTTATTATTTTCATAATAGTAATAATATATTTTTAAATTTTAGGCATTATGATAATCATTTTCTAACAAATCTGGAATATATATATTCTATTAGTAATAATAATAGTATTCTAAAAATCAATCTAGGCAGGTGCCTAGGCGCTAGCGGCACTCAACCGCCGCGATTTTCTTCAAATCAACCAAAAAAATCGTTTTGGAAAAAATCGTGAATTAGTCGCCCTAGGCGCCGACTAATCATCCTAGTCACTAGGGGTGACAATTGGGTGTTAATAGATAGCTTTGGATAAAGTCATTATCCATTAGGCAAATATATAATAGACTAACTCAAAGTTATCCATTAACACCCAATTGTCACCCCTACTAATCACCCTAGGTGCCGATTATAAATCCAAATATGCTCGTGTGATGGCAGAGGAAGATGAAAGGAGAAAAGAGAAAAAAAAAATAAAGAAAGAGAAAGAATCTGATCTATTTGTCGACTTTGAATTGGAGGAGTAATCAAGTTACCCTTACCGAATTTGACTCAAATCTTATTCATCTCGGCGAAAGGAAGGGTGGAAACTGGACAAAGGGGGAAGGGGAGGAAGCACCGAATCAGGGCTCTCGCTAGAGAGGAACGACAGAGAAATTTCAAATTTGAATAAGGTGGTTGGGGTTTCTTGGAAAGAGGTTGGAGGAGTCTGTGAGTGTTTGACTTAGTTGGGTAGGAAAATTTATAAATTAAGCTTTGGGCTTTTTGTCATATCCGTATTTAGAAGAAATTGTGGGGTTTGAATTATAGTATTATACTATTGTATGATGCATCTTTAAGTTTTGAGCTTTTGTTAGATTTGGACTCTTAAGTTTAGAAACTTATAAATAATTCATAAGTTTATAACTATTATTTAAGTGTTTGTATTATTCTATATATTTAATTTTAGTTTATTTTACAAATTTATGTAGTGTAATAAATGTGTTTGATGTATTTTATAAATTTACATTAAAAAATTCGAAAACTATTGTAATTATGTCTTAATTTATAGGTCCCCGACTAGTCCCCTAGGCGTTGATTTGTCACCTAGCGATTTTTAGAACCATGAATAATAGTGGAAGTCTTCCAACCAATGTGAGATACATTTATTATATTAATTAATAATTAATAATAATAGTAAAAATCTTTTATTTTAACACTTTTGAAAGATACATCTATTATCTTAAAACTTTTGAAACCAACATCATTTTCTAACGAATGTGAGATACGTCTATTCTATTAATAATAATAGTAGAAATCTTTTATCTTAAGACATTTGAAACCAATATTTATTTCTATCTAATATGAGATACATTTTTTTCTATTATTAGTAAAATAATTTTATCTAAAAACTTTTATGCTAAAATAATTTTTTATAACAAATGAGGAATAAATCATTTTTATTGGTAAGATTTTGTTTAAGGACGTTTAAAGTCAACATCAACTTCTGACAATTGTGAGCATAAATCTTTTTTTGTTAGTTTATTAAAAGTTAATTATCTATATATTTTTTAAACAAACATCATTTTTCAACCAATGATTGTTACATGACTTTTATTGATAATTATAGTAGAGATGAATCTTACACTGGTTATAAATTAATGTTGGTTTTAGAAATCATTAAAGTACTCACGTAATACATTTTAAAAAATTAATGTTTTTAGTGAAAAAAGTTATCGGGCCCCTCTAGATAATTTTTAGTCACTTTACACCCCTATATTTTTTATAACTAGAAAAAGGCACATCGTGCATCACGATGCACAAAATAAGACACTTTCCTGTTTCGCAAAATACAATTGAGGTATTGCGATGCATGATTTTGTGTATCACGATGCATGATTTGGTGCATCAAGAATACATAATTTTGTGCATTGTAATGCATGTAGTACCTTTTTATGGTTACGAGAAAAATATAGGAGTGTAAAGCAGTTGAAAATTTTGAAAAAGATATTGACCCAAAAAAATTTCAATCAACAACCTTGTCAAAAAAGAAACTTCATATCATAAACCAAGGCCATTTACAACCATTTTGATTTTTGAACAACAAATTCCAAAAAAAAAAAAAAGGTTTAAATATCAATTTGGTCATCCTACTTTCGACCAAAATTCATTAAGCCCACTCTACTACATTTTTCATCAAAATAGTCATTGTACTTAACAATTGTAATCACTTTCATCATTTCGTTAGTCTACAGTTAATGGAAGTGTTATTTTTTTATGATAACCCGAAATTACCCTTATTTTCGCATGTGCAAGTCACGTTATGTATGTAGAGCCTCACCCTCATCTTCAAACAAACCAACGAAGGACCATGTTTGAGCTCAAACAAAGACTGAGCTCAAGCTAAGAAAACGAAGACAAATTCTCGTAGCCATCGAAGACAAAGAGCACGAGCCACCATTGAGCACGAACAAGTGAAGGTTGAAAGGTTTGATTCTTAATCAATCTCATTTCTACCATGTCGAGTAGTTCAAGTCGAAGTATTCAAAACCCTAATAACTCAAATCATACGATTGAAGAAAGATTATGTGATTGTGGTAAAATGGCTCATATGTGGACATCGTGGACTGCGGAACATCCTGGGGTGAGGTTTTTTGGTTGCCCAGATTTGAAGGTATGTGATTCTCTTGAAAAAATTGGTTTTAATTTCGAGAATTGGTTTTCAATTAATTGCCCAAAATTGGTTTTTGTTATTGGTAATTAGTTATTGGTTATTTGTTTTTGGTTTTTGATTTTAATTTCCACAATTGGTTTTCAATTCCTACTATCAGAATTGTTTTGATTATTGGTAATTTCTGCTTGGTTTCTTGTTTTTGGTTTAATTTTCAGAATTGATCTTCAATTTATTGCCAAGAACTTGTTTTGGTTATTGGCTATATTGGTTTGGCTTCTTATTTTTTGGTATTAATTTCCAGAATTGGTCAGCCAGTTAGTTGCCCATATTTCAATTCCCATAATTGGTTATGCTTGTTTGTTCAATTGATTGTAGCAGGATGATGAAAAAAGGTGTCGTTACTTTGCTTGGTTCGACCCTCCATTGAATCAAAGAGCAAGAGAGCTACTTAATGGTTTTAAGAACAAGGAGGGTGAGATGAAGATAGTGTGTGTCTAAGCTTGCGAGGACAAAAATCAAAGTAACAAATTTGAAGGCGGAGGTTGGAAGATTGATGGAAGAGAATGCTATTTTGAAGTCAAAATTGAAGGAGATGAATGCCAAAATGTCAAAATATTTGTGGGTTCTTAGTTTAGTTGTAGTCATTATCAGTGGTCTCTTATTGTGCCAGAATGAAAAAATGTATCACCAATTCATGCTGCCTTAGATTATTTTGATGTAATATTCCTGTTTTGATGTAATATGATTTTGTGGACATGGTCTATAATTTTCTTGTGTTGGTAATGATGATGAACATAAGCATTGTATTTGAACCTTTGTGTTGATTTTTAATAGACCAAATGGAACAATGTCTCTGTCCATGTTTGTATTTCCAATCGAAACAGATGCTCAAGCTGATATTTCCATTCCAAATTGATATTTAAACCAAATTGCTAATGAATTTTTGTGTTGATTGGAAGGTTGGTAATGAATTTTTTCTAGTTGCATTATCAATTGATTTTCTTGTGTTTGCATTTTTTAGAACAAATTCATTGGACATCTTGTAATAGACCAAATGGAACAATGTCTCTGTCCTTGTTTGTATTTCCATTCCAAACAGATGCTCAAGTTGATATTTAAACCAAATTGCTAATAGTTTTCAACTGAAAGGCCAAAGCTAAAAGTAAAATGGACAACAATTATGTAGTATAATTGCACAACAAATAAAGGCCAAAAACACTGCCATTGCTTCAACTGTCAATTACCAAAAGCATTATCATTACATCAACATTCTGTCATTTTTACAAGTGACATAATGGACAATAGTGAAAGCCAAAAACATCATGGCTTGATTTGCATGCACCACAAAAAAGAAACTCTATCCCCTGTTTTACAGTTAAAGTACCAAAACACAGTCAAATACTCCCAAAACACACTATCAACAAGTCAATCAATATCTAAAAACTGTCCATTGGTCTTCTGATAATTCTTTGCAAAGATGTTGTTCATATTCCTTTGTGATCTTCTAATCTGTGCCTCTTTCACCAATTTCACTCTTTTAAAACTATGGGGTCCCTAATTGAAAGACATACAAGAAAATGTTAACAACATTTACAACTCAATCACAAATATTCATAGAACAAAAATGATTTACCTAACTTGGTTGACTAGCAAATCTTATATTCCCTCTTGTCTGCCTAGCTCCCTCAACAACAATTGGTCTCTATGTATATACAAGACAGGTAAAATTAGACAAAAAAAAGTATAAAAGCAAACAGAATAACAAAAATTCTTTACCTGACTTGGTTGACTAACAAAGCTTATAGCTCCCTCAGCAACAATTGGTTGGCTTGCTTGAGACTTATGTATTTCCACTCCCTCGTTGCTGCCTTGCTTCTTCCCCTACCTGCCTTGCTCCTTCACCAATAATGCTTTTGCTACTCCCTTACCCGCCTTTGCTCCTCTCCAACAACTGGTTTTTGCCTTTCTACTTCCTACTGCCTTGCTTTCACCAATAACTGGTTCCTGCCTTGCTACTCCCCCTACCTGCCTTGCTCCCTCTCCAACAACTGGTTGCTGCCTTACTACTTCCCCTACCTTCCTTGCTCCTTCACTAATAACTAGTTTCTGCCTTGCTCCATCTCCAACAACTGGTTGTTGCCTTGCTACTTCCCCTACCTGCCTTGCTCATTCACCAATAATTGGTTCCTGCCTTGCTAACCCCCCTACCTGCCTTGCTCCCTCTCCAACAACTTGTTGTTGCCTTGCTACTTCCCCTACCTGCCTTGCTCCCTCACCAACAACTGGTTCCTACCTTGTTACTTCCCCTACATGCCTTGCTCCTTCACCAATAACTGGTTCCTATTTATAACACAAGTAAAATTAAGCCAATGCAAACTGAAAGAAAAAACCCAAGGAATTTATAACAAGTTCACAAAATAACAATTTTACCTGACTTGCTTGAGTCCTGACTTTTGTATTTCCACTCCCTGGTTGTTGTCTTACTCCTTCACCAACAGCTGGTTCCTATTTATAACACAAGTAAAAATAAGACAATACTCAAAGAAGGAAAAAACCATAATATATAACATGTAAACTAAAAAAAATAACTTATTTACCTTAGAAGTCCCACCAGTTTCCAATTTATTTTTGAGGCAACCTCTCTTATTGTGCCCAGTTCCGTTAAAAATTCTGCACCTCATTACCCTACCTTTCCTTGATAACCCCATTTTCTGTTGAGGACCTGACCTTGGCTAATCCCTTTCCTCTTCATGTGCAGCTTTAATCCTTAATTTTCTAGGTCTGCCTGACATTTTCATATTCAGTTGTATCAGCATAGGTTTCTTGCTTGACTTTGCCCACTGATCTTCACCACTGATTGGACTCAAAGAATATGTATAAGCTTTTAAAATTGTTGACTTCAGGTAACACTCATCCAAGTATTTTTCAGGCCTTTCACCTTTTTGGAGTATGGCAACAATTGCATGGGTACAAGGGATTCCACTAAGCTGCCATCTTCTACAACTGCAAATCTTCCTATCAATGTTTACCACATAACCCTCTTTCTTATACCCACCTCAAATTCTCCAGCCCCATTATAGATTGAGTTCCAAAACTTCACATCTTCTTTGTTTTTCTCCAATATTTTTATGATAGCAGGACAATACTCATCATAATGTCTCATCATCCATGTTCTTCTTTTCTCCAACCTAGCCATCATATACAACCTGATTTCTTCTAAAATATATATGATTGGCTTGAATATGAACTCAACAATGGTTTCATTAAAAGCTTCTGCCATGTTATTTTCAACACTATCAACCTTAATATCAGTCCTAAAGAAGGCCCTGCAAAATTGCCCTAGTTCTCTTTGCATCAACCCATAATATGCTGCCTCATCAACCTCTTTCAGTTTATCCAATTCCTTTTGCATTTGAGTCTCATTACTTGCATAAGCCACTGCCCAAAAACATTTTCTCAGCTCACCTCCCTTGAACTGCTTCTTCCAGTTGCTGTAAATATGTCTAGCATAATTTCTATGCTCAACAAAAGGCAGAATCTCATGTACTGCCTCCATCAGACCCTTATGTTGATCAGAGATCACAACCCATCCATCACCACTCCCTAAACCCAAGTCTTCCTTTAATAGTTCAATAAACCACTTCCAATTTTTTTTGTTCTCAACCTGAACCACAGCCCATGCCACATGAAACATCTGATTATTTCCATCTCTCCCCGTTGCAATAAATAATTCCCTTTTACAAACCCCTTTCAAAAAGCATCCACCAAGGCCTAAAACATGCCTACACCCATTCAAATACCCCTTCTTCAATGCACCAAAACATATGTATATCTTATCAAAATAGTATTCTCCAGTAGTTGGATGAACCCATTTATCTATCTCAATAGTGCTCTGCTCATTTCTTCTTTTTAACTCTTTTCTGTAATCCCAAAGTTTGGCATAGTGCCCATCAAGTGATCTCATCTCTTCACAAAGAACCATAGCCCTAGTTCTTAAGCACATACTCATACTCACATCTAATCCATGTGTATCCAACACCTCTTTTTTAAACTGTTTTACTTTCCATTTAGGGTTACTCAAAATATTTTCATGATACATTTTAGCTAGCCATGCAGCACTACAACATCTGCTCTTAAACCTCTTTTCACATTGATGGACTAGACAAAAAGTTTTAATCTGAAATGTAGTTTCGTCACGAATAGTGCTAGCCCAAACCTCCCATGTACAAACATCTGAATTAACACACTTTGCATGTACCCTTTTTTTTTATCATTTACCATAAATCTTATGTCATACCCATTCTTGCAGCCATAATCCTTAATTGCATCCCTACACTCCTGGACATTAGTGAAAGTTTCATGCAAGCTAAAATTTCTATTCTTCATATCACATTTAGGGTTATACCTAGGGAATTTTTTTCTCACATCTTTCTGTACACTATCATCATTTTCATCTTCACTGCTACTATCATAATCAGGAGGGAAATCAACATCCCTTTCATCAAACACCATCTTAGAATTTTGAAGATTATGGACTACTAATTGTCTGTCATCCTCACCACCAATTTTAGATGTACCCTGTTCAGCAAAATTATATATAAACCCTCTCCTCTTAATTCCAAAAGACTTTTCATTCACACCCTATTTGACATTATCCTTGGTCTTGAAGGCAATTACATTCCTCCTAGCAGTTAGTAACTCATCATCATTGAGGTTTTCTAGGTCCTCATCTTCCAAACTACATTAAAAATCATCATCCCCACTATCTTCAGACCCAAGATAATCAACATCACTATGCATTTCATATCATGGTTCGCTATCATCATGTAAAATGTAAATTTCAATCTTTCTTAATTCTTCAGCAACTTTCATGAACGTCTCCCAATCTCTAGGGGTATACAATGCCCTAAGCAATGTGTCAGTAGGATTTGAAACAGTTGTATGATAAAAAATGGAACTCACATGAGAATGCCCTAGCTCACTTTGTACTCTACCCTTTAACCCAGAAAATGAGATGTCTTTCATATCTAACTCATCCCAATTATGCTCCTTTCCCTGATATCTACCAGACATTTCTTTGAGAAATTCACCCCCATAATGACACTTTACATAAATTTTCATTGTGCCCTGAAAGTTTAATACAATAAAATGTGGGGACCATAATAATCAGACAAAACATTTAATATAGTACAAAAATTTTAAAAAACAAAGTAGTGGAGGACCAAGCAGAATATATAAAAAAAAAATCATGCACACATAAAAACATAATGGGGGACCAAGCAAAATTTTAAAACATAGTGGGGGACAAGCTTTTTGCATACAATATCACATAAATCACATAACAAATTCACAAAAAACCATGTTTACTCTCACTATATGCAGGCATACACGTCAAACATAGAAAAAACACAATAATGTACAATGACTAACAAAAGTCCTCATATACACGACAAAAACCATCAACAGACCCCATTTTGTAACACAACAATCCCTAAAAATGACATTATCTACAAGCAAAATCTTAATCATTTTTAATGACATCAAAATCGAATAAAACTAATAAATGTTTCAATTAAAACCCTATTATGTAACACAAATTAGGATTATTTTTTTTCAAGAAACCCTAATTTGTTTTACGGCCTCATAACATATTTAAAACAGTAAAAAAAATTAGGGTTTTTGTATGTTTCAGCCAGTTGATGAACGATTAGTGTAAGTTGCCTTCAATAAACCCTAACTGTCGAAGGCTTTGTGTAAGTTCCCTTAATCTGATTCGTAATTTCTGCTCATCACGTGCACATCATGTTCCTTCTATAAGTACATTTACGACTTTTTGATGATTTCCGTCCATTAAATAGACGGAAAATACATATGGTGACCTTAGTGATTACAAATTTACAATTGACGAAAATTGTAGTAGAATGAGCTTAATGAATTTTGGCCGAAAGTAGGGTGACCAAATTGATTTTAAACCTTACAAAAACTATATCCTTATATCTCTTTTTCCAAAAAAAAAGTATTTTGTCAATATATACATTTTTTCTTAATTTACTAGTACTAACTAGTTTACAATTTTGCTAAATATTTTTCGTTATTTAAAGAAAATTAAGAAAATAGATAAACTAACTAACGATAGTATTTAGATAAGCAAGTACTCATATATTGTACACATCGAAAAACTTTATAAACATTTAACAGAGAATAATTTAAAATTAATCAAATAGAACAGAGAGAAAGAGAGAGAGATTGAAACCAACCAAATATTGAAATTTTATTAATGTCAACATTAAATACGTTATAAGGTTACAATTATATAGGAATATAAAACTCTAAACTGGCTAAACAAGGAAAATCAAAAACAATTTAGTCGCATGAATACGATCGCATTGCTCCACTCGATGCGACCATTTCGCCATCAAATGCGATCGCATTGCCCTTTTAAGTTAATCTATCCCTTCTTTATTTGAATTTATCCATCACATCTCTCCTTCTCATCCAATCCAATGTCAAATCCCTATCTCTGCTGGGGTCAAGCTTAGTAGAATTCCTAAATTGGAATCTTGAGAATGTAACTAAACTTGGATTTGCCCAAAAGAAAAGGAAGAATTGCTTTTGATGTTATTAACAAATTCAAGTTGGATCGTCCTATCTCGTAAATTCACAACTAATATAATTTTTTTTTGTGAGAAACTCTTTTTTCAAAAAAATTAAATCAGGAGATTATGAGATAATTTGCGGAGGTCCTCTATTTTGAAAAGAAAAAAAAAAGGAAACGCAATTAAAAAACTAGTAATTCCGGATATGGGTTTTTGGGGAAGGTAAAGACTTATGTAAGACGGTCTTAGATCCGTAAGATGGAGCCCCATTTAAAAATTAGCGGGTTAATAATTAAACATATTAATAACAATCACAAAAATTGATTGGGCGAGTTGGTCAATGGTTATCATCTAAGGTTTATCCTAAGGCCGGTCAGGGGTTTGACTCGCCCTAGCTTTAAAATTTAGTTTTAATGCTCATTTCCTCTATTTGCTCCGGTGCCCCTTTACTTTCAATGTCTGCCGCCGAAAATTCTCACGCCTTGCAGTTTAATCCTTTGTTAGCTCCGTTAACCATCCGTTAGCATCAATTGCTTTAGGATATTTGACAAATCCTAACGGACTTTGACGAAATGCTAAATGACACATTTAAAACCAAACGTGACACATTAAAAACACAAAAGTGACACATTTTAATGTTAAAAGTGACACTATAAATGAAAATTTATTATAATTTTTATTAAAATACAAAGTAACACTCTTAATACTAAAAAGTGACACATTTAATACTAAAAAGTGACACTCTTAATACTAAAAAGTGACACTCTTATTACAAAAAATGATACTCTTAATATATTAAAAATGATACTTTTAATACTAAAAAATGACACTCTTAA
Organism: Codonopsis lanceolata; assembly: GCA_013146195.2. NCBI lineage: Eukaryota > Viridiplantae > Streptophyta > Magnoliopsida > Asterales > Campanulaceae > Codonopsis > Codonopsis lanceolata. The sequence goes on from CM028380.1 coordinate 55,661,305, forward strand.
TACTAAAAAGTGACACTCTTAATACTAAAAAGTGACACATTTAATACTAAAAAGTGACACTCTTCCTTAAAGAATTTACCGGACCAAAATGAATCATCTCGTGTTTCAAGTTCATCTACTACATGCCTAGATCATGCTCATTCTGTTACGAAGGGAAGGGGAAAAAAAATTAAGAGAAGTATTGAAAAGGGCAAAAAAAAAAAACTACTGATTTTTCTGATTCCCATCAAGCCAAGGAATTTGGTTCCAAGACTCCTAACGCTCGGTTATTTTAGACATATTTTCAGTAAATTTTGTAAGTTTGAGTAAGAAACATACACTTTACCTTGAAAAAGTTATGGTTTTGTGTTTTTAACGATTGACACTTGAGATTATATACATTTCTATGAATGAGAAGATATATTTCAGTAGTATTCAATTGGTTATTACTGTTAAAATCACTAGCTCAAAAGTAACACATTTTAGTCCTAAAAGTAATACACTCCAAGCCTAAAAGTGATACTCTTATTGATACAAATTGTATGATTATAAAAATGAGTTGTTTTACCAAAAGTAACACACCTAATGCCTAAAAGTGACAATTAATACCTAAATGTGACATACTAAATGTGACACTTATAAGTAAAAATTTAAAGGTAAAAAGTGATTTTTTTTGCCAAAAGTGACACACATAAAACTTAAAAGCGACATATTCTATGTTTAAAAGTGACACTCTGATTTAAAGTAACTAAGTAAAACTTAATCAGACCTAAGACAACAATTATCCAAAAGTGACATACTTTTGTTGATTGATCGTAAATGTAAACAATGCCAAAATGACACATCTTTGATAATAAATAAAACTTAATCAGACTTAACATACTTTTGTTAATTGATCGTAAATGTAAACAATGCCAAAATAACACATCTTATAAGATGCATTGTAAATCATCTCAACAAATTGATTTTTATGACTTTTTGTAACGTATTATTAATTTATTTTAACCCACAAATTTCTAAATGGGCTCTGGGATCCGGCGAAACTATTTGAATCAGCCTGAGTGTGACCACCCTTTGGGGAAACCATTTGAATCAGCCTGAGTGTGACGTTACATGATTTGAATATTTTCCCCGAATATCGGGTTATAATAAAATCACGCGCTCTCGAAAGGCGTCGTTAGCTTTACCCATAATCCACCACTTTTGTGATTTAGTATCACCATCACATCATCCCGCATTATAAAAGCAATGGCCTCGATGTAACGAAAACAACGCACAAATTTTATTACCCAAGTAAAGCTTCGAATCGCTTCTGCAAAACCCTAACCCTAACCCGCCCCAATTGACTACTCAATCTCAAATTGCGTATTCTCGATTTCTTATACGCATGAACGAACTATCCTGAAGGAAGGGGGAATTGAATCGATCTGAACTAAGAGTTTTGGAACGGTGCTTGATTGAACAATGTCTGCGATTGTGTGCGGGAAGAGATCTTTCTTCGAAGACCTTCCCACGTCGCCGACTTCAGCGACTCCTCCAGTTACCAAGAAGCTTCGTTGTTCTTCATCGACTTCTCCGGTTCGGTTCTCTCCGTTTTCTCAATCGCCGCCGGCGCTTGTCGAGCAACTCCGAGCTGTCTTCCCTGGCATGGACAAGCAGGTGCGTCATCTCTAACTTCCGTATATATATTAAGGCCTCCCTGCCTGTTTAACCATATGTACGATTTCGTGTGTTAATTGTGTTTAGAATTATTGATAGCTGCCTTTAGTAATGTTAGTTCATGAATTGAATGGAATTATGGAATTGAATTTTGAGTTGTGAGTTGGATTGTTTGTATTACTGATTGGTTTTGTATCATTACGATTAGCTTCTTGAGAAGGCGCTAGAGGAGTGTGGTTATGATCTCGATTCTGCTATTAAGAGTCTGCACGAGCTCTGTCTTGGATATCCGGAGGGGAATTCCGGTTCTGCTGGAAAATTAAGTGCAGAGTACAAAGGTATTTATCTATTAAATTGCACCCTTAGGTTAATTTAGCCAAGTTGCATATTCTTTCTAAGTTTCACTCTCGCTACTATCTTGTTGTTTTGAGTTTATTGCACTGTTATTTGTGACTTTTTCAATCGTTAGTGATGTAAGTTAAATTGACTTAACAGGGCATAGAAAATTGAACGAGTTAGTATTGATATAATTATCTGTTAATGTATCAACACATGCTTGCTGGTGAAAATTTAGATATGTGGAATGTGCCTCACATGGTTATGAGAGGTCTCTAGGACCCGTTCCATATTGATAATATATCTTTGCTTGCCAGAAAGAGTAAGAGCATCATTTGAATTTGATCCTTGTGCATTTAAAGGGAGACTAGACTTGATTCCCCGTGTCTCCCCTAATAAAAAGACTTGTTTTTGGTAAGAGATGTACCTTACCATATGTAAATTTAGGTGCATGATACACATCAATATTCTAGCCATCTCACATACTGAAGAGTAAGTATGTTTTCAAACCTTCTCTTGAAAACTCAGAGTGGATGTTCCCGCGCAAATGTCAGTAATCACTTTCTTTTGTTTTTTTCCCTTTCATTTAACCGTATTATCATAAATAATGGATCCTAATTTAGGAATCCAAGATAATTAAGTTTTCACATAGGCTCTTTAGTCTTTGAAATCAATTTGTATTCACTTATCGCAATCCTGAAAAACCTTTTCAATCTCTGGTCCGTTTAGTCATTGTTCCCATTGCATCTTAGAGTTCCCACTATTATGACACGCGTTATTTCTTTGTTCATTTTGTGTCAATAGGCCATTAGTCCATCTATTTGAAGATTATTAGCAAAACATAACCCAGTCCCCCAAATATTAAACAAAAATTTGTAAAGAGATTATGCATGTCCATGTTAATCAATGATGATGCTGTACTGGGGGAGTTTATCTGCCCCTATGCCATAGTTATTAAAGAGAAGAGGTATGAGCTCAGTCATGAAGAGAGGCACGCCCCTTTCACCAATGCATGAGGCGGAACGCGAGCCTAGGCGACGCCAGACAGAAAAGCCACCCAAGTTCCACCAAAAAATCCGAAAGAAACAAAAAACACTTCAATCCACCTCAAACCATCCCACAAATGAACTGGAAAATCAATGGCCTCTGTCTGCAGAGGTCCGATGGTAAAATTTCGGCAAAGTTGTCAGAGTGTTGGGTGCATGGAATGTTTCCGGCGACGTTTGGCGAAGGTGATAGCTCAGACATTATTGTCTCTTTTAGGTGACAATGTCTGGAGTTATATACAAGTATGGTAATGACAATTATGTTACAAGCTAGAATGCGTAACTGTGATTTAACTATATGGTAGTAACGGAGTGATTGGTCAGATTTAGCCTAATTTAATTGATTATCAATCACATAATGATCGCAATCCTACCGTAGATGCACAAGTCACTGATTTAAACATGTGAATAAACTAAATATCAGTGTTGAACGCTTAACTGTGCTCTCCTGCTATTTGTTCGAGCTGGTTCTGAAATATCTGGATTTTATTTTCACATTAATTTTCTTTGACTTCATTTATCCATGAGCTTGAGTACTTATTTCTAGCTTGAAGTTATTGAGTTTCTCTTTTTCAGGTATTATAGTCAATTATAACATGCTTTGATACGTGTGCGTGTGTATGTATTCCATTTATCTGTCCTTCATTGTTGCCTTGCTCGCTTTTCGCTCGCCCACTCTTGCCTTACTTCTTGACCTCAAAAGTTACCGATTGCCTGTTTCTCGCCTTTCACCTTTAATAACTATGCCCTTTTGCTGGGGAATCTTGCACCTCTTGACTTTTGGGAAAAAAATTATGTAATAATATTAATTTGTCACAATAAGACTGAGTCTGCTGGTTGATGGGCGTAATGGGCGTAACACCGTTGAATTGTGACCTAATTCTAAAGAATGGAAAATGTTTTTAAATCTATTTGTTCCTTTCTTTTTGAAGTGATAATTGTCTCTTATCCTGTCTGCCAAGATTCCGTAGCCCTCCATGAATGGAAACGTTGGCTCCGCTTAAATAGGGCCATAAATGCACTTGTTTTGAACTTCTCCTGTCTTTTGGGATCCAAAAACTTGCAGGTGCAACAACTGGTAACGGTGATTCAGTTCCTTTGGACAGCTCATCAGCCCTAGGCAACCTTCCCAGAAATGGTGCAGAATGGGTGGAGTTGTTTGTTAGTGAAATGACAAATGCTACTAGCATCGATGATGCTAGATCCCGTGCCATGAGAGTGCTTGAGAGTTTAGAGAAATCAATTAGCGGACATGCTGGTTCTGAGGCGGCCGAAAGTTTTCAGAAGGTTAGTATTAGTATAATCACATACATGCAGAAAGATACTGGTTAGCATGCCATATTTATTTAGGTGTTTTTGTTGTTTTTGTTGTTTTAGTATTAATATTGTCCAGGATGTATATCCTAATTGTACTGTTGTGTATAGCACTGCATTATTCAGTACTGGGAAGAAAACTTACTGGGGTGCTTTCGGTATGATTTTGATGTTTATTGTGTTGGAAATGGTTAAACCTCCTTAGGGTTCAGGCACTTGATTCACAGCGATAAGGGGTCTAGGTGTTCTTCTTTGAGGGTCATTTTATCCGGCTTAAAAGGGCTTAAATGCTCTAAATCCCCCCTCTTTTTTTGGTTGGATTTTGTGTTTTTTTTTGTTGGGGCGGGCGGGCGTGGTCATACTTTCGTTGTGCACAGATTCTTAAGATTGTTAGCCTTTCAGGCATATGCAATCTGGTAAGAAAATTGTATGTAATAATTGTGTTATCTGGTTCTTTTTTCAGGAAAATATGGTTCTCAAGGATCAAATAGAAATCCTTCTTCGGGAGAATACAATATTGAAACGTGCTGTAGCTATTCAGCATGAGCGTCAGAAGGAGTACGACGAGAGGAACCAAGAGGTGCAGCAGTTGAAGAATTTGGTATCCCAGTATCAGGAGCAGCTGAGGACACTGGAGGTCAGACTTTATTTTTGTTAAATTCAATAGATTGCTGATCTTTTAGCTCATTTCGAACAAGTGGGTAGAAACATTTGAAAATCTTGATCACTGGCATGTGACTGAAATCGTTCTCATTCTTATGGGGCCTTGAAAATCTGGATCACTTGCATCATTGCATGCGACTTTGAAGATAAGTAGATGACCAACCCCCTTCCACCATTTCCAACATTTGAAAAGAGATCACTTGTGTGTGACTCTGAAATCTTTCTTATGGGAGAGGGTTTGTGATGAAGATGAGGTAGATGACCCCTTCTCCCATTCCCTCCTAGTTTCAAACCACCCCCACCCCCACCCCCCACCAACCAAAACACACACAAAAATAAATAAAAATAAATACTCCCTCTGTTCCGGGCAAAGAGTTCCTCTTTGAAAGTCAAAAACTTTTTAAGAAAATAACACTTCTAGTAGCTCATTAATAACAACATGATATTTTTATGTCATAATTTTTTATTTAAGTGAAACTTCCCAAAATGGAATAGGGAACTCTTTGCCTGGAACGGAGAGTGTAAATTATACTTATAACGGAGGGAGTGTAAATTATACTTGTATTAATAGATGATAAAGACTACTTTTTGCATGCTAATGAATTTTGTAATTTCTTGTTATCTTTGCAGGTGAACAACTATGCGCTGACAATGCATCTGCGCCAGGCTCAGGAAAGTAACTCTATTCCTGGACGCTTCCATCCAGATGTCTTTTAATTCAAAGGCGGATATAGCCGGATAGATCATGGAGACAATCTAATGAACAGCGCGCAAATAGGGTGTTTGCCCAAGGAGGGGTTGTATAAATTATGTGTGTTTTGTTGTAAGGTCTACATTTGCGAGTAAAAGGTAATGTAGATTGAAGGTTGTGCTTTCTTTGTAATTTAAAATCTTTGATGGGTGACTATCAAGGCCTCAATCAATTTTAATGTGGACGTCAAAAAACTTGAAGCCCCAAAGTGTTGCTTAGTACAAATATTTCTGATAAGAGATTCTGTTTTCTCTATTTTGTTGCTATTATACAGTGTAGTTCATGTATTAATGGGCTTACTGAACAAATGGTTCAAGGCTTGATTTTACTGAATTCTTGTAAGTTGTGGTTGCAACAAAGATTTTGGCGGATATTAATACTTAATAGAAGAAAAGGTTAGCGTGCAGTGTCACTGTTGATTAGAATGCTTTCTGTCATGTTTAATGGGTTAAGATTAAGAAAAGAATATTACTCTTTTTCCCATATTGTAAAATGGCACAAAATTTGGTAATATGGTTTTACAGATATTTTTTATAAGATGAATCTTTTTTACTCGATTTACTGTGTGTTGATGGGTTAAACTGTGAGATAATGATGTTTTGTCTTACTAATTAAGATCTGTAAGATTTTTCAGGAGACTTACTCTTTATTGTTGCAAGAGGAAGGATCTTAATTTGTATCTCTCAAAACCAATCTACTAACACATGATTGATCAAGTCAATTTTGCTATGTATGTAAAATAGTAAATAGTGATGTTCTATTTTTATAGGGTGACTTTTTAATACAAAGGCATCTACAATGAGGAGTTTATACCCATCACGAAGCGGTTCATGAGCAACTTTTGGGTGGTTTAAATTATCAAAACTTACTGGAGATGCAGTAAGTGGTGTAACATTTTGGGACGAATGGTGAATGTTATAAATGATGAAGTGACATAGGGATAAACCTAGTTGAAATGCCATAAATGGTGTACATTTTGGGATAGACGGTGAGTAGAAACCAATGTGAGTGATTATGTGAATCGTATATTGGAGAATTTTGAAGAGGAGGGAGTGCGGAATGTGTAGGTGTGTGAATTCATATACAGGTAACAGGAGATGTGAAAGAGAAGATGATCTTGTAGTTTTATTTTCTCCTAAAGATTTTCAATATCAGAGCAATTTTATGTATATGTAGTATAAAATTGTAGTTGAAAATAGTCGATCATGAAGACTGTTCTTTTTATTGGCAAGTTTTTGTTCCAACTGTTTGTCTATGGCCATGGATATGATGTTCCTTTGTTGTGTTATGGAGTTACTGATTGTCAAAATTGATGTACATTTTTTGTCCGGTGGTTTAGAGTAAAGAGCAGTAAAGGAGAATGATCACGAAGACTGTTTTTTTTTTGTTTGAGTTTAAATATTAATTTGGTCACCCTAATTTCAGCCAAAATTTATTAAGCTCACTCTACTACAATTTTCGTCAAAATAGTCATTGTACTTAACAATTGTAATCACTAAGGTCACCATGTGTATTTTCCGTCTATTTAGTGGATGAAAATCATCAAAAAGTCGTAAATGTCCTTATAAAAGGAACATGCTGTGCACGTGATGAGCAGAAATTACAAATCAGATTAAGGGAACTTACACAAAGCCTTCGACAGTTCACTTCGAAGCATTCGACTTCACCACAAAATTTCTCAACTGGCTGAAATCATGAAGGATTGAAGGTGGGCATACAAAAACCTTAATTTTTTTACTGTTTTAAATATGTTACGAGGCCGAAAAACAAGTTAGGGTTTCTTGAAAAAAATATCCTAATTTATGTTACATAATAGGGTTTTAATTGAAACATTGGTTAGTTTTATTCGATTTTGATGTCATTAAAAAGGATTAAGATTTTGCTTGTAGATAATGTCATTTTTAGGGATTGTTGTGTTACAAAATGGGGTCTGTTGATAGTTTTTGTCGTGTATAAGAGGGCTTTTGTTAGTCATTGTACATTATTGTGTTTTTTCTATGTTTAACGTGTATGCCTGCATATAGTAAGAGTAAACATGATTTTTTGTGAATTTGTTATGTGATTTATGTGATATTGTATGCAAAAAGCTTGTCCCCCACTATGTTTTAAAATTTTGCTTGGTCCCCCACTATGTTTTTATGTGTGCATGATTTTTTTTTATATTCTGCTTGGTCCTTCACTACTTTGTTTTTTAAAATTTTTGTACTATATTAAATGTTTTGTCTGATTATTATGGTCCCCTCATCTTATTGTATTAAACTTTCAGGGCACAATGACAATTTTGTAAAGTGTCATTATGAGGGTGAATTTCTCAAAGAAATGTCTGGTAGATATTAGGGGAAGAAGCATAATTGGGATGGGTGAGATATGAAAGACATCTCATTTTCTGGGTTAAAGGGTAGAGTACAAAGTGAGCTAGGGCATTCTCATGTGAGTTCCATTTTTTTTTTATCTTACAACTGTTTCAAATCCTACTGACACAGGGCTTAGGGCATTGTATACCCCTAGAGATTGGGAGATGTTCATGAAAGTTGCTGAAGAATTAAGAAAGATTGAAATTTACATTTTACATGATGATAGGGAACCGGAATATGAGATGTATAGTGATGTTGATTATCTTGGGTCTGAAGTAGGGGTGTAAGTGGTTCGGTTTGGTTCGGTTTATACCAAAACCACAAACCGAACCGCCTCCTAGCGGTTCCAAAAATCTCAAACCGATAAGATTGAACCGAACCACTCGGTTTGGTTTGGTTCGGTTCAGTTTTGTGGTTTATATAAATTATTTTTAATGAAAGTAACCAACATTGAAAATAATAATAAAAATAATATTTTAATTTGGAATTAATGTCAAAATTAGGAAATAAACTACTAACAACAAATTATCATAAATAAAACAATACAAATTCTAAAATAAACAAAAACAATAGAAAAAATAATAGTTCTCTAACAATCAATATTTTGTTTGGTTTAGTATCCGTCTATATATATATATATAATGAATAAATCAAAGGTTCAAAATAATTAATATATGTAATATAATATATATTATATAATAAAAAAATAAAAATATATAGCGTGGTTTGGTTTGGTTCTTGAATACTAAAAACCGGAACCGAACCGATTAATTTTGAACCGAAACCGAACCGAACCAAACCGACGGTTTGATTTGGTTGGAATGGTTCGATGGTTCGATTACCGAAGATAGTGGGGATGATGATTCTAAATGTAGTTTAGAAGATGAGGACCTAGAAAACCTCAATGATGATGAGTTACTAACTGCTAGGAGGAATGTGATTGCCTTCAAGACTAAGGATAATGTCAAATGAGGGTGTGAATGAAAAGTCTTTTGGAATTAAGAAGAGAGGGTTTACATGTAATTTTGCTGAACAGGGTACATCTAAAATTGGTGGTGAGGATGACAGACAATTAGTAGTCCATAATCTTCAAAATTCTGAGATGGTGTTTGATGAGAGGGATGTTAATTTCCCTCCTGATTCTGATAGTAGCAGTGAAGATGAAAATGATGATAGTGTACAGAAAAATGTGAGAAAAAAATTCCCTAGGTATAATCCTAAATGTGATATGAAGAATAGAAATTTTAGCTTGCATGAAACTTTCACTAATGTCCAGGAGTGTAGGGATGCAATTAGGGTTATGGCTGCAAGAATGGGTATGACATAAGATTTATGGTAAATGATAAAAAAAGGGTACATGCAAAGTGTGTTAATTCAGATGTTTGTACATGGGAGGTTTGGGCTAGCACTATTCGTGACGAAACTACATTTCAGATTAAAACTTTTTGTCTAGTCCATCAATGTGAAAAGAGGTTTAAGAGCAGATGTTGTAGTGCTGCATGGCTAGCTAAAATGTATCATGAAAGATTTTGAGTAACCCTAAATGGAAAGTAAAACAGTTTAAAAAAGAGGTGTTGGATACACATGGATTAGATGTGAGTATGAGTATGTGCTTAAGAACTAGGACTAAGGTTCTTTGTGAAGAGATGAGATCACTTGATGGGCACTATGCCAAACTTTGGGATTACAGAAAAGAGTTAAAAAGAAGAAATGAGCAGAGCACTATTGAGATAGATAAATGGGTTCATCCAACTACTGGAGAATACTATTTTGATAAGATATACATATGTTTTGGTGCATTGAAGAAGGGGTATTTGAATGGGTGTAGGCCTGTTTTAGGCCTTGATGAATGCTTTTTGAAAGGGGTTTGTAAAGGGGAATTAATTGTTGCAATATGGAGGGATGGAAATAATAAGATGTTTCATGTGGCATGGGTTGTAGTTCAGGTTGAGAACAAAAAAAAAAAAAAAAATGGAAATGGTTTATTGAACTATTAAAGGAAGACTTGGGTTTAGGGAGTGGTGATGGATGGGCTGTGATCTCTGATCAACATAAGGGTTTTATGGAGGCAGTACATGAGATTCTGCCTTTTGTTGAGCATAGAAATTGTGCTAGACATATTTACAGCAACTGGAAGAAGCAGTTCAAGGGAGGTGAGCTGAGAAAATGTTTTTGGGCAGTGGCTTATGCAAGTAATGAGACTCAAATGTAGAAGGAATTGGATAAACTGAAAGAGGTTGATGAGGCAGCATATTATGTGTTGATGCAAAGAGACTTAGGGCAATTCTGCAGGGCCTTCTTTAGGATTGATATTAAGGTTGATAATGTTGAGAATAACATGGCAGAAGCTTTTAATGGAACCATTGTTGAGTTCAGATTCAAGCCAATCATATATATGTTAGAAGGAATCAGGTTGTATATGATGGCTAGGTTGGAGAAAAGAAGAACATGAATGATGAGACATTATGATGCGTATTGTCCTGCTATCATAAAAGTGTTGGAGAAAAACAAAGAAGACGTGAAGTTTTGGAACTCAATCTATAATGGGGCTGAAGAGTTTGAGGTGGGGTATAAAAAAGAGGGTTATGTGGTAAACATTGATAGGAAGATTTGTAATTGTAGAAGATGACAGCTTAGTGGAATCCCTTGTACTCATGCAATTGCTGCCATACTCCAAAAAGGTGAAAGGCCTGAAAAATACTTGGATGAGTGTTACCTGAAGTCAACATTTTAAAAAGCTTATGCATATTTTTTGAGTCCAATCAGTGGTGAAGATCAATGGGCAAAGTCAAGCGAGAAACCTATGCTGATACAATTGAATAGGAAAATGCCAGGCAGACCTAGAAAATTAAGGATTAAAGCTGCACATGAAGAGGAAAGGGATCAGCCAAGGTCAAGTCCTCCACAGAAACTGGGGTTATCAAGGAAAGGTAGGGTAATGAGGTGCAGAATTTGTAATGGAATTGGGCACAATAAGAGAGGTTACCTCAAAAATAAATTGGAAACTGGTGGGACTTCTCAGGTAAATAAGTTATTTTTTTAGTTTACCTGTTATATATTATGGGTTTTTCCTTCTTTGAGTATTGTCTTATTTTACTTGTGTTATAAATAGGAACCAACTGTTGGTGAATGAGCAAGACAACAACCAGGGAGTGGAAATTGTTATTCTGTGAACCTGTTATAAATTCCTTAGGTTTTTTCTTTTAGTTTGCATTGGCTTAATTTTTTCTTGTGTTATTTATAGGAACCAGTTATTGGTGAAGGAGCAAGACATGTAGGGGAAGTAGCAAGGCAGGAACCAGTTGTTGGTGAGGGAGCAAGGTAGGTAGGGGAAGTTGCAAGATAACAACAAGTTGTTGGAGAGGGAGCAAGGCAGGTAGGGGGAGTAGCAAGGCAGGAACCAATTATTGGTGAAGGAGCAAGACACCGGGAAGTAGCAATGAAACAACCAGTTGTTGGAAGAGTATGACAGGTAGGGGGAGTAGCAAGGCAGGAACCAGTTATTGGTGAAGGAGCAAGGAAGGTAGGGGAAGTAGCAAGGAAGCAACCAGTTGTTGGAGAGGGAGCAAGGCAGGTAAGGGGAGTAGCAAGGCAGGAACCGGTTATTGGTGAAAAAGCAAGGCAGGTAGGGGAAGTATCAGCAACCAGTTGTTGGAGAGGGAGCAAGGCCGGTAGGGGGAGTAGCAAGGTAGGAACTAGTTATTGGTGAATGAGCAAGGCAGGTAGGGGAAGAAGCAAGGCAGCAACCAGGGAGTGGAAATACTCAAGTCAGGACTCAAGCAAGCCAACCAATTGTTGCTGAGGGAGCTATAAGCTTTGTTAGTCAACCAAGTCAGGTAAAGAATTTTTGTTATTCTGTTTGCTTCTATATATATATATATATATTTTTGTCTAATTTTACCTGTCTTGTATATACATAGAGACCAATTGTTGTTGAGGGAGCTAGGCAGATAGGAGGGAATATAAGATTTGCTAGTCAACCAAGTCAGGTAAATCATTTTTGTTCTATGAATATTTGTGATTAACTTGTAAATGTTGTTAACATTTTCTTGTCTGTCTTTCAATTAGGGACCACATAGTGTTAAAAGAGTTAAATTGGAGAAAGGGGCACAGATTAGAAGATCACAAAGGAATATGAACAACATCTTTGCAAAGAATTGTCAGAAGACCAATGAACAGTTTATAGATATTGATTGACTTGTTGATAGTGTGTTTTGGGAGTATTTGACTGTGTTTTGGTACTTTAACTGTAAAACAGGGGATATAGTTTCTTTTTTGTGGTGTATGCAAATCAAACCATGGTGTTTTTGGTTTTCACTATTGTCCATTATGTCATTTGTAAAAATGACAGAATGTTGATGTAATGATAATGCTTTTGGTAATTGACAGTTGAAGCAATGACAGTGTTTTTGGCCTTTATTTGTTGTGTAATTATACTACATAATTGTTGTCTATTTTGCTTTTAGCTTTGGCCTTTCAGTTGAAAACTATTAGCAATTTGGTTTAAATATCAATTTGGAATGAAAATATCAACTTGAGCATCTGTTTGGAATGGAAATACAAACAAAGACAGAGACATTGTTCAATTTGGTCTATTACATGATGTCTAATGAATTTGTTCTAAAAAATGCAAACACAAGAAAATCAATTGATAATGCAACCAGAAAAATTTCATTACCAACCCTTCCAATCAACACAAAAATTCATTAGCAATTTGGTTTAAATATCAATTTGGAATGGAAATATCAGCTTGAGCATCTGTTTGGAATGGAAATACAAACATGGACAGAGACATTGTTCCATTTGATCTATTAAAAATCAACACAAAGGTTCAAATACAAGGCTTATGTTCATCATCATTACCAACACAAGAAAATTACAGACCATGTCCACAAAATCATATTACATCAAAATAGGAATATTGCATCAAAATAATCTAAGACAACATGAATTGGTGATACATTTTGTCATTCTGACACAATTAGAGACTACTGATAATGACTACAACTAAACTAAGAACCTACAAACATTTTGACATTTTGGCATTCTTTTCCTTCAATTTTGACTTCAAAATAGCATTCTCTTCCATCAATCTTCCAACCTCCGCCTTCAAATTTGTTACTTTGATTTTTGTCCTCGCAGGCTTAGACAACACTATCTTCATCTCACCCTCCTTGTTCTTAAAATCATTAAGTAGCTCTCTTGTTCTTTGATTCAATGGAGGGTCGAACCAAACAAAGTAACGACACCTTTTTTCATCATCCTGCTACAATCAATTGAACAAACAAGCATAACCAATTATGAGAATTGAAATATGGGCAACCAATTGGCTGACCAATTCTGAAAATTAATACCAAAAAATAAGAAGCCAAACCAATATAGCCAATAACCCAAAACAAGTTCTTGGCAATAAATTGAAGATCAATTCTGGAAATTAAAACCAAAAACAAGAAACCAAGCAAAAATTACCAATAATCAAAACAATTCTGATAGTAGGAATTGAAAACCAATTGGGGAAATTAAAATCAAAAACCAAAAACAATAACCAATAACTAATTACCAATTACCAATTACCAATAACAAAAACCAATTTTGTGCAATTAATTGAAAACCAATTCTCGAAATTAAAACCAATTTTTTTTTTGAAGAGAATCACATACCTTCCAATTTGGGCAACCAAAAAACCTCATCCCAGAATGTTCCGCAGTCCATGATGTCCACATATGAGCCATTTTACCACAATCACATAATCTTTCTTCAATCGTATGATTTGAGTTATTAGGGTTTCAAATACCTCGACTTGAAGTACTCGACATGGTAGAAATGAGATTGATTAATAATCAAACCTTTCAGCCTTCAATTGTTCGTGCTCAATGGTGGCTCGTGCTCTTTGTCTTCGATGGCTACGAGAATTTCGTCTTCGTTTTCTTAGCTTGAGCTCAGTCTTTGTTTGAGCTCAGACATGGTCCTTCGTTGGTTTGTTCGAAGATGAGGGTGAGGCTCTACATACATGATGTGACTTGCACATGCGAAAATAAGGGTAATTTCGGGTTATCATAAAAAAATAACACTGTCGTTACCTGTAGACTAACGGAATGATGAAAGTCATTACAATTGTTAAGTACAATGACTACTTTGACGAAAAATGTAATAGAGTGAGTTTAATGAATTTTGGCCGAAAGTAAAATGACCAAATTGATATTTAAACCTTTTTGTAACGGGCATACTTGGAAAGAAACGAAAATTTTAATTTGTCACAAAAATAATACTCCTATGTAGTGGTTGTCTGTAATAATGAACTCGGTTACAATTACCAAAATCATATTTAGTTCGGGTCCCTAGTCCGTGCATGAACATAATGTTGGAGCGGGCATAGTTGTAAACTTGAGCCATCTAAATACATTTTTCATGTCATTCTTATGGCTGTGTTTAGACACATAGTATGTGGCTCATTAAATTTTTTAATACAATGTTTTTTTATTAGGGCCGGCAAAAATATCGCTTTTCCTGATCCTGACATTTTCCGATCGGACATAGTCCTGATCCTGACTTTTTCGGGATTTTTTCAGTCCCAACTTATTTTGAGACGGTATTCAGAATAATTACCAATTTCGTCGGGATTCCCGATCCGTCCCAAAACTTTTTTTGAAAGGAAACATGGACGGCACTCTGCTAGATATTATTTAAAAAAGAGGAAAAATAACAAACTTAAAGGGAACAACTAGCCCAACCCTTATAAATGGGAGAATGGAGGAGACCCGACTAAATTTAATTTTTTTTTATAAATATTATGAGTGTGTACCGTTGTTGAGTGTTGAGTCTTTAAGTGAATCAAATGAAAATTTTACAACTTTGCAGGATTGTTGGTGGATATGATTTGCCAAGTCGAGATATTATCTTTCAAACAATGTCTATTTTGTGTTTGCTAAAATTAATTAATGATGTTTGTTAAATTTATTTACACAATGTGTTGTGGTTTTGTTTTTTGTTTTTTTTTGTCTATCACATTTCTACACTTAGTCCAGCTATTCTCTTGCGAATGAGAGGTGCATTTTGTTCATAATAACATGTTCATCAATATCCACCATTAAATAAATATTCAAATATACTTGTAAATATATATACAGTCTGAAATCTTAATCATGATAAAAACATTTTAAAAATATTTTAGTGTCGAAAGATATTGTTCATAAATATTATAGTCAGGATTACGAGATTTTTATTTCTTGAAAGGATCCCGATTCGTCGGGTCCCGATATTTATTGGGAGCGAGATCAAAAAGAAAATTAAAGTCTCAAATTCTATCGGGACGAGATCGAGATGAAAGGTATCTGGACGATACCCACCTCTAGTTTTGATTATTCTTTTCCCTAAAATAAATTGAGTAGCTTTGTGCCGTTAAATAGTTAATGGTTGATTATAGCTCGGGAAAAGTATGACATGAGTCCTAAAAAATAAGTAGTGATCCTAGTATAATAGATTATCAGTTGATGTGGAATTTCAGAATTTGGGACCTTGAAATCATTATTGACGTGGAAGTTAAAATAATTTTCAAAAGTTTTAAGTGATGCTAGCTGCTTTAAGAACTCTCTATCTCCGATCTCCATCAACGCCCCCCCCCCACCTCCCGTCCAAGTTTCAGCCTAGCAACACCCATTCCTCCAACTCCGGTCATCATCCCCACGTCCAGCCGCCGCCCACTAGTTTCTCTTCAACCCTCGCCCAGCACCCTCCCCTCCTCCTTTAATCCAAGTCCCCGATCTCTGTTCGTCTTTTCCCACAATCCGATAACAACAGCCCCCAAATTTTTGCATTTGTTTAGACCATCTCCAACAGTTTAAAGCAAAAATCGCACTAAATCTTTAAACTGGTGTAATATCTGCACCAAATTTCTTCTGTCATCTCCAACAGTACTACTTCAAAGTTTACTCTAAAAAGAATATTACAAGTATATTCTGAATTTGAAGAGGAGAAAAGAGAAGAGAGAAGATGAAGTAGATAAATTGGTACTCTGAATTTGAAGTATTAGGATGTCTACTTCAAAATGAAGCAACTTTTAAAGTGTCTGTTGAAGAAGAGAATAGTGTCAAAATACTTCATTTTAGATATAAAGTCATTGTTGGAGATGGTCTTATGATTGACTTGTTCTCCTTAGTATGTCGTCACTTTTACCGAATTGACACGTGACACCTCTACTCTTGGGTGGGTCGCATGTTATGTTATCAGATAAGGGTCGATTCACGAGTTTTAGTTTGTTTAATTTTTAACTCATTTTTATTCATACTTTGACTCGGTTTCTTATTGGGTAACCCATGTTCTTTGGTGATAGGTTACCCACTCCACCAACTTTCTTTCAATCATTTTTGGGGTTTCGTTTCACATATTTAGGATCCGTAAGACCGTCCTACATAAGATTTTACATTTTCGGTATGAGTCATGGTAGCAAGTAATGGATTACCCAAGTTCCCTTCGTCTTGACTTTTGACCCGCTTCAACCCATTACTTACTTCAATCCGACCGACTCGATCCAACAGCCAGACCTACTCAAAACCATTGCTCCGTTTGTTTTACGGAAAATGACTTCTGGAAAACGTTTTCCTTATTTTTCGGTGTTTTGCAACCTTTGAAAAATGTAGTCAACGTAAAAGCTTTTCCGAATCAACAAAAAATGAAGCTTTATTTTTAGGAAAATGACTTAAAGAATCATTTTCCGTAAGTCATTTTCCAAATGATGGAGCACCCCTCTGCCCCCTTTCACAATCACACATATTTACATACACCCACAATATTACACTTAACAAATACATTTTTTTGAAATATAAATTGAGTTTGTGCACGCTATTTATAATTATAATTTTAATAAATACTCACTACGTCCTAAAGTTAGTGTCCACTATATTAATTAGAGACGACCCAAATATTATCAGCTAGTTTTTTTAACCCGTGCGTTAAACGCACATTAACTAAATTGTACATAAACAAAATAAAGTGGATAAAAAATCTTAAAGGATAAAATAAGAAAAATCGGTTTATTAACAATTATCCATAAGCATATTACTAATCATTGTAAATTCTAAAAAATTTCCTTATACATAATATTTGTTGTCTTATTAGTTTGTTTTTCATCTTCACCACATATCAATATCGTCAAACCAAAATACTTTGTTACTCTAGAAACTACGACAAATAACTGTAAATGGCTAAATACTGGTTTCTTCAAAAAGAGACATATCTGCAATTATTGACTTGAACACTTGTTAATTGACGTTGCATATGATATCAATAATGGAAATTGTCTTTTCTAGAACATGAAAGACAGTCTTACATTTGATGAAGTTAATGATAATCTTGGAATAAAAACTTCTTCTTCAACATTGTTTCCTTTCAAAAAATTTGTTTCAACAATGTGATCACCAAAATTTATGATGATTAGTCTCGTTCTATTGCACAACTCTGCAGCATGGTCAATGTTTCTCAATAGTATTACTGAAACACCAATTTTAAGTGTTAATTCATGGTCTGGTAACCCGAACACTTTATACTATTCAAAAACTCTGTAGAATAAATGTTTTCGAACAAACTTGAAATTTTTCCGCCTTAGAAATAGAATCCGAACTCAAATAAGTTATTCCATTTGAATGATTACTTTTATTAAATTATATTTATATTTTATGAATAAAGAAATTTCTGATAAGAAAATAAGCTATAATCAAAATAACGAAATTATTTTTACCGTTAACTATTATTTTTGTTTCGTAAATTATTTTGATTTCCATAACTTCCATTTTTTTTTGTTTTATGGACTTCGTAACTATTATTTTTGTTTTATTTTAAGAATTAGTTATATGAAAAAAAAATTGTTCCGTAAATTATTTTTATTATTTTTCTAACCTCAATTTAAATTATGTTGTTTTATTGACTCTATAACTATTATTTTTGTTCCATCAAATATTTTTATTTTACTAACGTATTTTTATTTTTTTGAGAATTTTTTAAAATTTTGTTCCATAAATTATTTTTATAATTTTACTAACCACAGTTTAAATTATTTTTGTTTTATTGACTCAGTAACTATTATTTTTGTTCCATCAAATATTTTTATTTTACTAATGTATTTTTGTTTTACATAGCTATTTTTAAGAATTTGCTTTAAACTTTTGTTCCATAAATTATTTTTATTATTTTAGTAACCACAGTTTAAATTGTTTTTTGTTTTATTGACTTTGTAACTATTATTTTTGTTCCATCAAATATTTTTATTTTACATATATATATATATAAGAATTTGTTTTAAACTTTTGTTTTGTATATTATTTTATTTTACTAACTTTCGCATTAAATTGTTTTTGTTTTGTTGATTCTGTAACTTTTATTTTTATAGTGGCTTGTTCCATAGATTATTTTTATTTTACTAACCTCTTTTTTTTTTCTTGACTCTGGAACTATTATTTTTAAAAGTAATTATAATAATATTAATAAATTATAATACGAATAATGATAATAGTTATAATAATAAAAAATAATATATATAGTATTAATAATGATAAATATAATAATAATAATTATTATTATTAATACCAATAATAATAATAATAATAATAATATTATTAATGTTAATAAAATAATAATAATAATAATAAAGACAATAATAATGATAATAATAATAGTAATAATTAATAATAGTGATAAAATTTGTATTAATATTAATAAAATAATAAAAAAGTGATAATAATAATAATAATAATAATAATAATAATAATAATAATAATAATAATAATAATAATAATAATAATAATAATAATAATAATAATAATAATAATAATAATAATAATAATAATAATAATAATAATAATAATAATAATAATGTAAATCACATTTTGTGATGATCCTATTTTAGTCTTTATATTTGATTTTAGCAATATTTCAACTTATTAATCAAACACACACACTAACTTATGAAAGTTAATCAACACTTTTAAAAAGATAAATAAAGCATCACCAGTTATTAGTCATCAAGCATATGTCATAAGTAATAAGTTATTAGGTATCAGCCATAAGTAATAAGTCATCAGCACATATCAATAAGCTAAATCAAACAGGCTCTTAAAAGAGAGGAGATGGTGGTGATGAGAGAGAAAATATGGAGGAGACGGGA
Source organism: Codonopsis lanceolata (assembly GCA_013146195.2). NCBI lineage: Eukaryota > Viridiplantae > Streptophyta > Magnoliopsida > Asterales > Campanulaceae > Codonopsis > Codonopsis lanceolata. The sequence continues at coordinate 55,680,562 of CM028380.1, forward strand.
AAGAGAAAGAAAAATGCAACCATAGAAAACAAGAAGATATGAGAGAGAAATAATAGAATGGTAACTCAAAAGTCAATAATTCAAAAGTGAGATTTTGGAGGGATAAATCTGCTATTGTCATTATATATATATATATAATAATAATAATAATAATAATAATAATAATAATAATAATAATAATAATAATAATAATAACGGTTTTTTCATATCAATCATCAAACACATGAAAATGAAATCTTTGCATTTAAAAATCATTTTCTGAAAAATAATTTTCGTGAAACAAACGGAGCCTAAGTCATGTATTCTCTTGGAATGCATTATATATCATAACAATTAGAATTCACAAAATCAACTGAAAAACTTGAGTCACATGCCTCAAATGGGAGTCTCATAATAAGAGTAGGCCTAAGCAGAAACATAACAAATCTGATTAATTACGGGTTGGTATATTTTGATGAAATTATAACCACTATACTATTATAGTGCTCTTTTTTTGTTTTCAATGACATAAATTTATTTTGGTTAATTTCTTCCTAAAATATCCATTCTTAATTGCTCTCATTCATTCCTTCTCTCTCTTTCTCTTTCTCTCTCCTCGTCCTCACCTTCCATAGCATACCTAGCTCCAAAAGTCTTTCTAATTTTCTACTCATATATACAAGTCAAAAAGAGGAATTGGATTGGATTTGACCGAGAAGAATGACATAAATGAGAAAGAAATAAAAAGTCAGTGAATTCCCATTACAAGCTTCCCTCTCTTCGTCATTACAGGGGAACCTGGGGGAGACTCATAAATCATAATGCATCAAGAGCGAATTCAATTGTTTGATTCATTAGGCTGGGCGAAACCTTTAAACACCAGCACTAGATTTGCACAAAAAGAAAGCCCTACTTCTTTATCTAAAGATGAGGAAACTTGTTCCATATGGAACCTTGGATGCCAGCATGAATTTTATTCTCTCCATGATCTTATGTTTCCAAGCCATGGCAGTGCGTCATTTTTCATAATCGTCTCTAGTTTTAACAAGCATCAAGTGAGTTTCTAAAACTTCAGATTCACTTTTTCTTCCCTACTTTGAAGATGGCTTCCAACCTATGTGAGCATTGTTGCCTCTGATGTGGGTATTATTGTCATGGCCAATACACTCACTTTTTGATTTGGAATCCAAAATTGTTGCAACGAAATTCCATAATCGATGCATTCGCGTCATCAAAATCGAAGTTAGAAACAGAGAGAGAGAGAGAGAGATCGCGAAAGTTATGGGTGAAGGCGATGTTATCCACCGTTAACTTGTCAATCAGTAATTGATTTTGTTTAAATAATTAATTTTGTTAATTTACTAATTGACAAATTAACGGTGAATCTAACATTGGAATAGAAGATGAAATATATTTTTGGAATAGAGGATCCGGACTCCCTATTCACTAGGCCTCTTGCACCCGTTGAGCCAGAATTAAAAATATGAATAAATGCGGCTCGGTACCATTTGTTGGATTTGTAACCGCTCTAGTTCCCTTTTAAAAAAAATCGCAAAAGTCTATTTTCATAATTTTGTTCCAAAATTGCCTGCGACCTTCTACTTCGGTCTTCATCTTCGTCGTCGTCCTCTTCTTCTTATATCTGCTCGCCATCCAACTTCGTCTCCATCTCTTTTTTCTCAATTGTCGACCTCCTTTTATCTTCTACGGCAGTTTTGAAACTAATGCACAAGTAGAAATCAAAAGGTTGAAGATTGTTCCGTTGGCATGACATAACTTTTGATCCCGGATGAACCACGGGACCCACTGCATATCAAATGGAGGATCTTCTTTGTAAGGCCAAAAATCTTGTTTAAGCACTGTTTTGGGCTTCAAAAAATTTCGATGCTCAATTTTTACATATAGATTTGTGGGGAGTGCTTAATTTATTCATTCTGATGTCAATTTTATCTATTTCAATGTCCAACTTTGTTGATATTTGGTGACAGTGTTTAGTTTATTCATTATAACATCAATTTTGTCCATTACGATGCCCAACTATGTTGATATTTAGTGGCAATGTTCAATTTTGTCCATTTCGATTCCCCCAACTTTATTGATATTTGGTGGCAATGTTTAATTTATTTATTTCGACGCTAATTTTGTTCATTATGATGCCAATTATGTTGATATTTGGTGGAAGTGTTTAATTTATTCATTCTGATGCCCAATTTTTCTATTACAATGTCTGAACTTGGTTAAGGATTTTTACAATATGATGCCAAAAATTGGACCGACTTCAAATGTATTTTGCGATACCCAATTTTCGTTCGAAACCATTGCGATGCCCAGTGTTTTCATTGCGATACCCAAATTTGGGTAGCGTCTTTTTGCATTTCGATGCCAAAATTTGACAGATTTTAATTGTGTATTATGATGCCCAAATTTGGGCAGTGACTTTTTGTATTTCGGTGCCCAATTTTTTTTTCTTCAGATTTTCAATTGTGCATTGTGAGGGCGAATGTTTTCATTGTGATGCCCAAATTTGGGCAGTGGCTTTGTTAGCGCGACTTTCCTTCATTAAAGGTATGTTCTTCATTTCCCCCTTAAAAATGTACTTTAGCGATTTCAAATAAATATAGGGTATCTATGCGTAGGAGGTTATAATTTTACCAAAAGAGGTCGACCTGATTATCACCCTTAAAAATAAAGGAAAAATTGCAAATCGGTGCCCTTTTTGAAGTTTATAACCCCTCCAGTCCAGCCTTCTTTTTCATCAACCGCTAAAGTCTTTTTTTGAACAATTTGTTCCTAAAATGCCCAGATCATCTTCTTCCAGCTATGTTGAGTTCGAAAATCACGATTATGCGCAACGAAACGGAGATCGACCTTACGACGGAGGTAAACGATATTTTTATTAATGAAATACGAAACTGTAATGGATCTGTGTTGGGTTGAAGGATTTTTCAGTTGTGACAAAGGTAGAGGATGAGGAGGAGGAAGACGAATTACGACGGAGGAGATGGAAGAAGAATGTGGTGGATATGGTCTGATTCATTACGTTTTGTATCGCAGTGCAAAAATTTCAGATTAAATTAATGAACCGTGATGCAATTAGACTAGGAAATTAAACTATTGAACAGCGGTGCAAAAATTAATGCAATAAAATTGATAACTCGCAATATAATTAGATTAGGAAATTAAACTATTAAAATGCGGTGAAAAAATTAATGTAATAAAATTGATGAATCACGATGGATTAAACTAGAAAATTAAACTATCAAACTATGGTACAAAAATTAATAAAATAAAATTGATGAATCGTGATGCAATTAAACAAGGAAATTAAATTATTGAACCGCAGTGCAAATATTAATGTAATAAAATTGATGAATCGCGGTGCATTTAGACTAGGCAATATTGCAATTGAACCGCTGTTGAAAAAATTGATGTATCGCGGTTCACTTGTAAGTGATATCCGAGTGCTCTTTTGGTTCATTAATGGTATCTTAGTCATTTTACCCCCAAAGTGATTTTTTCTGATTGAAAAAAAAAACTGGCTGGAGGAGTTATAAATTTCAAAAAGTGGATCGACCCGAATTTCACCAAAAAAAAAAAAAAATTGTGGGTCGGTCCATTTTTAAAAGTTTATAATCGTTTGATTCCCTTGTTTTTTTTGTAACCAAAAAATGTCATTTTTTGTTTTGCGATTCACAAAATCTTATATCGCGATACATAAAAGTGATTTAATTTGTGCATCCAAATGCAAAAAGTGACTTTCTCCCCAAAAAAAAAAAAAAAAACAGTAACCATGAATATGATACAACCTTTGGCAGGCCAACGTTTAGGGTGCGCTTCGGTTTGTTATTCTGTTTATAGTTTGTGATTTTTGTTTAACTTGGTAATACTTTTAGTAAACAATGAGAAAAGAGAAAGATGGTAGAATCATTGAGTAAACAAATAAAATAAATAAACAAAATTAGGAAACACAAAATACAAAGAGAAAAAACACACACCTAGATGCTGCTCCATTGAATGACAAGATTGGGTTTAGTTCCTCAACAGATGAATGTCTATCAAGGTAAACTGAGGAACTATGTGTAAACGCCATTCCTTTTATCGTTATGAAGTTTCCCAGTATGCTTGACAGGAATACCCTTTACGAGATTGGAAAAGTTTCTACAGAACAGGAAAACCCATGGTGGAGCTGAAACGGTCACGGAAGTTGCTAAGGATGCATCAGAGGTCGTTGAGGGTAGAGGAAATGGTTGAGTGGCACCATTTCCATCTGCAAGGGTGACAAAATGTTACCAGATAGTATTTTGAAAATTCAAACTGGTTCGTTATAAATATAAAGTCTTGAAAATTCAGATACATGCAACAAGCAAACAAAACAAATCAAAGAGCCATCAATCACTAATTCTGATAGCCAGCCATATGAATGGTACTTATAAATCACATTCCAGTTCAAAATTAGATGTGTGAAAGCCAGTAAACCTAAAAAAAAAAGACCCTTTATAAGGCTAGAACAAGTACAAACAAGGAAACATTTTAGAGATAGATATCCTATTTCCTAAGAGCAAGAAGAAATCACAAGGCAAGGAGCCAAGTGTTGAGAAGATGATTTCAGAGTATCAGTTGGTGCTTCAAACGCCTCATGATTTAGTACTATGCCTTTCCTCCATCAAACCTATTAATACACTGGACTCCAGGGCTTTGTCACCAAGGTCTTGTAATCAGCACATGTGGTGGCTCTGAAGGATGAAGGTTTGAGTGAGAAGGGGAAGTGCACCACCCAGGCACCCAGAAGCTTCTCCACAGTCTCTTCCCTGGCAGATTATCCTGAGGAAAATAAAGCGAAATTAAGTTCATTTCAAATGAGTGAACGCTCGGACTATTATTTTTAGTAGAATCCTGTGTAGATGGATGAAGGCCACTGCGATTGGACAACTGAGACTTCTAATGAGGGTGTGTGGTGTCTGGCCCGGTAAAGTGCTCATGTGGACGCTTAATTGACTGATGCAAGTCATCGTGGATAGTGCCAATCAAACATAACATGTCTGTTTCTAAACAAATATGCAAAGACCTATTCCCCTGCTGTGCCCACCCAATGAGTATGGATTGCTATACCTCCTAACACAGTAACACTTTATTTGGTCCAGGAACAAGGAAAGAGTGACGAAAGGATGCTACTTCCAAGTAAAAAAGAATTTAGGCAGGAACGGCAACTTCCCATGGGCAATACCCCTATCAATTTGAAGTCTAGAAAACATATGCTTAATGCAATATAGAATTGATAGCTCCCACACTATCGCAGACATGTGCGCAAAGAAGAATTTGACATAAATAATCTAGAAATGACATAAATAAAGAACAAAACGGAACACTACCAGGATAGCATAATCTATTGACGAGGCTCCACAAGGACATATAGTGGTATCCCATTCAGCCTACGATTACCCTGTGGATGAATCATTGGATCAGTAAATAGAAAGTAAACAGAAAACTGGGGTATGATAAGTACCAAAAGATCACCTAGAGTTTATATTAAAAGGAATGAAAGAAATCACTGTGAAATCACAGAAAACTGGGGCCACGATAAGTTCCAAAAGATCACCTAGAGTTTATATTCAACCGACCACCATGTAATAGTTGATGCTTCTAAATTACAATTCTATACAAAATGTTAGGTTCCATGGAAAGTGGATTCACCAATATGGTAGACTGAATTGTGGACACAGATATTACGCGAGCAAATATATCTGAAACTAAGCTTGGAAAGTGGATTCACCAATACAGAGAATTGTATTATCTGTAACGAAACATTATCCAAACAAATAACCTTTCAAAGATGTCTATCATCACATGAACAAACCTACCAAGTAAAATAAAAGATACTGCTTCCATCCTAGAAGAAATAGTCTCGCTTTCTACTTTTGTTGTCCTGAAAAAGTAGTCTTATTTCCAAATTTTGACCTATAAGCTTTTTATTAGTTTTTTTTTTCTCATCTCTCACAACTAATTAAAAAAGGGGTAAATTACAAACAACCTTCCTTTAATTCAAATTGTCCCCCTCGACTACTATTGAACCAATGTGTCTCCCTCAACTATAGCATTTTTTTTTAATCGTAACTTTGTTGACATAAATTGCCTACTTGAGACTCGTGTGACCATCTCTAGGTGTTTTCCTAACCAAAATTGCCCGTTTTACCCTAGTTGCTCTTATACCTTTTTGTACCTAAAAATGGTCGGCATAAGTAATCGCTTATCTTTATTTGAATATTATGGTAAAAATAATACATAAAGTTGGTCACATGAGTTATAGGTGGGAAAATACCATCAATTTAAATGGTGATCCCAAAACAGAAGGTGCAATTTTAAAAAATGTTGTAATTGAAGGGGGGCACTTTGCTTTAATTGATAGTTGAAGGGGGCAATTTAAACATGACCCATAGCCAAGGGGGTTACTTGTAATTTATCCTTAAAAGAAAGAACATCATTTCATTCATTTGAATGCAAACTAAATAAGTAAATGAAAACAAAAGTACTTCATTTACAAGTTTGAACCTGTTAATATGTATTATAATGAAGAGACACAGTACGATGACATGATAAACTGATTATCCAGAATGATTTATAATGAGCTAGCAGCTTCATAATTATTATTTTACACAATTTTTCATGTCATCGTATTGTGCGTCTCTTCATATGAACCTATTGGCACGTCTAAGAAAAATGACCAGCAAATAATATGATTAAAACCAGCATGTAATTTTATTTTATTTTTTGGCAAGTAAAACCGGCATATAAATTATCTTAAACCATCTAACTAGAAAAGAAAATAAAGAAATCCATGCAAAATGTCATGAATTATAACGTAAATTTAATACACTACACCAGGTACTCTTCAAAATTTAATCAGTTCATCCTGGTTATCAGCAATTACCACCAAAAGGATAAGATAAGGAAATCGGAAATCCACTGTACCATAGAGGGAAAGAAAAATAGAGTTTGAAAGCGCCCCAATTATCTGGGTTGACAACAAACAAATCCCTTAAAAGGAATACAGTGACGTAGGTAACCAAATAGCAGGAAATGATAATCCTACATATGTCACAAGTTTAAAGTCAACTCGTGTATTCACTAATCAAGCATGTAATGTTGCTAATAAGATCGTCCTACCTCACACTATAACAATCTTACAACTATGAACTACGTTTTAGGGACAAAGTCATATTAATATAGTCAAAGACTTGTAATGCAGAATGAATTTATTCTTATACTAGCAGCATTAGATGTTTACACTATTCCATAAGCATACTGCAAAAGCAGGCCTAGATCATATTATGTGATATAATTTGCATGCAACAAATAGTAGACGCTTAAGTACGCGCAGAAGAATAAGAAGAAATATCGATGTAGAGTAATATTTCTAATTCCGAAACAAGACATGCAGAAAAGATTAGAAATAAAACACAGCATCAGAAAGATATATGATCAAAACACAAAAAGGAACGAGTATTGTGATGCATTGACAAATTACCTTGAGCTCTGGCAATCCGATTACACATGCACATTCAATAACTTCAGCCCCCACACGTTCTAGTAAAAATATTTCAAATTAGCAATCTACCATGAGCCAAGGAAACCAGTTCGAGAAATAAAAATGGAATGACAAATCCTAAAGCATATCTCAAACCTTACCTAAAAGCCTAATGGCTGCTAAGAGCGTTCCTCCAGTAGCGACCAAATCATCAACAACCACTACACTTTCCCTTGGCTGAACAGCCCCAACATGCATTTCTAAACAATCAGTGCCATACTCGAGCACATACGGTTCAGAGATAACTTCTCCTGAAAATTGAGAACACATGATAATAGTGACAGTAAAATTTCATAAGAGACAAGTAAAATGAACTCAATAAGAAAAATAGCAATTGAAATGGTAGGAACGGTTAATAAGTAGCGTATCATTTGTTACAGCTGTGGTCACCTAAAAGTCAACCTAATTTGGTCAGGCAGGTTGCACATTTGATTGTTTCCTGCCCTTACTAAGCATGTAGAAGTTAAAACTTGCTTCCAAACTTGTAATCTCAACGAAAAAAAGTTAAAATTACAAAATGCTAGGTGGCTTTCTTGCTTCCAAACTTGTATTAAAATTCAGGTGAAAAATATCACAATCTTGAAGAATACTTTAGACCCTAATTAGCAAAAGAACACAGCAAAGTTGGGCACAGAAGATACCTGGCAGCTTTCTTGGTTTACGCAGAGGAACAAATTTAGCACCAATAGCCAATGCAATTGAAGGACCAAACATAAATCCCCTAGCTTCAACTCCTACAATAAATTTTACAATGATTAAACAATAATCCGTAAGCAGAAGGAACTGATGCAAAAGAGCTGTAAGAAAGGGAAAATTCAAGCAGCGCGTTTGTTGCATTAAAATTTGACACTTCTCTTTGACGCCGTACAAGTATCTTCTAAGATCCAGACTATATCTTGAAATGCTTAAAAAAAATGGAGTTCTGGGACTGCATTTTAATTACAAGAGAACATTTTTCTGAGGAGCGTTATTATAGCACTCCAACTTCAACCAAGGCACTCACAAGTACTGATTAAATATATTTGTATAAGATGCTCACTATCATGCACTGTGTAGTGCCTTTGTTGAAAATAGGAGTACCAAATGCATAGCCCTTTTCTAGGTATCTGCAAGTAGCTGGAGGCTTTACCCACATTTTATCATTTATCTCAACATAGTTCACTCCCTCTGCCCAACAGATCCTACTTCCCATTTTGAAACTTTACACTTTACATAAAATTGTACTTAAAAATTATGCTTCCAACAATCAGATTCCAAATTAATCCTTAGTACAACACACCGAAAGTTAGAAAAGCTAGTGATCCTTCAAATTAAAAATATTCATAAAAAATTATCCTCATCCATGAGATTAAAGGACGCATGCTTTACGAAATAGATCGACTATCTAACGTGGTGGACCTTTAAGCAGAAAAGGGGTTATGAAGAAAGCTGCCCAAACTACCTTCTTCCACGGGAGTTGGAAGTATAAAAATCAGTCTAAATTTGTCATGAACTTGAATATGAACATAACTTTCATTAATTATTCACAGCTTGAATTTTGTAATCCATATTTACCTTTAGAGAAACAGAGTTGTATATACATAAACACCCCTACAATAAACCCAAGGTATATGTAAGTAACTTACAAACGTGATGACATGCCAAGGAATAGCTTCCCCATAAATTAAGAAACACTGGGCATATATAATTTTTGGTCAACTACAGATAATCCAAACCAGAGGACCATGTCATAAGTCTGATTATTATGGTATATAAAAGTATGTTCTGGTAATGGCTTTTTACTCGAGGAATAAAATAGTAGGTCCTCTTCAATGTTGAAATCCAAAATATGCATAAATTATCTATAGCCCTAGGATCAAAATACCCCCGAACAGATTTTTCCAAACAAGAAGTACTAGGATTTGGTTCCACCTGTTTTCTGTTTAATCTTTTAAAACTTAAAGAGAGGGAGAGATCAGAGACGGACAACTTCACTAGAAAATCATTGACTTAAATAATGAGGTTTTTTTTAGTGTTAAAACTATAAGTCAAATAACTTAATTTAAATACATAAATAATGAGAAGGGACAAATTATATGTTAATCCATCCCAATAATACATTTGAATCCAGACCCAGGAGAAGTGTGTCATTTCCTATATACTCCCTCCGTTCGGGATAAATAGTCCACTATTTCATTTTGAGATGGTACACTTAAAAGAGTCAATTTTCAACAATTAAGACATAAAAGTATCATTTTATTTACAGTGGGCTACGAAAAAAGTCATTTCCTTAAAAAGTTTGATTTTCAAACAGAGACTCTTTGACTAGAACGGAAGGAGTATATAGTATTCTCTCCGTCCCTAAATAATCGTCCTAGTTGACCCTGCACACAGTTTAAGAAAAAATAATTAACTGAATTATTTATATTGGTTTAACGTGTAATTTCTTTTAAAACTCAGGTGTATGTGGCTTATAATTAAAATAGAGTGAAAAAGTACGGATAAAGTGGTAAAAGTGATGTTCTAAAAAGATAAGTTTCAAACTGGACGATAATTTTGGGACGAACGAAAAAAGAAAGATAGCCGATAATTTATGGACGGAGGGAGTAATAAAAAATGACAATAGCTCCTGCTGCTCGCCCGCTACGCTTAGCAATAGTCTACTTCCTTATTTATATTTTCCACTAAAGTGTCCTTACTCCAAAAAAAAAAAAAAAAAACAGAGCTTCGGATGTTAACTGAAAGAGATGGAATACATGATTTTAGCAGGTTTATAGAAAGAAAACAAACAGCAGAAACAAATGAAGCCATCATAGGGGAATCAGGAATCAAGATAAAAGCATAAGACTCCCAAATGACACTCTGCTCGTAACAAGACAAATAATTTCGGATTATTAAAGTGGAAATTCATTTGCCTCAAAAGAAAATTCTCAAAACGAAGACTCTCCATAAAACTATTTCTAACTTATTTATTTTATTTTATCAAAAGAAATGTATACTGAGATACGGACAAGGAAGCTGAAATACAACTTCTTCAAAACTAGACTAACTTAATACAGTGGTAAATTTAGTACAACAATTGGCTGCGTACCAGCGAGCACTAACAATATAGGTGAGTATGTATGTGAACCGAGAGTGATAAAGAGAGAGAGGAGAATGATACCAGCAACAACAGAAATTTTCCGGTCTTTGTAGCGATCGACAAAAATGTCAACGGTGTACTTGAAAGCCTTGTGATCCAACAACAACGTCGAAATATCTTGAAACATTATTCCTAATAATTTAACACAGAGAGAGAGAGAATGAGAGAAGCAGCATATAAGTTGTTCGACGAAATTCCCCCACAAAGACTAATTAAGCAAAATAACAACACTGAATTATGTTTGCAATTGTAAGTAAGAAAATAAAGGGGAGGACCTGGTTTAGGGAAGTGAGGGACTACTCTAATGGCGTCAGAAATGGCCTTCAACCTGGGGTCTCCCCTTAACCCATTTTCTTCTGCAAACATCCTTCTCTCCCGACCCTCTTTCTCTTTTCTCTCACTCACTCACTCTCTCTATATATATATATATGTGTGTGTGTGTCTACTTCACTCTGTTTTTCCTTTCTTCCCCCAAAGCAGTCCCTCGTCCTCGAGTCTGTGCTGTGCCTCAATGACAGTAAGCAAGGACGGGGGAAGGTGTGAGAGAGTTGAGTGTTTGTGTATACGGAAATCTTCCTTGGCCAAAGCACCTACTGATGAAGATCTAGGTGCGCAGTGCTACTCGTTTAATTTATACACCCCTGCTTCTTTCTTTTCGGCCGATCGATGAGCTGTTGGACTTGTCCCGGAAAGGTCTGTGCCGATACAGCAAATCAACTCAAACAAATACAGTAACTTAAAAGTTAATGATCCTACAAAAATAATTAGTCGTCATGTTTTTTTGTTTTTTTTTATCAATTCCAAAATAACTATTCTTTTTTTAAAATTTTCTTTTTCAAGAAAACAAACACTTTTACGGAGTATTATTTTATTTTTATCTTTTATTTTTTACTTAAATTATAGCCTCATGCAATAAGAAATTAACAAAATTATACATTACACTTATATTTATAATACTTCATCAATCACTTTTTTAAAAAAGTTATATTTTCTAATTTTTCTTTTTTTAAAACGTTATTTACACTATTTTAGAAAATACCACCTTTTTGACCATCATACAAATTGGTTAATTTAGAGTAGTTATCGTGTAACAACCGTTTACGCATCTTTATTCGGATAAATATAATTTGTTTTACATAAAAGTAATATCTCTTTAAGACAAAAGCTTTTTTAAAATTGAAAACTCATTTAAGAAAAAGTAACAAATAAATCACATAATGAGTTAGCCTAGTGACTTGACTAACACTAAGTTCTTGTATGCAATGATCGAGAGAAATGTTTTCAAATTGACTCTTAGTAGTTCTTGACTAGCACTAATTCTTCAAATTCTCTTGAGTCAATGACAAATTTAGTATCATGAGACAAAAAAAAAAAAGTAATAATAACTTGTAATATCATATCCAAGTGTATGTGCATTGTGCACTACCCCGTTTTTTATTTAATACCCCCTCCGTCCCATGTATATACAATCTTTAAAATGTTAGGCTTGTCAACTAAGACTCATTCGTAGGACGGAGGAAATATTGTTGTGATATATTTACTATTATAATTATAATTATTAATTTTGCAGTGAATATTTGAGTAATGGAATTGAGGATGGTTCATTTTTAAATTGTGCATGAATACGTTTTTGAAGGGTATTACGAAAATTTAGCTTGTAATAATTTATGATTGGTGATCTAGGCAATATAAAGAAAAACGTCAAAGGGCTTCATTCAAGTTTAGTATTCTTTATTTTCAACAATTAGATGCATCGTTAAGTGGTGAGATATGTCACTTTTTAGAGTAGGTTTTTTTTAGAAGGTGCTATTGATTTTAATTTGTAACACGAATTCTCACTTTCTCACGGATTAACCTATTGATATACGATTAATCGGGTCAATAAGATACATTTTACATAAAATATCAGACCGTTTTTCTTATGTTTTTGCCAACTTTTAAGAAGGCAATATTCCTCTCTAGCTTTCCGCATTCTACCCCCGAACATATATGCATATCAAAATCAAATCAGTGGTTTTTTTGGAACTTCCACAAATGAAATTGTTGTAATCTCCACAAACAATTCCCCAATTCACGAAGCTGTAATTATCTTTTAAACTAGACTTAAATCATAATTTGGTCACCATACTTTTCAGCTTTTTGCAATATAATCACTCTACAATTTTTTTTCTTTCTATTTCATCATTGTACTTCACCACATATAACAAATTGGTCACTTTGCCTCCTTTCCATTTGTTATATTGGATGGAAATAATCAAAAAAACATCAATGCACTTTATGTTGTTTGCGTGCACATATTGAAACCAAGTAAGTCAAGTTAGTCGGGTTATTCTTCCTCATTTCACAAGTATAGACGAAAAGTAAAGGAAGGGAACAAGGAACGAAGGGATTGATTGAAGTTGATCATCCGGAAGAGAACGAAGGTTTGTCAATCGATTGCAAGACATTACTGGGTTTGAAGCTCAAATGATCGAAGGTAAGCATAACCTTGACTTTTATACAAATTTTAATAGCATGTCAACAAGTTAGGGTTTCTTGCAAAAATCTCTAATTTGTGTTACAGAGTATGGTTTGTATTGTGTAACATAATGAAATTGGTTAGTATTCTTCGATTTAGATGCAATGTGTAGAAATTAGGGTTTTTCTTCATGTTTTGTAAAATTTGTTAGGTTTATGTTATGTAAAATTAGGGCTTTTGATTGTCATTGGAAATATTTTGATTTTGTTACTTGAACGTGTATGCATGCATGAATTTATCTTATATATGTGCTTTTTAAAATAAATTTTGTAAATGACATGGTCCAAAAAAAAAAGGTTTTGTTAAAGATTTTGTCCCCCACTAGTGTATTAATATTCTAGTTGGTCATTGGCCCCTTCCCAAGTGTTCTATTTTTTAAATGTAGGTTGTCCCCCCTTTCCCACCACTTTTTTGTTTAATATGGAATTGGTATATGGCTAGCAGCAGTATGTTTTGTCTCATTATGATGGTCTCCTTGCCCTTTTTTTTTGTTAAACTTGCAGAAAATATGAAAGTTGATGTGAAATGTCATTATGGGGGTGAATTCCTCCATGAAAAGCCAATTAAATATGATGGAAAGTTGCATTACTGGGAGGAATTAGATATATAAGATTTGTGTTTTTCTAGGTTAAACAGCAGAGTAGTAAATGAGTTAGGGCACCCTCACGTGAGTTCCATGTGTTATTGTGTACTAATTATGAATTCAGAAGACACAAGTCTTAGGGCATTGTATACCCATAGAGATTGGGATAAATTGATGAAGGTAGGTGAAGAGTTAGGACAAATAGAGATCTTTGTCTTACATGAGGTTGGGGAACGAGAACTTGACATCATTAGTGATGCTGACTATATAGGTTCTTCATGTAATGGAGATGACGATTCATCAGAATGTAGTTTGAAAGATGAGGACCTACATGACCTTAATGATGATGAGCTACTTACTACTAGGAGGAACTTGATTGCCTTTAAGGGAAAAGGTAATGTGAAGTCCAAGGCTGTTGGAATTAAAAGATGAGGTTTTTCATATAATTTTGAGGAGGCTAAAATAGGAGGTGAGACCAATGCTGAATTAGTTAATGTTGATCAGGATGTCATGAGATGGTGTTTGATGAGAGGGATGCATACTTTCCTCCTGATTCTGATAGTGGTAGTGAAGACGATGATAATGGGCTAAGAGTTAAGAGACAAAAATTCCCTAGGTATAACCCTAAATATAACATGATGAATAGGGAGTTCAGCTTGCATGAAACTTTCACTAATGTGCAAGAGTTTAGGGATGCAATTAGGGATTATGGTTGTGTGAATGGGTATGACATAAAGTTTCTGGTAAATGATACGAAAAGGGTCCATGTTCAGTATGTGAATTCAAATGTTTGTACTTGAGAAATATGAGCAAGCACTATTCGTGATGAAACAACATTTTAGATCAAAACTATGTGTACAGCCCATCAATATGGAAAGAATTTCAAGAGTAGATGTTGTTCAGTTGGTTGGCTAGCAAAAATGTGTCAACAACAAATTTTGAGTAACCCTAAATGGAAGTTAAAATATTTTAAGAAAGATGTGCTGGACAATCATCAGTTGACTGTTAGTTTATGTATGTGCTTAAGAGCTAGGGCTAGAGTTATTGGTGAAGAGATGGGATCACTTGATGGCCACTATGCTAAACTTTGGGATTACAAAAAGAGTTAAAAAAAGAAATGAGGGTAGTACTGTGGAAATAGAAAAATGGGTTCATCCAACCATTGATAAAGAATATTTTTCAAAGATTTACATATGCTTTGGTGCATTGAAGAAGGGGTTCTTAAATGGGTGTAAGCCTGTTCTAGGGCTTGATGGATGTTTCTTGAAAGGGATTTGTAAGGGGGAATTACTAGTTGCAGTAGGAAGGGATGCTAACAAAAAGATGTTTCATGTAGCATGGGCTGTGGTGCAGGTTGAGAACAAAAACTCTTGGAAGTGGTTCATTCAGATGTTAAAAGATGACTTGGATTCAGGGAGTGGTGATGGATGGACTGTGATAACTGATCAACAGAAGGGCCTTATGGAGGCAGTACATGAGCTTTTGCCTTTTGTTGAGCACAGAAATTGTGTAAGACACATTTATAGCAACTGGAAGAAGGATTTCAAGGGTGGTGAATTGAGAAAGGCTTTTTGGGCTGTGGTGTATGCAAGTAATGATAATCAAATGCAAAAAGAATTAGAGAAAATGAAAGAGCTTGATGAGGCAGCATATTATGGGTTCATGAAGAGAGACCTAAGGCAATTCTGCAGGGCTTTCTTCAATACTGAAATGAAGGTTGATAATGTAGATAATAACATGGCAGAGGCTTTCAATGGCACAATTGTGGAGTTTAGAGTTAAGCCAATCATTTACATGTTAGAAGAGATAAGATTGTACATGATGGCTAGGTTGGAGAAAAGGAGAGATTGGATGATGAAGCATTATGATGATTATTGTCTTACTATCAAGAAAATCTTGGAGAAAAACAAAGAGGAAGTGAAGTTTTGGACTTCAATTTACAGTGGGGATGGGGAGTTTGAGGTGGGATATAGAAAAGAAGGTTATGTGGTTAACATGGACAAGTGGACTTGCAGTTGTAGAAAATGGCAACTAAGTGGAATTCCTTTTACACATGCTATAGCTGTCATCTTAATAAAAGGTGATAGACCAGAAAAATATTTAGATGACTGCTACCTTAAGAAAGCTTTTTGAAAGCTCATGCATACTCTCTGAAGCCAATCAGTGGTGAAGATCAATGGCCAAAGTCCAGCAAAAAGCCTTTGTTAATTGTTCAAAATAGGAAAATGCCTGGTAGACCTAGAAGATGCAGAATTAAAGTTGCACATGAAGAAAAAAAGGGTAAACCAACTCAGCCAAATGGAGGTCATTCACAGAAACAGGGCTTGTCAAGGAAAGGGAGGGTAATGAGATGTAAATTTTGTTTTGGGATTGGGCACAATCAGAGAACATGCCCCAAAAAGAAGTTGGCAACTGCTTCTGGGACTTCTGAGGTAAATTCTGTTTTATATTAGTTTGTTTGTTAGGTATTCTTTAGTTTCAAACTGAATCTAGTGTATTTGAAATTGTGGTTACAGGGAGGGGAACAAGCTACACCTACTGCAACCAATACAAATGCATATTTCAATCCACCAGCTACAACTCAATCAACTCAGGTATATTAAATGCATAATTTATATTTTTCCAGTTTATTGTTATTGTCTCACTATATGCCATTACAATTCAAATGGATGTGGAATTCAATGCCCCTCCTCCAACTCAATCCAACCAAAAAGCTTTAGAAGTTTACCAAAGGGTTCACCAATGAAAAGAGGTGGCAAAGTTGTTAGAGTCAGGAGTGAAACTGAAGTTGTGTGTCAACAAGTTACAACTGCAGAAATGAGTGAATAACAGAATAATGAAGTTGTGAGTCAAAAAGTGCCAACTGCAGCTGTAATCAAGAGAGTAAAAGTACAGAAGGGGGGATAGATCAGAAGGTCAGAAAGGAGTAAGCTTGTAATATGGAAGAAGAAGAGCAAGGAGTTTAATGGAATCACAATAGGGATTGATTAGACATGTTGCTTAGCTAGTAATGTCTGGTTTTTTGCTACTTGACAATGATGGGAACTAACATATGGGGTTAGTTTTGATACATTTGTGCATTTTTTGCTTATGAGATGGTGTATGATGGCATGTAAAACAAGGGGTTAGTTTTGGTATATTTGTCCAGTTTTTGCTAATGGTTGGTGTACATGTAAAACATGGGGGTTTTTTTTGTACATTTCTGCAGTATGATGGTCTGTAAAACAAGTTGAAGTTTTTGGTATATGATAGCATGTAAAGCATTGAAGTAAATTTGATACATTTATGTAGTTTTTGCTAATGGTTGGTGTATAATGGCATGTAATGTCACTTTATTTATTGGTAGATTGTGTAATCATGTTTGACATTTTTATACACTGAGAACCCGCTAAGAATGACAACAAATAGACAACTCATAGCATTGTCCCAACATACACTACCACAACAAATAGACAAATCAAGCCAAGTACTGTCATTTGCTTTTTCAGTGAAAACACAAGAAATGTAATAACCTTACATAACTTCCATTAACATAATTATTGATACTACATACCAAGAAGTGAAACATTATCCCAACATACACTATCACATAACCAATAGATTATGGAATTCAGCCTAAGGCCACATCAATTGGGGGAGTCATTTTAACATTTTTAACTAAGATCCCATTGACAATTACAACAAATAGACATATCATCCTCTCCTTTCAACTATTGGCAACCAACTTTGACTTGAAGATAGCATTCTCTTCCTTCAATCTCTAAACCTCTTCTTTTAAATTTGAAATTGTCTTTTTTTTTTCTTTGCAAGCTTGCTTGACATTGCCTTCATCTCAGCCTCTTTCTTCTTAAATTCATTGAGCAGCTCTCTTGCTCTTTGAGTCATTGGAGCCATGCAAAAAATTTACATTTTCTATCATCATCCTGTTAAGAACCAAACAATAAACCAAACACATAAGAAACATAGTATATAAACAAAGAAATTGCATTTTTTTTCCATAGGAACCAAACAATAAACTCTGCCCTAAATTGAAACAGAGTATATCAACAAAGAAAAAATACAGTAAATTAAGTTTTCATATGTACCTAAGAAACAGAGAGTCATTAAAATAAGATTGATTGAATTTCAACTAAAACCTTAATTGCACTATAACTGAAATTAACCAATTAACCAATTAATCATACCAATTTCATATTTTTCGAACCAAATCAAAACATACATTCATATAAGCAAATCACGTACCTTCCAGTTTGGGCATCCAAAAAACCTCATACCAGGATGTTCTTCGGTCCATGATGTCCACATACGAGCCCTATTACCGCAATCACAATACCTTTCTTGAATCAATTCATTTGAACATACTTGAATTGAAAATCGAGCTCCTTTACCTTTACTTGAACTTGAATTCGAGCTCCCTTGCCTCATGGCTCTGTCGCTTTGCTAGAGAGATGAATAAATTAGGACATGAACTCGAAGGTGAGAAGGTATGGAGTTGCTTCGATCTCCCCTGCCTTAATACCTTTCTTCTCTTCGATCTGCAATGATGTTATGCGTGTTGAAGGTAAGGCTGAAGCTGAGACACGTGATGTACTTAAAGGGTATTTTCTGGTTTCTCTAAAATTTTAAAGCTTTCCATCCAATTTTTTGGATGGAGTGATTAACGTGTTATACTTGGTGAAGTACAATGATGAAATAGAAAGAAAAAAAAAATTGTAAAGTGATCATATCGCAAAAAGCTGGAAAGTAGGGTGACCAAATTGAGTTTTAAGCCTTTAAACTAATTAGGAAAAATAGTTTCAATCAATTAATGAATTCAAACAATTGAACGACTTATAGACTTAAACACGATTTTTGTTAAATATATAAATACGGGAGGATTAACCTAAACAGTGCAAAAAGTAACACAAAAGTTTATTCAGATTGAAATCCAAGGAAAGACGAGTAGAGTGAATTACCTGAGGAATGTTCTTCCATAAAAGTTTTGGAGGTGACCACTCAGTGGCACTAGGGGTGAGTTTGGTCCGGTTCGGTCCAATTTTTTGGAAGAAAAGAGAAAACTAGAACCATACCAATAGTCTGATTTTCAAAAAATTTAGAACCGGAACCAACCCAATATGTATGAGAACCAAAACATTGGTCCAGTCCAGAACCAATCAAAGATATATGAGAACCAGGACCAGACCAATACTATGATTTTTTACTTTTTAACTGTTTAATACAAATACATAATAAAAATTTTAAGACTAAAACTTCATAAAAAAATTAAAAAATCTTCGATAAAAGTATATTCAACAATTAAAAATGTAGAACTCATAAACTCATAGCATAACAAACCGGTGGAAACAAAATAATAAAAGAGTACCAATTAAAAAGTAGAATAATGAAAGTATTAGAAATTAATGTATATACTTATATAATAATAATATTATATTTATATATATAATATAATATAATAAATAAATAAACAACATATTAGGTTGGTTCGATCCGGTTCCGTGTTTTTTTAGTTCGACAACCGAGACAACCCAAATGTCCAATTTTATGAAAATTCAGAACCAGGATCAAACCAAAGTATTGGTCCGGTCTAGTTTTGATTGGTTCGGTCCGGTTCGATTGATTCGGTCCAATTCCGAAAAAATCGTGCACACCCCTAAGTGGCACGGACCCAACAACGAGGTCACAAATTTTAATTATTACATACAAAGTTTAGGAATCACAATTTTAAACGGTGGATCCACCCTAGCGACCTCTGTGATTAGGCTTGATATAATGGTGGCGTGATCCTCATTCTCCGGCGATGATGACACGACGGTGAACAACATACTAGAGCACGTACTTAGTATGAGAGAAAGAAAGATAAATGTTTCATGTTGATTGAGATGTTGACTAGTTGAATCCCAAACTCACCGGCAATAATATCTTCATGAGCAATGTTCATAAAGTTTCATACCACGAGAAATAAAGTTGGTGCTTGGTTGGAAGGTTTTTATAATAGAGACACTTAATACAACACACGAGAAATGCTCTTCGCAACATTCAGTTTTTTTTTCTATTTTGCCCTTATTCAAAATCTTTATATATAAAAAAAGTTAAATTCAATATGTTAATCAATATAAAGGAAAAAAAATTACGCTTAATAACAACACTATTCACGAACAACGTTCATGAATAGTGAATCAACTTTGCAGAACATTCGAAAGAGTAATGTTTGGAAATGAATCTCTCCAAAATCTTCTCAACAAATCTCTTCAAAATTACTCACAAAACTGATCCTATTTAATCTACCAAAACTCACAACATTGAGTTGCAAATCCTTCTCTCCCTCTACTCCACAAAACTTTAAAAACTCTACGCAAAACAAACAAGGTAGATATGGATTATAACAACAACGATACGTACACAGATACAAATTTTAATAACAATGATACGCAAATGAATACAACTTCTAACAATAATGATATACATATAGAAGATGTGCATGCTACGATAGATTTTACTTCCAATTCATCAATTATTTACTTGCATTGTGTATATAATTTATTTATTTTTTAAAAAAGAGCCTGTTGGTTTTTTTTTAAGTTGTTGAAATTGGAAATATGAGCTAATTATGAATGAGAGAGAGCCAACTTTGTGGGTTGAATTGTAAAGTGTCTAGGTAGCGTTGTGGGCTGGTCATATGCTTAAAAAACTAAAAAGGTTAAAGCCGAAATTCTGGGCCGATGGCGACATGCTGGCTTTCAGGGAAGATTTTTAGGGTTTTTGGACATTTTTTGGGTCGGCTCTAACTGAATTTTGATTTTAAAAAAATCATGTTGAAACTGAAATTTTGGGCAGAATGATAGCCGGCTTTGTGGGCTTATTTAAAAACGGTTTTGAGTAGCGTTCTAGGTTGGCCATATACTTATTACTTTTTTAAAAAGCATAAGTCGGCTCTATGTGATGTTAAAGAAGGGAGAATAGACGGCGTTATATGTGGGCCCTTCCTAAGTTTTGGGCGGCAACTGGGTTGTTAGTGGTTGGATATCTCGGTTGAAGGAAGAGGGTGGCCAAAGTTTTTTGAAAACATGAGGGGCCTGTAGGATTTAAATAAATGAAAGGGGTGGGTCTGTTGCATTGTTTTCAAGGGAGGGGGGTTGTTAGGTTTAGTTGAGATTTTATAGATAGTTTATAATTAATTTTTTAAATATAATTTTTTTAAAATCAAATAGTTGTTGTTCATTGTTAAAAATATCGTTAAATATTTTATAGTAATTGTTAGTATAGATCTGTAATTTTTTGTATATATGTGTTTTAATTTATGTTTATTTTTTAAATATCAGTTTTAGTATATTTTTGTCATTGTTATTAATTTGTATTTTTAAATGTTAAAACATATGAATTGCCGAGATATTAATTAAAAAAATTCAATTAAGTATTTTTAATTCCTTTTAATTATTTTTGAATGAGATTAATTTTTTTATTTGTGAAAAGTTTTTAGTATATAATGTAAAGATAAAATTACACACATAATTATAAAAATTAGTACGTATATGTAGATAATTGAAAAAAATGTTACTAAATTTTTAATAATTACCCTTCATTAATATCTCTATCATTATAAAATAATTTTAAAAAAATTGAGTATGTAATTATTATTGTTTTAATTTGTTGATAAATCTAAAATAGTTTGTTATTAAATGTTAGATAATTGTTATATATTATCATTAAATATTAGATAATTTTTATTTATTGTCATTAAATATTAAAAGATTATGTTTAATTGTTATTACTTGTTTTAAAAATGTGTAAAGTAATTTCTAATTACAAAATTGTTTGAATTTGCAGAGAAAAGTGACGTAGGAAATGTTCCAGATTTCAGACATTTATTTATTACTAATCAAGTGTTTAAAAGTCGCGTTGAGATAAAAAATTGGCTTAGAGATAACTATGTGCGCGACTAAATACTCCAAGAGATGAGTTTAGCAATTGTCTCTCCACCTCATGCATGTCAATAGATGACCCACTGACTGTAAGTGTTTGTCCAAAGCCAGCAATAGGGATATGGGTATTCGGGACACTTGGTCCCCTTCGTCGGGTAGATCCAGTTATACATCGCCCCTCCAATCCCTCGATGTCCATGAAGATCAGAATTATCATATTCAACTACTGGTCTATTTCCTTTGTCACCATTTCCACGACCTCCAAATTTTGACATATAATAAATAATAACAATTACACATATTCAATGACTAGTTTTAATAAATATATACGCAATTACATATTCCATCAATTACTAAAAATACCATATATTTAACATTCATCAGTAATTATTCTAATATTTAATAATAATAATTAACAATCTATAATAATAATTATTTGCGCACGTGTATTTTTTATTATATACATCTATGTACTTGTAACAAATAGGTAACAATTATATGACATTTATTAACAAATTATAACAATGACTCAACAATTATTGTCAATTATTTAACAAATATTATAAATTATTTAATATTTTTACACAATTATTAACATTTAAATTAGAAATATTATAAACTAAACTATAAACTAACGCAAAACTAAAATAGTTAGTAAACTAAAACTACTTAGCAGTTGTTCTTAACGAATCCAGCGGACGTGCATGAGAGCCATCTAGAAGGTTGACGGTACATGGATAAAAATCAGCTTAGAAATCCAGCTCGTTTGTTGAATACACAGCCCAGAAAGCGGGTGTGTATTCAAAGCTTAAAAAAAGAAAATCTCAAAGGATGTCTGGTGGCAGAATGGGCGGCGATGCGATCACCGGGGGTGGCGCAGTCGTGGTGTGATATACCTCTAAACAAACAAATTTAACACAAAAAATACTTGAATCAAAATTAATTTGGAGTTCAAAATCAAATTTACATTTTTTTTTTAATGTACAAAGAATGAGAGTATAAAACATACCTTTAATTTGGAGTTTCGACTAAGATAGTTAATCGAGAGAGCGTTTTGAAAAGAGAGAGAAAATAGGAGCTCAAGACTGAGAATGAGATCTAGAAATGAGAGCTGGATGAGGAAATTCTTGTTGCATTCAAATTAGTCAAAAGAGCATGCATCACTGTTCATACACAAGAATTGAGAATTTATGGGGGAAATTTGTGAGTTAGAAGAACGGATAAACCTGTAATTTAACCCAAATTGTGTGTTGTATTAAGTAATTCTCATGTGTTGTATTAAGTTTCCCCGTTTATTAATTAAATAAACTTGTTGGGTTATTGGCTAAACGTTTTGGACGTGGTTTATGACTTTAAGTCCAGTTGGCAAGGAAAAGAGGCTAGAGGATGGGGGCATGAATAGCATATTAAAAACTTTAGGGGTTGTTTTGAAAACCTTAAAAAGTTGTAGCAGAAAAGATAAGTTTTCATCAGCCGATGTAAAATCAGCATGTAGCGGCTGTTGAACTTGAAACAATTTGGTTTGGTTTTATTTTGATCACTTAAGTATAAGAACTGAATTAAAGGACATTATATATAAGATCAACCATGTAAAGTATTCATGAATATAACTGTTAAACACTTAAATAGATAAAAGATGCTTAAGTGTATGAACAACAAAAATAGCAGGTAGACATACACACAATATTTAGAGTGGTTCACAGTGTTAAAACTGCTACGTCCACTACCAAGTTAGTCAAACTTGGATTTTGAAGTGTACTAAAATTATATAAATTCTAAGTCATTACTAACGAATCAGTGTATAACAAAAACCAGTGTTTGAGGAATTTGATATATAGCAAAAATCAAATTCGTACAACAATCAGAAGTTCCTTAAGGATTTGAAAGAATACATGAACAAACGAACAACGATTGTTTAAACAGAAACTAGAAAAGAATATTATGTGAGAGACTATCTAGTAAAAGTTTGAGAAAAGAAACTCTTCAAAGAAATATTTGAAGTTCTGGATTTGAGTGAAGGTTTCAACGTGTTTGTCTATTTTAGTATGCTTTGAGGAATTAAGATTTTTGAATATTGAGTATGTAATATTGTGAAGGGTGTTTTCTTCAATTATTTCTTCAAACGTTTTATAGAGATATACAGATTTGTAGCCGTTTGAGAAAGCGATGTTGAATCTTGAATTTCTTGACGAAACGATGTTCATGATCTATCATTGAATGCCTGGAAATCTTGCAAAGTGTAAGAGACAAAGCGTGCTTCGTAGCATAAAATATTAAAGAGATTGGTTAGCTATGATAGAATATATGAGGAACATTTAAGACATGGATGAAAGTCTTCTATTGACACGACATGTGAATAGTTCTTTCGTTTGAAAAAAGATGACCAAATAATGTTTTATAATAAGCGCGTGAAGGTCAAATATTTCAACGGATACAATGTTTCAGTAGATAGAAAATTTCAAATGTATAATCAGGTGCTGACACTGTTATCAACAGCTGCTAGTTGCTAATGACGTATGCTTTAGGCAGATAGAACGAAACAAGTAGGAAGTCTGCTAAGCAAAGTCAAAAGGGTATCTGCTGTATAAACAACAAAGGGTATCTTATTTGTTGAAGGTTTCAACAGATAGATTTAGACTTATTACAAAGTCTAAATAAAAATGGTTTAAGGTTTTAATCAGTTAGATAGTTGTTTTACCTTAATGGTTTTAAGTAAATCTAAAGTATGCAAGTTTCTACAATGACTAATTTCTAACATAAATGAGATCTATATATATTTAATCATTTTACTTTTATTTTAAATTATTTGACTATTTTGCCCACCAAGTAGGATCATATGCTGCACATGAGCACTTGATAACATGGGTTGATTCAAAGCAATGGTGAGTGAGGCTCAACCCCAACTAAAAATTTCCAATTTTTTTTAGGGCAAATTACGTATAATCTCCCTAACTATGAGTCAAATTTGAATTTCCCCTCTCATCTTGTAATTGAAGCAATATAACCCATTAACTATAATATTTTCTACATCTTCTGTTTAAGCATTATTGAATTGATAGAAATTTCCTCCCTAACACTTACATGACCATGTTAAGGTGTTATTTTTACCATCATATTAAAAAAAAGATAATCAACTTTTTATATTGACCACATTTAGGTACAAAGGAGTCATACAACAACAAGAGTAAAATAATCAATTGAAACATAAAAAAAAGGCTATTACGGTGAAAAAACACACTAAAGATGGTCACATTAGTCTCAGGCGCAAATTTTACGTTAACTCAAATGACAACACCTAAACAAAGCCTACGATTAAAGAAAATGTTATAGTTAAAGGTGTAACTTTACTTCAATGGGTAGTTGAGGGGGATTCGAATCTAACCGATAGTTGCGGGTAGTTATTTGTAATTTACTCAATTTTTTATGTAGCCCAAATAGATACGAAAAGTTGGCCACCTTTACCATTTGCACCTTTATTGCTGTTTACAATTGTTTGCACTAGAAACATCAATCTTCATCTTTTTTTTTTTTCCACTGTTATTACTATTTACAATATTTTCTTAAATACTAAGCCCACGTGATACCAAAATTCTAGATTCACCCCTGCTTGACGGATGACATTTTATTAAATCTAATTGTATGACAAAACCTTGGTGTTGGTAAAAACATTCGGGCAAAATCAAGTAGATGTGTTTAGCTATTTACGACCTTCATTTTTTATAAATACAGTAGTAATAGATAATGAATATAAAATTTTATCATTTTTAGAAGTTATTCCAAAAAATATTTTTGTTAAACAAACAAAGCCTTAGTTTGAGATTTAAAATTCTCTATCTTAATTTGTTTCCTTAATCGACTCAAAATAATAATGTCAAGTTATTAAATTAGATGCAAAACATGTCTTTTTGATATGCTCACAAGGATTTATGGATACACATCAACTAGTCTTTTCATATATCAAAGAAAAAATTAGTGATTTATATTATGAAATCATTTTTTTGTTTAATGATAACTAGTTTTTGTACTCATGCGTTAAACGCACGTTAGATATCTTATTTACTGAATT
Organism: Codonopsis lanceolata; assembly: GCA_013146195.2. NCBI lineage: Eukaryota > Viridiplantae > Streptophyta > Magnoliopsida > Asterales > Campanulaceae > Codonopsis > Codonopsis lanceolata. The sequence goes on from CM028380.1 coordinate 55,706,330, forward strand.
ATACATAAGTAATAAGTAAAATGAAGAGGAAAAACAATATAAAATAATAAATTAAGGAGAACCGCTTATATATAATTATATCATTGTAAACTTGCACTGATCAGATTTTCATTTCCCATTACAGCTTACTTTGATTGATATGTTTCACTAACATGAATAAATGCTACATTTTGGAGACTATTGTTTTTTATTATGAAAAAGAAGTGATTGTGAATAGATTTCCTATTATTTATACCGATTTTTAAGTCAGAAATTGACAATTATTCAATTATCCTAGTTTCAATATTATTTAATTACAATGTAAAAAATATAATTGTTACATTCAATTAACTTGATTCAAGAAAAGCAGAAAATAAAGAGTTTTTGTAGAAAACTAAATGCAAACCAAGGTAAAGAAAAATGCGAAGAGATTATCTAATTATTTATCCAATTAACCATAACATTGATATTTTTTGATTTTCAATTCTCAAAGCAAAAGTTGAACATTAAATGGAATCTAAATATTAGAGATTAAATTTTTTTCATGAAGATTCTTTTTTAGAAAGTCAGTTTAAGCGGAAAACTGACATAAATAGGAGTGTGATGTGTTTCTATCATTATATATATATAATGAAACCTTATTTAATTTTCTTATAATAATAATAAACTAATAAAACATGTGATATTTACAATCTTTAATCTATATTATCATTTATGCAGGTATGGTTTCGATTTCAATAAGTGAAATTATATATCTTAATTATCAATTTAAAATAGGGTAAATTATCAATATGTTTAAATTTCAATTTGGTCACCCTATTTTCGGCCAAAATTCATTAAGCTCACTCAACTTTTTTTTCCCTCAATTTAATCACTTTACTTTGACATAAATATCAAGTTCATCACTCCGGCCAATTTTTTTGTTGAAAACTTTAAAAAATTCTGAAAATCCAAAAATACCCTTACTAATATTTTTAATATAATTTTTAATTTTCAAAATTGGTCTCGCAATTTACTACGAGCAATTCACCTATGCTTTCACGTCAGAAAAAAGAATTAAAAAGAGGAATTGACCAACTAATCTCCATAAGTTCTTTTTTCTTAGGATCAATTCTCTTGAATGAATTGAAAGAAGTCGTCTTTTTTAATCAATTTAGCTATTTTCCGGAGAGATGAGCAAAGCTTTAATATGTTTCGGACCAAAAGTTAAAGAGTTCATCAATGAGAAGATTTACTGATTCACCCTCACAAAGGCAAACCCAACATTTTTCCCTTACACTCAATGATTCTCTTTGTAGTTATGATTCAAATAAGTCATATCACAGATATGAAACTCCCCTCTATCTCACGCACTCACTGATTCACCCTCATTGAGGTAAACTCAATCTTTCTCCCTCACACTCACTGATTCCCTCCGTAGGTATGATTCACATAAGTCAAATCACAGATCTGAAACTCCATCTATCTCATGCACTCAAAGACCCAACAATGGTCACATAGAAACGAAGAAGAGCGCAGAAGGTTGTACGCATAAATTAGGGTTCATATCTCAATTTGGGCTCTTACATCAACATTCGCTGTAAGTATAGGGTTAGGGTTCTAATCTAAGCATACCTTTGTGATTAAATGTTTGAGCCGACAATGATGTTCTAGTTGTTTCATCTGTCGATGGTCGCCTTTTGGCCGCCGAGCTCTTAGTCGCTCTCTTCTTCCCTCTCTCATAAGAACTGAAGAAATTTGTAAGGTTGAGTTTTTATTTTTTTAGTTTGGCAACTCTTAATATTGAGAGTAAAACTCTTCAACTTAATAAGGGCATTTTGGTCTTTTCAAAGATTTTCATCCAACATAACGGACAAAATGACTCAAGTGACCTTATTGAATGTCCAAGCCAAGTAGAGTGATTAAATTGAGGGAAAAAAAGTTGAGTGAGCTTAATGAATTTTGGCCGAAAGTAGGATGACCAAATTGAGATTTAAACCTTATCAATAACCTCCATCAACTATAGGTTATGCTCAAATTCCCCATTGACCACTAACTGAAGCAATGTTCCCCTTCAATTATTGCATTTTCTTTAATCGTAGTTTCTGCTTAGACAATGTCATTTGAGTTTACGTAAAATGTCCACCTAAAACTCATGTGACTATCTTTAGGTATTTTTTTACCATAATTTTTGTTGTTGTTTTAATTGATAATTTTACCCTTGTTTCTCTAAAACCTTCTTTGGTCTAAAATGGTCAATACAAACAATTTTTTTTTCTTTATTTTGAATATTATGGTAAAAAATAATACATAAGATGGTTGGGAGAGTTTTCGGAGTGAAAATTCCGTCAATTCAAATGACAATACTTAACAGAAGGTGTAATTTAAGAAAATGTTATAGTTGATGGGGACACATTGCTTCAATTGATAGTTGAGGGAGCAATCCATAAAGAAGGGGGTTATTTGTAATTTACCCTTAAAAATATATTCAAATTAAATTTTTAACTTTTTTTAAATTATAACTTTTTGTTGAGTTGAAGATAATAGAGTAGCATATTTCAGAAAGGGTAAGGTTATTAACGACACACTTCCCTCTAAATACACTCTCTTTTTTCATATATAAAAACTATCAATCAAAAAGACATTTATGTCCATTGTCTTTCGAGCATCTCTAATGAGAAATTCTTAGCCATTGTCTTAATAAGATAAGAATTCTATACCATTGGAGCTCATTCTCTTCAAATTTTTATCTTAACAAATTATTCATTAAGAATTATGGATGGAGGAGAGAGAAAGAAGTGAGAATGGATAGAGGGTGCTCCTTCTCCAACCGGGCGAGTGCGTCACACTCTCTAGCAAAATGAGTGAGAAGGCTCTGCACTGTGGGTCCCATATGTCTCCCACTTACCCTATTTGAATTGATTTTTTTAAATGAACGATTTGTTTGTTGTGTGGTTAGCTTGTTGCCGAGTTTTAGAGAAAAAAAAGTTTTCAAGTTTTAAAATTTAGATTTTAACAGTTGTTGTTTCTTTTTGTTTATTGTCTTTTTGACCGTTTGAAAATATATTTTTAATGAAAAATTTTATAATTAATATATTTTTTAAAATTAATTTGTAATATTTAATATTTTAATTAATATTATAACATATTAAATTATTTTATTTATAAATAATATTTGAAATTACAATATATTCATAAAATTAAAAACGAATTAATTAATTTGTTTGAAAAGTATAGAAATTAAAAAGCAGTGTAAATAATTTATGAGTTAGATATTTTTTATAAATTATTTTATTATTTTAATGAAATATTTGAATATGAAATATAATAATTAAAGTAAAATAAATTTAATTATTTGAAAAGTATAAAAATAAAAAAGTAGTAAGAATAAAGTGAATGATTTGGTAGTGAGACCCATATTAGAATTAGGGAAGATTGAAAACCATTGGAGAGAAAAATTCTTAGACCATTTCCAACAGTTTGAAGTTAAAACTATACCAAATCTTTAAACTAGAGTAATTTCTGCACCAAATTTCTTCAACCATCTCCAACAGTTCTACTTCAAAGTTTACTCTAAAATGAATATTCCAAGTATATTCTTCATTATTTCATTTAATTTGTATTCCAAGTATATGTTTTATTTCATTTAATTTGTATTGATGTACTAGCAAAACAAATATATTATTTATTGATTTAATATTAAATTAAATTAAATATTACGCATTAAAAATAATAATTAAATACATGAATTTAATTGAGACTAAAATACAAACATATTAAAATTAATAATTAATTGCAATATATTAATAAAGACTAAAGTACAAACACTAAAATAACTAAAATAAACAACTAAATAGACATATGAAAATACAACTAAAATCAAACATAAATAGACATATGAAAATAATTTTATAAACTTTATTATAAATAATTTTAATATTATAAACAACTAAATAGACATATGTAATGTAATTTTCGTTTTTTTATTAATGTTTAATATTTATTAACTTTATTATAAATAATTTTAATATAATATATATCTAATAACTTACAATAAAAAATTGAATTAATTTTTTGTGTTATTTAAACTAAAAACATCAAAGTAGTATTTAAACTAAACAACTAAACTAACAATAATAAAAAAAACATAAAATACAAAATAACTACTTAAACAAAAAACAAAAAAAAAAGGAAAGGGAAGATGAAGTTGTGAATAGTCACACTCTAAATTTGAAGCAGAGATGAAGGGCTTGTTGGAGTTGTGAATAAAGGACAAACACTTCAAATTTGAAGGTTTGATGTGCTTGTTGGAAATGATCTTAGAGAATAATATTCTTAAAATGTATAGGTGACAGTGGGACCTAGCTAAGAATTGGTGTTAAAAAAATTTGGGATGGATATGCTCTAAATACTTTATTGTTATTCCACGAGCAGTGACTGAAGTCCGAACAACCTAATAATGTTTGTTTTGTTAACCAAGGCCAAACAACAATTGGTCGAAGAAAGACGTGCTACTCGGGACATAATACATGTAGGAAATAACAAACTGGGTCTTCCGAGGAAGGCGAGCTTGGTTTGCCGAGCCTGGATTTTCCAAGGAGACCTTGGTTTGCTGGAGGAGCGAGCTGTGGAGGAAGTGATCTTCGGCAAGCTGGGTCTTGCGAGGAAGGCGAGCTTGTGAGAGCCAAGTTTATCGAGGAGTCCGGAGTTGCTCGAGGAGCAAGCTGGTTGACAGAGGGCCTCGGCAAGCTGGGTTTGCTATGCAACGCGGGTAGAGGCGTCATGTTGGATCAAGGGAACCAAGGTAGCACAAAGGAAGCCGACAAGGGCGCGAAACACAAGTTTGTCTTGTCGGATTCAAGGCTGGTAGTGTGGGTAAAGAGTAAATATATTGTTTGGAATAAATTCATTTTAATATTATTGATACACAAATGTTTATATATATACAAGCCTAACTTGGTGAACAAGAAAAGGAAAAGATTACACCAAAACAAACTAGAGATTACAATGAATAAATATATACAAATTTTACTAAATATTTAGATAATTACGGAGGATCCTTTAGATCCTTATCACGACCCCTCAAGATGGGCGATCCATGAAGAAGACCAATCTTGGACAGAAGAGGAGTAAGTCTAGCACGGGAAAGAGGCTTCGTTAAGGCATCCGCGAGCTGATCAATCCCCTATATATGTTGAACCCGAAGTTGCCCTTGTTGAATTTGTTCATGAACAAAGTGAAAAGCGAGGGCCAAGTGTTTCATGCGATAATGAAAAACAGGATGGGCAGAATAATGAATTGCACCAAGGTTATCATAATAAATTACCGACTTTTATGAAAGACAAACACCTAGCTCATAAAGAACATTACAGATCCAAATTACTTCAGCTGTAGCATCAGCAATGGCGCGAAACTCAGCCTCAGTTGAGGAACGAGCGAGGGCCTTCTGTTTCTTGGAAGACCATGCGACAGGATTGCGACCAAGATAAATAATGAAGCCAGTGGTAGAAACGTAATCATCTTTATCACCGGCCCAATCGGCATCACAAAATGAATAAAGTGTGGATGATGAGTGATGATAAAGCTGAATACCCAAGTCCATTGAACCATGAAGATATCGAAGAAGTCGCTTCAAAGCAGTCCAATGAGAAAGTTTAGGTTGCTGCATGAACTGAGCCAATTTATTGACAGAAAAGGCAATGTCCGGCCAAGTAATGGAGAGATACTAAAGGCTACCAACGATAGCCCTGTACTCAATTGGATTACTGATGGGTATGGCTGAACAGTGAGTAAGTGGCGGATAGGTGGCCATAGGTGTGGGGGAAGGTTTTGAATTGGACATGTTATGACGAGATAATAAGTCATAAATGTACTTTGTTTGAGAGAGGAGAAGCCCATTGGAATTGGGAGTGACTTCGACACCCAAGAAGTAAGAAAGCGGACCAAGGTCCTTGAGAGAAAACCGAGAGGAAAGATGAGTGATAAATGTAGAAAGAAAAGTGGGTGATGGACATGTGATAATAATATCATCTACATAAACTAAAAGAAAGAGAGATAGAGTTTTGAGTGTAGATGAAAAGTGACGGGTCTGCAATAGAAGTGTGAAAACCATAGGTGAAAAGGTAGTTTTTGAGCTCTATGTACCATGCCCGGGGGGCTTTGTTTAAGACCATAAATGGCCTTATGAAGATGACACACATGAGAGGGGTTGGAGGAGTCAATAAAACCGAGAGGTTGGGACATGAATATCGTTTCATTAAGGTTGTCTTGTAAGAAGGCATTGTTAATATCAAGCTGCCTAAGATTCAGCCATGACAGAGAGCAAGAGATAAGATAATACGAATCGTGACAGGTTTAACAACCGGGCTAAAGGTGTTCGAATAATCAACACCGGGACGTTGGTGAAATCCCTTAGCAATGAGACGAGCTTTATATTTTGTAATAGTGTTATCCGGGTTGTACTTAATACGAAAAACCCACTTGCAGCCAACAATGATGGGGGCTGCAGAAAAAGGAACAAGAGACCAAGTTTTGTTGCGAGTAAGAGCCGTGAATTCTTCACACATAGCGGCACGCCAAGGGGGGATGCAAGGGCTTGTTTTGTGGAAGTAAGAAGGCTGGTAGAATTAGAAAGTGAGATAAGGTTGGCATATTTGGGGTTGGGCTTAATAATATTGTTGGAAAGCCGAGTGATAATGGTAGGGGATAGGGGTGGTGGCAGTGGTGGGTGTGAGGAGGGGCTGTGTTCGGCAAGAATAGAGGTGGGGTTGTCGGGTGAGGATGGGGCAGGAGGAGTAGGGTTGGTGACGGGTAGAGGGGAGACGGGTGAGGTAGGGTTTGTGGGTAGTGTTATAAGCAGGGAGATTGAGCACCATTGGGAGGGAGTGATAGTATGTGATGAATTGCTGGATGTAATGAGATAATGGTAAGGAAATTTGTCCTCAACAAATTTGACATGCCGTGAAGTGTAAATCCAATGGGTAGTGGGGTCTAGACAAAAATAGGCAGCCACGGGTAGCAGAGGCAACCAAAACACCGGAGTTTGGTGTAGTTAAGTGGTTTTTGAAAATGGCGAAGATAAGGGGAGTCGTTTTGAAGAGTGGATGTAGGAAGCCGGTTAATTAAGTATGTAGCTGTGATGAAGGCATGCGTCCAAAAGGTTAGGGGAAGGTTTGCATGGGCAAGCAATGTCAATCCGGTTTCGACGATGTGACGATGGCTACGCTCGGCATAACCATTGTGTTTGGGCGTTTGATGTGGTGAGGTTAAATGAGTGATGCCATTATTTGAGAGAGAAGGTGTTAGTTTGAGGTATTCTCCTCCGTTGTCAGAGAATAATTGAATAATGGGTCCGTTGAAGAACTTTTCAACAAGTGCCTTGAACCTAGTGAAGGTGGCAAGAGTGTCTGATTTTTGTTTGAGTGGATACAACCAAACACATTTGGTAAAATGGTCAACAAAAATAACATAGTACTTGAAATTATCATGGGAATGTATGGGTGACATCCAAACATCGAAAAAAATAAGTTCAAGAGGAGCAGTGGAAGTAAGAGTAGAGACAACAAATGGCAATTTGTGACTTTTATTAATGTCACACGAATTACAATTGGAAAAACTACAAGACTGAATAGATAAAGAAAATTGTTTATTCAAAAAGGAAATAATAGGCGGAGCGGGATGCCCTAAATGATGATGCCAAGAGTGAATGGAAGCGGTTATGCCAAGGAGAGCTTGAGGTGAAGTGGGATGCCAAAGATAAACGCCTTGATCATTTGTGTCGTGGAGAAGAGTGTGATGTGTCGAGAGATCCTTAACAAAAAAGGAAGAGTGTGAGAATTCAATGAATGCGTTGTTATCCTTGCAAAATTGTGAAACATATAAAATATTACGAGAAATAAGAGGAACATAGAGGACGTTATTAAATTTAAGAGTGCAACGAGAGGAAGAAAGAGTGAATGAACCTATAACCGAGATAGGGAGAGAGGAGCCATCGCCAATGATCACATCGTCACTTCCATTATACGGGTGATGGAGAGAGAGGTTGGTGAGGTCGTTGGTGACGTGATGAGTAGCACCACTGTCCAAAAGCCATGAGGTAGGGGGTGTGTGATTAGCGGTGGTGATGGTGTGGGCTTGCGGCTGAGAGGATGAGTTGCCAGGACGAGGTTGGCGAGGGAGATTGGAGGGGGAGGAAAAATAACCGAAGGGTAATCGCGTTTAAAACGATTGCACTGAGAGATTACATGCCCCACATACCTACAATACTGCACTTTCCTTTAAAGGGAGCGGAAGAGGGGTTACGAGGGTTCTGAGTATGAGGGTTGTGAGTGTTAGGATGCGGCAGATGGGGGGTTGGAGGCAGCAAAGTTGGGTGGAGGCGGGAAGGTGGTGGTTCGGTTGTTGGGGCGGGAGGGATTAGAGCGGTAGTTGGCTGCATGGGCTGTAACGGGAAAGGACGTGGGGGAGGGTTGTTGTTTGAGGGTTAGTTCATGATGAATTAACTTCTCATGAAGGGATTCAAAAGAAATAGGGTTATCATGAGCACGAACATAGTCTATAACTGGCTTGTAGGTTTCGTAATCAAGGCCTTTAAGGGTTTTGGCTATGATATCTTTGAGGTCCATGGGTTTACCAAGGATAGCTAGTTTGTCGATACAAGATTTGATTGAGTGCGTGTATTCGGCAATGGTTTAAGTGGTTTTGGTGAGGGAATCAAGATTATCCTTTACTTTAAGGATATGGCCGCGGGAGGGATTTGCATAGGTGATGCGAAGGAGGGTCCAAACTTTGTTGGAAGTTTTGGCTTGGAGAACAAGGGGTGATACGGTGGGATCTAGGGTTCCAAGGAGGGCACCTAGAAGGAGATGATCTTGACGACTCCAAGTGATAAAGGTTGGGTTATCAGATTCTTTGCCATTGGTGATGAGTGTGGCGGGTGGAACGGGGTGGGTGTCATCTACAAACTTTAGTAGATCAAGGCCAAAGAGGATTGATTCAAGTTGGGCGGCCCAAGGGAGGTATGTGAGAGGGGTAAGAGTAATACAACTAGAGAGATTGACAAGAATGAAAGGGGAGGTTGGGTCTGCGGTGTTAGGAATGGTGGCCGATTGCATGGCCATGGTGGGTGTAGGCGGCGCTAGGGTTAAAGCCGAGAAAAGGGAATTGGAACTAGGGCTCTGATACCATAAAAAGTAAGTATATTGTTTGGAATAAAGTCATTCTAATATTATTGATACACAAATGTTTATATATATACAAGCCTAACTTGGTGAGCAAGAAAAGGAAAAGATTACACCAAAACAAAGTAGAGATTACAATGAATAAATATATACAAATTTCACTAAATATTTAGATAATTACGGAGGATCCTTTAGATCCTTATCAGTGGGAACATTCTTCGATGTTTGAGCATACTTTGAGAGGGTGGTGGGAGTGAGATCAATAGGGTTTTGAATGGTGAGGGTGTTGTTGCCAGTAGCCATGGAGGTGGAAGTTTGGTTGGCCGCGGCTGTAGTGGGAGGAAGTTTAGGATTGCAGAAGTTTGGTTGTTTTAGGTTTTAAGAGCGAGACTCTGATACCATGTAGGAAATAATAAATTTATGAATAATGGTATAACTTTTTCATTGATATGGTGAACATATATATATATATATATATATATATATATATATATATATATATATAAGATTACAATATTTGTTACACAAGTTTAACCTAGAGAGTCCAAATACAATATAAATTAGAAATACTAAATAGAAGTAAATAAAAAATAATATATTTACACATAAATATAAATATATTATTCTCCTATAATATCTTAGTGGAGCCTGTCCTTATTTGAATAAAGGAAGAGCCTTTTGATGGCACCTATCGGCTTTGGTTTGCGTAGAAGGAGGAAGCAGCCCCAGTAGATCCAGCATATTTATCTTCTTCCTCCTTTCCTTTCTTGGGAGCTGCTGGGTTTGAGGTGAGAGTGTGAGACGAACAAGAAGAGGGGGTGTATTTAGAAAGCAGTATTCAACCTGAGGCATATTTTAAAAAGGGTAAAAAAGAAAATATAGAGGGTGTATTTAGATAGGTTAAAAAATAGAATGGTGGTGTATTTGAGAACCTGTCCAGTCTCCAGTAGCATTAAATAACATTAATAGATTTGTAATGGGGAGTGGTTCTAGTAATACAGTACGTATTCGTTGTGAAATCAATTAAATTCATAAAAATGAATTTTATTAATTCATTAAAAAAAAAAAAAAACTCCAATTGTATTCATGCTCTTGGTCAATCAACATTTCATAACTTTAAGAATTGAGTCATTGACGGTGTTAGAAGATATTTGTTGAAATGAAATAGGGAATACCATCTTTTTGGCTACCGTACAATTTGGGGAAATCATTTGACCAACGACGTTTCATAACGACCAAATTAACCAATCAACTTTTAATTTGGTTGCAATGTCATCCTTGCCATTTCATAAAGACCAAATTAACCAACCAACTTTTGTCAATATCTTCCTTTTATGGCAATTTCTTGGCCCGATATTGACAGAAGTTGGTTGATTAATTTGGTCGTTATGAAAAGGCGAGGATGACATTACAACCAAATTAAAAATTAATTGGTTAATTTGGTCGTTATGAAACGTCATTGGTCAAATTGAATTTTCCCAATTTGTACGGTGATCAAAAAGATGATATTCCCAATTAAATACATCCAAGATCGTTTGAACATGACTTTTTTTTTTTTTTAGTTTTTTAGTTTTTTGAACATCGCTTTCGCTCAACTAGATGAATAAAATATCTTCCTATCACTTATTTTAAACATCTCTTACATTATTTTTTAAAAGTCTCCCTAACTGCTTCATTAACTTTTGAATGCAACATCGCGTATTTTAAGATATATTATTTTGAATTTTAATGTGATAGTTTAAAGTGTTGAAATGTTGGCTGAAAAATGCAATATTACATAAATTTAATTTCTATACTCTATTTTAAAATTTATTTAAATAAAGTTTTAAAGTATTATACAGCTCTTGTTGAGTACAAACTATCCTAAAACATAAGTATAAATAAAATAAAATAAAATATTTTTTATTTTATTTTAAAATATTTCATTTAAAGAATTTATTTTTAAAAATTAATACATAAGCTTTTTTTTTTACACGAAATGGTGGGAAAGTTTATAAGTAATTTATTCCGGATAAAGCGATAAACACGAGTTGGAGTGATGAGAGATGGGTGGTGATGGGATGCGATGTAGCACGAAATGGACAAAACGAGGTAAGGGACAATTCAGTAAATTGACGAAAAGTACGGCAGAAAGAGAATCGAGTGGCAGGTGATCCGGGATCTTACGAGGGTGGTCCTGGCCTTTTCAAATAAATGTACCTAGGCAGTTGACGTGGCAATGTCTCATCAAATAAACGTAACAAAAGATTTGAAAGACTATTTAGGGTGGGACCTACATACAACGATTGGTCAAGATCAGGTGTTGTTATTCGAACATTCGACCTCCGATAAGCGATAGCGTGTGTTGTTTTCAAACAATTGGATACCACCATATAAATGCGGAAGGCGCAATAACTTTGTAGGGTGGCGTAGCACACATGAAAGTAACCAAACATGGCAACTAGGACCTACCGTTTCTCCATTCTAATGTCAGCAAATCCACTCTTAGATTATATTGGGATATACTATTAAGAATAATCCTCATATAACGGATTGCTAATTATTGGTTTAAATAATTATTTAGTCCGTCGATGAGCATGTAATTTTTTATGACAAATGATATTATGAGCTAGAGCTTATGATATTAATACGAGCTTTAATGTTAGAGTCGTTGGATGATTAAGTTGGTGGTAATTTGAAATATCTACATCATTATTTTGAAAATATTATATTTGATCTAATGATGTAAAAATTTTAGTAGATTTGATCTAACAGCACTAACACTCAAGCTTGTAGTAATATCACAAGCTTTAGCTCGTAATATCGTAGCTCATTTTTTATTTGGTCTTATAATTATAAAAAAATAAAAAATTGATACTACATGTTACATTTTATTATTAGATTCTTTTCTAGAGCTGTTAGCATTATATTTCCCGTCTAAGTTTACTTAAAAAGTCCAAATTACCCTTGCTTGTGTTAAATGAAGGGGCAAATGGTAATATACTTGAATTGCCTCTCTGCTACGACGAAAAAGAGCCCTTTCGTGGGTCACCCTAATTTCCCTTCTTCTTTGTCAATTATAATCGTCGTCTTCATCCCCTCCATTATCCCCGTTCAGTTTCTGTGTGTGTGTGTGTGTTTCTTCTTTCATTCATGATTCACCTCTAACTGAGATGAAGAAAAAGACAAGCATCCCCTCAGTGAACTGGAAAAACCTTAGATCCACCAAAAAGTTCTTGAGTATTCCGGCCACTGGAAACCGTCGAATCCTCGTTTCATCTTTTTAACGTAATGGATCGTCCAACCATCTCAACGATAAGGCACCTGAATTCGTCCCGCGTTCTACCTCCTCTTCCGATCTCACTCTACCTATGTTTGGGATCGTTTCTCCCACCAATCAAGTTGGGTTGATTCACGTTTACACCACCGCATCACTGGATGGGCCGTCACAGTCACCGTCTTCCAATTCTTCTCCTTCTTCTTCACCATCATATGTCCAAATCCCCAATCACGTTACTGTCGTCCCCTTCTACCCACGCACACAAATCACCGCCATCTTCGTCTCTAACACCTTCTCTTTCATCAACATCATGACCACCTCTTTCCTGCCTTCCTCTGTTGAGTTCCAAGAGTTGGTCAACGACCTAGTCATCTTCAACCCTACAATTTGTACGGGTTGAGCCCGGAGATCCCAATCGCTTACGCTTTGTTTCAGGAGAACACCTACAACTAGCAGCAATGGCAGTGTCGGGGCACGAGAATATTCCAGTAGTTGTGTCGGAGACAAGAAGGTTATATAGCTGCTGTATTGTGGTTGATTTTAGTGTTGATATTGATTTTTTTAAGATTAAATGATGAAATGGTTGAATGATGTTCTTGTTGTAGTGGCAAAATCTTGATTGATCGGGGCTTGCTTTGTCTAGGGTAAGGGCACTTTCATCATTTGAAGGTGGGTAAGGGTACTTTGGCCATTTCCAAAATAAATTAACGAAAATTATAACGTCAACAACTCAAGGGGAAATCTAACAACAAAATGCAACATTGTTGGAAAACTAGTTTTTTTAAGTGAAGTAAATTGGGGCTTTGATGCACTAATTTATTTGTGAGTCATTTATGTAATGATTATGGTAATTGTGGAATTATGTTCTTCTCCGTGAGTACATAAAAATACTATATTTATTTGTCCAATTCAGATATCAGATGAATAAGTTATACAGGTTTAAAGTAGGACATTTGAAATGTTGGAAGTGAGTTATCCCACATTGGAAAAATATGAAAGGTTTGAAGGGTTTATATACAAAGGTTCCCTTGTGTTTGGGTAAGCTTGTATAGAAAGAATTATCCCTCCTGCGCTCGCGGGGGGGGGGGGGATGCAAATCAAGGTCCAATTTGGCTTGGACTGACGTACTCGTGTGCCTGCACACACGGACACGAATGTCGGACCAAATTGTGCTACCTAGACAAACCCGCCTTTTGCACATTTTTCTTTTGAATTTTAAATTCAATTTTCGTAACTCCAACATTAAAGAGCAGATTAATTATGTCTTAATGTCTGCTTTAATTGCGTGGTTAATGAGCATAATCAAAACGTTTTAGTAATTAAAGCGTGTTGATTTTCTGGCATATATAAATGAACCATTCTCTACAACAGAGGAAACACACTTAACAGAGAACACGAAATTCCTCTTCCTCTTATACACCTGCATAGCATTGCATCTTGAATATCTTCTTCTTGGCCTCCTGTTTCTGTGATAGATTTTTGGCATTATTCAGTTCGCCGGACCTTAAGTGCAAAGTCATCCGGTATTTCCGTTGTATCCTGGGAGACGTTCGTCCTCAGTAAGAACTCCAGGCACTTACAAGGAGTGGGATGAATAACATTTCAAGGAAACTGTGTGTTACACAGGCCTCGGTCACTCTTTCCTTCCACCAACAGACATCAGTCTAACACCGACAGATATTAGTCATTTCACCGGTAGACCTGCAGTACTTTCGTCAGCAGACTTTCACCAGAAGACTTCCACCAGCAGACTTGGTCCAAAGCCACCAGCAGACTTCCTAACAAGTCACCAGCAGACCTTGGTTCTAGTCACCAGCAGACTTCGAACTAAGCTACCAGAAGACATCTTTCAAAGCGACCAGCAGACTTCAAGTCTTCCTCTGCAAGCGGCTTAACGGTTTTGTTTTCTTTTTATTTAAATTCTGTAAGATTGTATAGGGTTTTACCAACACATGTAGGACCAAACTAATTTGTTTTATAATTGTAGGACCAAACAAAAAAATCAATGTAAGTCGAAGGACAAAATGCTTATTTAAACCGTAATTATTTTAAGTAGATTTTAACTAAGGCTCTGTTTATTTCACAAAAAATGATTTTCAGAAAATGATTCCCGAAAAATAATTTATGGAAAATGAAAAGACTTAATTTTCAGGTGTTTGATAATTTTTTTAAAAATATGACGGAAAACATTTTCGGTTGTTTGGCATGCAAACACATAAAAAATGTTACGGAAAACAATATATGAATAAATACAAAAAATATATTATAATATTAATGTACATATTGAATATAAGATAGTGTTGAACTTTAAGTAATTTTCATTTAGTAACCTTCAATTTACATTAGTGGTGTCAAATCAATAATGTCATTTTTTTTTCAATATCAGAGCATCACCAATGTATAAAATTCTTATAGATCTTCTTAACTGGGTCCCACTGCTACCTACACATTTTTATCTTCTTACCCACTTAAGAATATATCTTTTCATTGTATAATCTTTTTACACATCTTCTTATACAAAAAATATTAAATTTAACATCATCTCACATAATAAATACAAAACCCTCCCCACCCCAACTCCCCCCCCCCACACACACACTCCACATGCCCCCGCACCAAACAATAAAAGTGTCGGCCCCCCCTCCCCCTCACATTCAAACCAGGTTCCCTTCCCCAAGTCATCTTCCTATTTAGGAAGAAAAACCCACTCTCTCTCCTAGTTGGAGAAATCTCTTTCCTAGGTGGCCTTCCCCTCGCTTTTCTCCATATAATAAGAAGATAAAAAACCTACAATGGGGATGCCCTCACAAATACAAATACAAAATTTGATTATTGATACCGAAAAAAAAACGTTTTTTAAAAAATAGAACAGACAATGGTAGGGACGTCCCTAAATAATATAGTTGATACATATTTTAGGACGTAGTAAATATTTATTAAAACTATAATTTATAAATAGTGCCCACAAACTCCATTTATATCTTAAATAATTTATTTGTTGAGTGAAATATTAAACGTGCATATAAATATGTGTAATTATAGAAGAGGAGGAAGAGTGCTCGAACCTTTAAAAAATGACTTACGAAAAATAAATCCGTAAGTCATTTTTTGGAAAAGAATGCTTCATTTTATGTTGATTCGGAAAAAAATTTACTTTGACTACATTTTCTCAAAGTTACCGAACACTGAAAAATAAAGAAAACGTTTTTGAAAATCATTTTTCGTTAAACAAACAAAGCCTAAATTCGTATATATATATATATATATATATATATATATATATATATATATATATATATATAAACAGACTATGTTTATGTGAGACCGTATCTCAATTCGTTAGATGAAGCCCCCCTCTCACGTATCAACCTACAACGTATGGTGCGTTGAATTAGAAATATTTGTTTTACATACAAAAATTCAAAGTCTTTACCTTAAAGGTATTTATTTTTTTAATGTCTCAAAGAAAATACAATACCTTGTCAACGGAGAAAACCATGACAAACTAATATTTTTTCTCTTTGAAGCAAGAAGAACATCATGCTAACATTTTTTATTAACATATTAATTATATTTTAAGTATTTTGTAATTATAACTTTTTTTAATGTTAGTTATATAGTATTTTTTCAAACATTTACCCATGCATTGGGTGGAGTGAATGGTATATATATATACATAGGTACTTAATACAATACTTATAAAATATTTAATACAACACTTTTAAAAAAAAAAATTAGACCAAATTGCCCTGCCATTTTATGAGTAAATGATTTTTTTAGGACTGGTCCAAAGTCGGTCCTTATGCCTTAATTTTTTTTTAAAGACTGATTTTAAACCGGTCCATATGCCTGAAAAAAACATTTTTCTGTTAAGAATAATATAATATTTTTATAACAAAAAGTGATGTATCAAGTATTTAATATATGTTGTATTAAGCATCCCCATTTTATATACATATACTTATACTGTTTTAATTGGAGCAAAAAAAGTGTTGTTTAGCTATTCACATAAGTTTAAAACTAAATGAGTTAAACTTGTTTGCTCACTCCGTACTTGTACATTTAATATTTTTGGAAATGAGCAGTATTGGTAAGCTTTTTTAAAAGTTCTCTTTAAACGTGTTGAAGTCCCTGTGCAGCTTGAGATCGTCGGACTCCCTGTTCAAAAGGGAAAACTCTCCACCGAGAACCCTTATATCCCAGTTTCATAAGAATATGAGAAGAGAAATCATAGTGACTCAGCAATTAAGTAGCTAGGAGGATCCGTGCCTAGTACCTACAAGAAGCCACCCCTACAAAAGGATGAAACCCCCATACTGCGGTTGCTAGGACTCAATCTTTGGTCATATTCCAAATCTACTATCTCTTAACCCCCATACTACGATTGTTAAGACTTGACCCTTAATTTGTTTCAAATCTACTAGCTCTTAACCGTAGAGACTGGAGAGGGACATCAATGAATGATGACGAGCTTTAAACAAGGTTCCGGTCCCCGTAGAGGGACGTCAATGAATGATGGCGAGCTTTAAACAAAGGTTGTTCCAGTGCATGTTAATGAACCATAAGGGCAGTTGCAATTAAAAGCAGCCAAAATATATTTTTTTATTTTACGATTTTTATGTTTGTAGGTTCATTTTAAAAAAACTAATGTTCAAACATATAAAATCAAATAATTTTTGTTGATAAAATAGTCTCTATAACACATTTTTTCTTGAATGGATCATTTTTAAAAAGAATCTTATGCAACGTGACACACGAATTAAAATAAATTTGTTACCTGTATTATAAATAGGGAAAATTGCACCATTGGTCCTTTGACTATGAAACGATCAAAGTAATAGTCTTTTAATAATTTTTTTTATTAAATTTGGGTCCTACGAATATTATTTTTTTACATCGCCAGTTCTTTTGATGAATATCGTTAGAGAAATACCGTTAAGTTGCACATGTATATTTAGTAAATACTAAAATGATTTTTTTTTTCAAACTTAACTTATATCAAAATTTACAATAAAATCCCTAAAATTTACTCTCTTTTTTTTATATATAAGTTAAGTTTCAAAATACATGTAAATTTTTAAACTTTAGAGATTTTATTGTAAATTTTAATATAAATTAAGTTTGAAAAAAAAATTCATTTTCACCCTTACTAAATGCACATGGGTAACTTAACGATATTTTTCTAACGACATCCATCAAAAGGATTGACATTGTAAAATTAAAATTAATACTCGTAGGACCTAAATTTAATAAAAATTTATTACATGACTATTACTGTGACCGTCTCATAGTCGAGGGACCAATGGTGCAATTTGCCTTAATAAATATTGCAGTAATAGTTTTTGTGGTATTCTGATATGATTTCATAACATTAATGAAAGTAACAATACATTATACATTTCTTACTTTATTACGATTAAAAGAATAATAAACTCTTTATTAAAAAAGGGTTCGGCCAATTTCCGTAAAGGTGTCTCCGACATGTGCCTATTGCACCCAGAAAAATAGGAGATAGCAACAACTAAAAAAAAAACCCACGAACGCAGTGCGCCAATTTGACTACCTACTCCATGAGTTATTCTTGGCGCCAGGGATGTGCAGTCGAATCATTGAACCAAATTGAACCATATAGTTTAGTTTGCTTTCGGTACAAGGCAATTCGGTTTTGATTTTTAAAATCTAAAAATTTAGTGGTTCGGTTTGGTTTGTGGTTTTGTCTCCAAACCGAGTCGAACCGAACTAAACCAAACCAAACAAAACTGATGTGAATATTATTTGATTATTAATTATATATATATATATATATATATATATATATTTATATTTATATAATATTTTATTTTATATCCTGTTGTTTAATGGTTTATAAGTTTTTTATATATATTGCTACTATTGTTTCATTCTTAATATTTTCACTTTTTAATTACCTTGGATTCAAATTTTCAATTACCATGTATGATGATATTTGTAAGAAAAGTTTGATTTTTTGTGTATTAATGTTTGATGCTAATT
This sequence comes from Codonopsis lanceolata, assembly GCA_013146195.2. Lineage (NCBI taxonomy): Eukaryota > Viridiplantae > Streptophyta > Magnoliopsida > Asterales > Campanulaceae > Codonopsis > Codonopsis lanceolata. The sequence continues at coordinate 55,724,738 of CM028380.1, forward strand.
AGTAATTAGCTTAATTTACCGATTAAAATCTATTTATCTAATTTTTAATGTTTTTAAAAATTATTAATTTAATTTTTTATCAAACCAAGAAACCGAACCGAACCGAGTGGTTTGGTTTGGTTCGGTTTGAGATTTTTGGAACCGATGCAGTATGGTTCGATTCACGATTTTGGCCTAAACCGAACCAAGTCGAACCATGTATACCCCTACTTGACGCCTTCTACTATCTAGGGGGTAATTGGGTGTTACACCGTTAATTTATCTACTAAATATAGTTAATTGATATTTTTGGATATTATTCAATAACATCATTAAACTTAACATGTGTTATTGAATAATACTCAATCTTATCTTATCTATTAATAAATGAGTATTATCTGAATAACACCCAATAAACAACTTTATATGTTGTTAAAAAACACAAACACTCACACGCTGTACACACAATACACATACAAACACAACAAACACACACTATACACACACAATTGACACAGTATACATACAAGCACATATACTTAGTTTTTAAAAAAAAAAAATTTCCTTTTAAAAGAAATATATAAAGTTGTCAAAATTTTATAATAGTCTTCATAGTTGTGAGATAGAAAATATATGTGCTTATTGATTTGACATTAATAAATGATTATGTAAAAGTAATAAAAATAAAAATAAAAATAAATAAAATACTTATATTCATTATAATTATAAATAATAACCAAATATTCTTAATCTGAAACAAAATAATAAATACGTTCATAATAATCAGCAATTTTTATGATTACTATTTACTTGTTTATATTTATATTAAACTTTCACATAAATTTCAAATAATGGTCTAGCCTATTTGTAGTAAAGTTTGATATAAAACAATTTGATCCAAGTTCAAATCTTGCTAATAGCAAGTTACGTATTTATTTATTATGTTTTTAAGTAAATAGCATATAATAATGGTGGTAGCTATGATGAGAGGCAGGTGATGGCCGGAGGTTGCCGACGGTAGTAGGCAGTGGCCGTAGGTTGCGGTTGCTGGAGGGGGGAAGTGGTGGTGGTGGGCGGAGGCGAGTGGTGGTGGTGACATTAATTGATAAACCTAATGGTGGTGGTGATGTTAGTGAATAAACCCAATATATAATCGGTTAATAGCCATAATTATCAATTTTGTCATTGGTCTCTAATAAGTATTATCCATTAACACACATTAATTTAATTAGATGTTAATAGATAACACCCAATAAATTTTTATAATGGATAAATTAGATAACCCAATGGATTAAATAAAATTTTGCCACCCTTTGTGCTATGCCTTCCCCTTTTTTTTATTTAAAACTCAGCCAATGAAGAACTTTTTACCATCTCATAGTCTCATAGACTTCATATGTTTGTAGATGTTTTGTACAATTTGCCGTAAAAGGTTGGAGATTGTCTAATGGCATATATTCTAGACCTATTCTAGGAGTTTAAAATTGTAAACTTTGACATGATGTTCACTCATGCACAAGTCAGAATGTCATTAGATAGTTCATCCACAAACCTTGCTAAAGTTGTGGTTTATTCTGATAGTAAGTATGAAATTTAACTTTGTAAAAACCCTATTTTTCATGATAGGACCAACCATATAGATGTTTGATTTCATTACTTGAGAGACTTGATTGAAATTTTTTTTATCTGGCTTGAAAAAAATCCATCTCAGTATAATCCTGCAGATATGAATACAAAATGCTTATCTGTGTTAAAATTTCAAACATGTTTAAAACTTTTGAATTTTGACATCGATGGTTGATTGCATGCTTCATGTCCATGTTTCCTTACTTTGTGTTTGGAAAAGTGAGTTTTCTCCCTTTACAGTTTTTTTTGTGGATCTTGTCTCCCGTTCTTGTTTCCTTCTTTGTGTTGGAACAAGTTCGGGATAGGCTATGATGTACCCCACCATTATCCATGAGCTTTACGTGATTGACCCGATATTTGTTCAAAGGTGGAGATTGTAAATAGAGGCGTGCCCCATTTGCCAATGGGCAGCCCACTTCTGATCCAAGCCCAGCAACCCAAAAACTCAACCCAACCCACTTAGCTATGCTCTCACCATTCGACTGATCCTATTACATTTTGGGAACTAATCAGTTGAGCCATGTTGTGGTTCTTCCCCCTTTTTCCTTATTGTGATATTTGTTCTTCTTGTTCTTTGCGCGTTGGCAACGCTGCCGAGTTGATATTTAGCGATAAGGATCCTTCAATCCTTATCACCTTCAATCTATAAATACTACATTCGCCACCTTCATCGGGTACCCCAACTAATTGATCTATCACTCTCTCTGATTCTTTCTCTTCTGCTTTATCTCTACTTCTTTAGCTGTGAGCTAATTTCTGTGAAGGGAAACACTGTGAGTTTGAGTTATGTGATCGAGTGTTTTGTGAGAAAGGGTGTTTTACGAGTTGAGTTTTCTTGTTGGAAGGCTGATAGCCCCATTGTGCTTGAAATCCTTGGAATCGTATTTTCGTCCCTATCGGTTGGTGAACTCTTGGTTGGACAGATTGCTATACTCTGTGTATAACATTGCTGTGGGGATCTGAGCCTAGACATTATAAGCCCTCGACAGATTTGAGTTAGGCTCCATTGAGCCGAGGATACTCCGTTATTTTTTATCGTCTTGTTCTAATCTTGATTTGCAGGTTATACCTTTGCATATAGGATTGTTAATATATTTGGTATTGGACTGTTTATCAAGTACTTTGGTATATTGTAAGTCTACTGTCAAAGTTGAAAATTGGGTACTGTTGCAAAGTCACAAAACTAACAATTGGTGCTGCTTCGAATTAGTTCTGTAAGTATCCTAATTATTCTATAATTTTAAAATGCGTCCTTAGGGCAAATGAAAACTTAAAAAAAATACTTGAAAATTATTCCTGAGCTTTGGGTCAAAAAATATCTTGAAAAACAAAAAACAATGTTAGTAAAGATGTTGAAGCAAGGAAACTGATTTCTTGGAAATTGAAAGAATTTGTTTTTCTTTGTTTCATTGTGTATTTAAAATTATTGTTACTACCTCAATCCCAAAATAAAAATGATGTTATATGATTTCAAGAAAAAATTATCCACATTTTTGTCAAAAGTGCCCTTATTAATGAGTACTCTCTAATTAAACGTTATGTTGAGAATGAAAGAGAAAAATAATCATACAACTTATCAACAATAATTGTAAGAGATATGTCGAGAGTAAGAAAAAAATAATCATACAACTTATCACCAATAATTGTATTTAACGAAGTTAGATATGTCTTTTCTAAACTTCCTTAATATGTGTGTATATCTCTAAAACATCGTTTATTTTGAGACGAAGGTAGTAGTCATACCCCCACCCCCTTTTGCGTCTACCTTCCCACTTTGTCCTCCCGTCCTCCCGCTTTTGAGTCTACCTTCCCCCTCCCCCCCTCCAATGAACCACCGCCTCTTCTTTCTCTCTCTTTTTCCCTTTCCCTATTCCTCTCCCTCTCTCTCCCATGAACCACTCTTTTTTTTCTTTCCCTTCTTCATCCATTCCCATCACTCCTCTTTTCTTCTCAATCTCCCCTATTTCCTATAGCAAAACTTAATTGATAAATCACACGCTTTAGAGCAAAATAATAATAATAATAATGTTTCGCTTTGATTTGCTAAAGAGCGTAGTATTGTTTGGCTAGCCCTATTCGTACAACACTTAGTTTAATTTTTTTCATTTCTAGTGTTCGTTCACGATTGGCCGAACATTGAAAATAATTTTTTTTTCATACAATGATAGTAAGAAGAAGAAAAAGAAAAAAAAAAACCAAAAGGATAGGGAGAGAGAGAGAGAGAGCTCTCATTGCATGGAAGAGATATGAATAAAAAAAATTAGAATGGAGGGAGTATAATAATGGCGGGAGGAAAGAGGGAGTTGGGAGACTATAGGAAGAGAGGGAGAAGATTGCAGAAGGAAGAAAGAATGGGATGATTCACCCAGAGGAGGTGGTGATGGGAGAGAGGACAAAATGGGTGAAGAGTATGTGACGATAAAGGGGGTAAAATAGGAAGTTTGAGTTTTTTTGAAGTTATAATTAGAAGTTTAGGGGTCCAATTACCTACCCAAAAAAAAAAGAAACCCAAAATCATTAATATAGCCGTAGAACATTTGATAATAGTAAATAAATAAAGTCATCAAATATGCTTCCTAAATCTTTTGTGAATTATCCAACATTTGATGAGAGAGACCGAATAATGTCATCAAACCTACTTTCTAAATCGATATATTTTGTGAATGTAAGGTAAATATTCTCTCTGTTCTAGAAAAGAATAACTATATTATTTTGAAATATTTCACTTAAAAGAGTTTACTTACAAAAATTAAGTCTACAATTTCCAAAACATTTTAACTTTACCCACCATATTTAATATTAACATATTGATTATTTTCAAGTACAATTGTAATTATGAAAAACTCTAATGCTAGTTATATATCCTTTAATTTTGTTATATGCTTTGTAGTTTTGTGAAATTTTTCATGATTTTGCAATTGTATCAAAAAGCAGAGAGAGAAAGAGAGATTGTAGAATCAAATCAAAGTAGATAGGAGACGAAAGCGGAAGACTTCGTAGAAATAGAATCAACGAAGTTAGACAACCAAATAGAATGATAGATAGAGATCTCGATATATAAAAAAAGTAAGAAAGGGCTACGTACTCCCTGTGAAATGACTTTTCCACTTAGTCAAAGCGGAAAACAAAGAGAAAGAGAAATGCAGGCCTGCTAATTATAGTCCTTACTGCTACTCCGTCAAAAAGGTCCAAAGGAAATTAGGAAATGAGTGAAACTAAAAGTTATGAAATTTACTACTGATGTGGCAAAAATCTAGTTTGGGCCATCAATTTGATGAATAAGATATCTTGGCATTATTGTGACGCTTGATCTGCTTCCTTAAACCTGTCTAAGAACATGAAAACACCTTAATGAAAGTGCAATGCTTGGTCTCGCGAAACCACTCCGACGTGAGAGTAAGTATCGTGTGAGTCAAAAGGCAATTTGACAGAAGTTTGAGGCTCAAGAAAGTGTGCGTACCTTGTTTATGGTTTTATGGATGAGTATTTATAGGCCCCCAATGTCATTGAATCCATATAGGATTCATTCCCATAGTTACCTAGAATATTCAGGAAGAAACTCCTAAATTATAGGGGAGAATGTCAGAGCAGATAAGGCCAGTGTTCGGCCCGGATATGGAAACCATTGATCTGTCTTGGAGAGCAAGTCTATGAGATTCCCTGCTCATTACTTTCCCTGGCGAGCATGACTCTTCCTGGCTATGTGCTGTGAATCAGGTGATAATGTGTGATTCCTGGGCATGGCCCCCTGGTCGAGAAGGAAAGACCGGTGCTTGACCAGGCTTGGACGGGAATTGTTTAGTTCTCTGCTCGGGTACCTTGCTAGCTCTGCATGCTAGGCCTGTGGATCCCTTGCTACCAAGCTCATGATTGGCACGTGATGAACTCTCGTGCTTTGCTCGTGACTGGGTTTAGGTCGGGCACATCAATGTCCCCTAACTCTATGTCTGGCGAGTATTTATGCTCGGCGAGGGGAGCACATATGCTCAGTGCTATTGATTTTTCATCGGGCTTCGATACTTGTGAATTTCTGAATTGATTGTGACTTGACTGGAAGGCAAGGCGGTGGCATGTTCTGGAACATTGGTGAACGGTTGCCAACTGGAGCGTATGTAAGAAGCTTTGCAGTTGGAGAGTAGTAGGACGAGTAGGCGTAGGGGCTCGTGAGCCGTTGATCCATTACAGTCGTAGCGAGGCGTGAATCACGAAGCGTCACATTTAATGCGAGCGTGCAGGCCGTGACGTCAGCTTTGTAAAGGCCGTTTGGCGCTTGGTTTTGGGGGGAAAACCTTTGGGTTTCCGCCTATAAAAGCCCTGGCCGTTTCCCCCATTTCTCTTTTCACCGTTTCTGAGTTTTAAAGAGAGAATTTTTCCGGCTTTGTTCTTACTGTTGCTGCCGAAGATCTTCAAGCTCCGGTTATCTCGTTTCCAGATTCCGCTTAGGTTCCGTCGGTCTTGTCTCCTTTATTTAAGAGTTTTCAGCCGCCTCGCTTGTGAAGAAAAAATCATCCCATCGTCACTTTAATAGTAAGTATTTCCATCTTTCTTCTTGTGTTCTTCATTTTCTGGGTTTGTTGTTCCTCTTCACGTGCTTCTGGGCCTTCTCTCCATCTTCATGCATTTCAGGATAGGGTTCATAGATGAGAGTCGGACCTTTGGTAGAGATCGAGGAAAATGACCTAAAGTGTCTGGCTCGCTAGGCGGGCACGGCCCCTTGGTGTACGTAGACTTAAGGTTTTTTCCTTTATGAAATGTTCGCTGCTTCGGGCAGAATCTAGACCTTCTTTCTGTGATCTCTTTGTAGACATGTCTTCATCAATGAGGCTGCGCGATGAGTCCACAGGCAGCGAGAGAGAGGCATACAGCTACGGCGAGAGGAACGATTCTTTGAGTAGCGAGCGAGCACCCTAACAATTGAGATTTCCGGTTTCATGGTCGATTGGGCATTTTCAGAATATTTTATGAAAGTTCTTTTTAGCGGTTAAAAAAATATATGGCACGAGAGCGGTTAAAAGTTTCACAATAAGTATTGGCCAACAATTTTTCCAATTTCCAACCATTCTGCATTTTGATATTATTTTTTTTTTGAAACCGAAAAAAAAAAAACACGTCATGCATCGTGATGCACAAAATTATGCAATGCAATGCACAAAATAATGTATCACAATGTATGCATGAAGTGTTTTTTTTCAGTTTCGAAAAAATATGGATGTATAAATTGATTGAAAACTTTTCAGAGTGGACTGATTTGCAATTTTTTTTTAATAATATTTGCAGTCTATAACTAATTAGTTAGAATGATTCTGATGAAGTCAATTAAGAACGGTAGGACATGTAGAAATTAGCGTGTGATTTTGTGTCCTTTTTTTAAGTGTTTGTTTTATGTAATTGAGTTGTCATATATTAATTATGCAATTTATGTCTTTTTTTGTGTTTTTATAATTTATAATCAAATGAAATATATGTTGCAGAAAATGTTGGTTCTCAACATTTAAGTCTTGTAGGTTATGTTCAAAGAGTGTTATACCCTACTTTAATTCGTCTTTTATTGGATATAACAAACGGTATGATATTCGACGACTTAGTAAAATAATTTTAGTTATTTATTTTTATGTGTATATAGTTTCAAAAACCAATATTTTTTAAGATTGGATCATATTGAGTATAACTAATCATATTGCGGTGCATTAGTAATAAAGAAGAAGAATTCCGATGAAATCAATTGAGAACTTTGAGCCATGTGAAAATTAGAGTGTTATTAATTGAGTATAACTAATCATATTTACGGTGCATTATTCAACTTTATTTAAGTATATAATTTTCAAACGATGTATCTGTACAACACACGGGTAAGTTACTAATTTTACAAATAATAAAGTTAAAAACTCGAACTTGGACTTTCAAATTGTCCTTCAATTTCTTGCTAGGAGCGCCATAGTCACGGGTGGCGAGTTAGAAAATTGATAGAGAACTAGGAAGGGAGTGGATAGAGAGACTATTGAAACCTTCATTTTTGCTTTCTCCATAGTGTGAGAGAGAAGCCATATTTCTATTGTTTTTCATTAATACCTTTAACAGAAACCCATCAGTAGATCTTGATTTTTTTTATTTCAGCTCGCCATGGTTTTGATTGATCTATAGTTAATCAAATCTTCTAGGTATGAGATTTAGAGATTGAAAAGATGTTAGGGCTATTTTGGCCATAAAAACGTCACGTAGTCCTCACTTAAGCCTACTCAACCTCTGAAAAATACAAGGATCCCTACTTAGTTTTTTTTTTTTTAAAGGACCAATCTCAGAGTAATCAAACAGTTCATGGACCATTTGGTTGTTTGCCCAATTTAAAATTTCATGAATGATGTTGGAATTAAATTGGTAGTAGATGATTATAATATGAGCTTTTAAAATGGTGCGGCATTTAGTAAATAGGGTGCGACGTTTAATATCTCCCTTACTTAAAATCATCTACTTGGTTGTTGATAGAGGTGATAATTTTTATCCTCGCCCATTTGCCCTCCCAATAAATAATGGGTATGGATACACCCAAATTTATAGTGGACACAAATAGATATACCCATTTGAAAACATTAATTATGATGAGCTAAATGGACGTCCATCATAAAACTCATTCTCTTACTCTTCTAATTTTGCTTTGGTTTTTCCTCTTTCCAATATTTCCATTCGCTTGAATAATTTTTCTTGAACTTAGCTTTCTTTCTTCAAAAGTACTACGCCCCCCCCCCTCTCTCTCTCTCTCACAAACACACACCTACAATAATGGGTAATTATTTTTCTTAAACGAATTTGTAATTATTATATTTATTTGATAATTTTGTGTTAATAAGTGTATGGGCGTCAATGGGCATCACTGCTCATTTATTGTCCATCTATATATTCTTATGTTATTAAATTGACAATTATTCACCCATTCATTTGAACATATTACCCATATAGATATCTCCATGCCCGCACACCCACCTGTTTACCACCTATTGTAAACTTGTAATATAAGCTTATAACATGCTGAAATGTATTCCCCTCACCCGAGAAGATGGTGTCGTCATTGACAATTCAAACATTTTCAGATTGCAATTTTTTTATTTGTATATTCTTAAAATTGCAGCGCAACTATTACTAAATATAGAAAATAAACGTTTTTTATGATAAAATACTATTTTTTAAGATGGAGGGGGTTTAGTTAAAAATATTATAGGAGTAGCTCTAGAAAAAGGTGCATGAGTTATCTTTTAACTTTTTAAAAACCAAGTTTGAAGTTTGAGGGGGTGCCGTGGATTTCTTTCTTCTTTTTAGGATAGGAAAGGTTTGATAAAATCATAAAATTAGATTCGTCAATCTTTGAATAAATCTAGGTGTTTGTCAATGTTTTTGGATAATGTTAGTCTTAGTTTTAGCTTTATCCCATCCGAGGATTGACAAGATCATGTAATGTCCCTTTATTATTTGCTTTTTAGTTATGTCCATCTTAAGCTCAAGCCACCTTTTCTTTTATTTTGTAATATCGTTGTTGTCGTGTATAGACGATAACTTGATATGGATTAATAAATAAATAAATACACATTTTGAAATAAAATATCTAAATAATTAATATTGATTTTAAGACGAAAATTTTAAATAAATCACTCGTTTCTTTCTTTCTAGAAAGTGAAACACTAGCCTAATGTAAATATAGGCACGGATACTTGATCTTTATTCCAATGGGCTTTTTGATTATATTTTGTTTATTTTTGCTTTATTAATAGAGTAAAATATAAAAATGAAAAATAAAAAATAAATATATAGCCAAAGGAATGGATGAAACGGTTGTCAAATGTGAATACACAGTTTGAGTACAAAACAAAGAGCGGAGCAAAATAAATAAATAAATAAAATTGGGGATGAAGGACTTATCCAGCAGGCAGCAGGCAGCAGCAGCAGCACCTTATGATTGAAGGAAGGGCCCGCAGAAAGACAAGGGTAAAGTAACATTCACACTGTTTATTTGCACGCGTGGTGTACTACTGTCAAGCATTGAATGATCACCCGATTATTAAGTTCTTGTCTTCTTGGGCCCCTCCCCTCCCCTCCCTTCCCCCCTGGCACCTCCCTCTATATCCTTCCTCATTCACTTCCTGATTCCTCCCTTACTTTATGTTGAATCGTCAACTCCGTTTCTTCCCAAATATCACTTTTTTTTAAATGGCTATTCAAAAATTGTTTCTCAAAAATGGAAACTTTTAGTTTCAAATGTATGTTAATTTTTTTTTTTAGGAAAGGAGGAGTATGTAAAAAATATAATGAATAATTGTATTGAGACATTCCTGAATAATACACTCGATACTTCTAGTCAATATTTATTAAAATTATTAAAAATTTAGGAAAAATTATTTTATGAGTATTTTCTAGAAAACAGATAAATTAATCTGACTTACCGTGTGTTAGTGGATTGAGTTATGAGATAGTGGGGCTTCGTCTTAAAAATTATGATTCATTAGACGATCTCATATAATATCTGCTTTTTATAAATAGTGTGCATAAATAAAATAAAAACTCAATTTATATTTATGAAAAATTAGTTGTTAATGATATAATTATGTGTATGTAAATATGTGTAATATTATGACTTTTTGTTAACAAGATAAAAATAACTTCATTGGATAATCATGAAGTAAAGGCTGGGTGAGAAGTGGGCAGATATAATGTAATATTATTAGTTTTTGATAATTAGATGGTCGGGTTTAGTGTCAATGACGACCTAAGGGAGAGGGTGGGGGTGTTAGGAAAGGGGGCGGAAGGGTGGTGGGATGCTCAAATAATGGCTATAAATTTTTTGAAAAATAATTTACGGAAAATAGTGGGTTTCAAGTGAAACGGTCTTACTAAGATGTACCTCAACTATCTTATAGTTTAATCAATTAGCACACATTGAGTTGGATTAAAGTGATCCGTTTTATATAAAATTAGATTTTCATACCCGTGTTTATGACACGGTGTTAATATATATGATTTCGTCAATTGAAAAGATAATGTCTAAATAGAAAATACGATTTTAAACTCGATTCATAGTTTATGGGGGTTATTTGTAAGGGGTTATATGTAACTGATCCATGACCGTTTGATTTTGCGACTAGAATCAATCCCTACCGCCAGATAGCCCCAATCAATCAATTGAGATCTATTGTGAAATTATATATTAATGTAAAAGTGATGTTTTATAAGGGATGATTGTTGAGCGAAAAAAAAAATGACTGCTCATAATATTAATTGTAGGGGTGATTTTGTAATAGTGAGTTAAAAGTGGATAACTACTCTCATACATGAGAATGTGATGGTAAATCACAACCGTTAAATTTTTTAAGATAATTTAATTTCAATCTCTAAATAGCTTTAGTCAATTGTATATATATAAGTATGAGCTCTATTGTATAATAGATATCCGTAAAATAATTTTTCGTAAGTTTTTATGTACGAAAAATGAGTCAGTAAGCGCCTTTCAAATAATTAGTTCAGCTTTAATATTGTTGTCAACTTAATTAAAATATGATAAACGATTATTAATAATTTACCTATTTTGAGAAAAGTTCTAAAATTGTTATTCATTGTATTCTTAAGCATGCATCAGTTATTAATGTTTGATTAACTAAGACTTTTAAAATTCCTATTTAACAATAATTTGATATTATGTATAATTAACTTTCTAATATAACTATTTTTTAAAACTAATTTTTTTAATGAATCTATAGAAAATACTCCCTCTGCCAAATTATTGTCTTTTTTTTTTTTGTCAAACTAGATGTTTTTGAAACACAAATTTGTTGATCTTTTAAAATTTCATAAAAAAACATAATTTGTAGTAACTTTCTATTGAATATTTATATATTTTTAAATTTTGAAAAAAATATTGCGCTTAAAAATTATCCAATTCAACCGAAAAAGTTCAAACATGACAAGAATGTAAGACGGAGGGAGAAATTTTTTTGTCTAAAGAAGTTCTTTTTAAACAATTAGGAAAGATATTTCTGGTTAATTATAAGATACTCTTGAGATCTAATAATATTTTAACATACAGATAATTTTGTTGATTTGGATATCAAGCAATGTTATTGAGTAATCTATACATACACCCACAGTTTTGCTTGCATGTTCCCCCCAAGTGAAAATTCGGATAAACATACAAGTGGTTTTTTTTTTTAATTTTTTTTATTAATCTCACCGTTTTTCTCTTCATCACCTTTTAATTTCATATTTAATTATAACAAAATAAGAAGAAAAAACTACCAAACAAACGACACACGTCTAAATAGGGTCAACAAAATCACCCGTCAAGGTTAATATTTAATTTACCCACAAAAAATGAAGTGAATGCTCGTGTGGTGATCATGATGTATGTATATCTTCACCTTTACTTTTAAACGAGGTGGTGTTTCAATGATTGCCAAAATTGAGTCCTTTTGTAGCGCGCTCTCTCTCTCTCTTTCTTCTTTTTTTTTTTTTTTTAATATTTTTTCTTTTTCTCAAGTGAGAAGGATTGAATCAAGCTTGTGAAGTCTATCTCTATACCACCGAGCCCACCCTCTTGGGCCTCTCTCTCTTCTATATATATATATATATATATATATATATATATATATATATATAGACTAAATTTTGTGTCTATATTTATGACATGGTATATAATCAGTCTATAAAGTAAGTATGATGTGAATAAATTAATATATGCTTAAGATTTTGTAGGGATCGGATCAATGTACTACACAAAGCAAAGATGACATCCCAAAAACTAAAAAAAAAACACACATTTTATTGACCATAAAATTTTGTAACTCATCCAAAAAGAGTATAATTAAATATCCAAAAGCATTCTCTCACACACATCAACTCAACACCTGTTAATTGAAATAAACTTAAAAATGAAAATCTCAGACAAAAACATAAAATTAATTGAATGAAACGGAGTGAACTAACAAAAGACTATTCGAAATCGAAATCATAATATTTTAGACCAATAAGGGAAAGTTAGCACAAATTTTTTAAAAAGAAAGAAATTTAAATTACAAAAATTTTAAATTACAAAAATTTTAAATTACAAAAATCAATACAAAACTTAGCAACAATTGTTTTAAAAAAATTAAATCTAGGCCGGGCAAAAATTAAATTGAGATTTCAGTTGATTACAATAACAATCAATTAAGAAACTATAAACTAAATATTTGTAAAACAGTAAATCTAGGCTGCACAAAAATAAAAATATAAATTAGAGATAATTAGAGATAGTCAATGAGAAGAATCTGGATAATTAAGGAGATAAGATCTCAGTAAAACAATAAACATCTAGTAAAAACGTAAAATAGTACATCTTAGGTAGTAGTTAACTTTTCTGAAAAACTAAGCTAAATTATAATATACTAAATTTTGAACCCGTGCCTATAACACGGTATCAGTATGGAGATGATACATATATGAAATGAGTATGTTACGAATAAATTAAAATATGCTTAAGATTTTGTAGGGGTCGGATCAATGTATACTATACAAAGTAAAGACGACATCCCAAAAGCTAAAATATTGAAATAAACATTTAAAAGCATTTTATCTCACACACACATCAACCTAACACATTTAATTGAAATAAACTTAAAAATGAAAATCTCAAACAAAAATCATAAAATAAATTGAATGAGACAGAGTGAACAAACAAAAAACTATTCGAAATCACAAAGATTTCATACCAATAAGAAAAAGTTAGCACAAATTTTTTAAAAAGAAAAAAATTTAAAATACAAAAATTAATTACAAAACTTACGAACATTTTTTTAAAAAAAAACTAAATCTAGACCGTACAAAAATTAAATTGAGATTTCAGGTTGATTAGATAGCAATCAATTAAGAAACTACAAACAAAATATTTGTAAAGCAGTAAATCTAGGCTACACAAAAATAAAAAAAAAATTAGAGATAATCATGGAGAAGAAACTGGATAATTAAGGCAATAAGATATCAATAAAATAATAATGGTCATTTACATTCTTGTACACAAGCTTGTGAAAATTCAGATTTAATCCTAGCCAATAGTTATATTTCATAAAAATGAATACTGACAAGTAGTTAAGATTTTAGAAGATTTAATCATGACCAGTAGTTAACTACTAAGCGAAATTATAATATATATATATATATATATATATATATATATATATAAGACAGAAGCACATATCACATCTAAATAAGACAATTTTTTTTTATACCAAAATCACCTTATTAAAAATAGATCAACATTAACTCAATCAAATCTCAAATATCTAGATTACATTTAATGTACCATTTATTATTTATAAAAAAATAAATCAATTATATATTAATGTAAAGTTGATTAGTTACAAACTGACTTAAGATTTCATTAATTGACTTCTCAATTCTCCAACTGTCAAAACTTCTTAAAACCATTTGAATTTTGTCTCTTTTGGCTTCCAACCTCATGTATAAAAAACTTTTATAGTACAGCAAGTTTGAATACAAATAACACAATTTATCTTTAGACATTTTCATAATTACATTTACTGAAAATCAATAGGTTTCATTAAGCAGGTCTGATCTATAGATTCTAACCAACGTATGAACAGTGCTAAAGATCTGGATCAGATTGGATTCTCAAAATTCAATTGCAAAATAATGGTTTCGTCCATCCAACAATCATTTGAAAATCAATAAGTTTTAGATTTTATCTTTATTTTGTATAATTTATTTGAAAAACATATATGTTATACGTTTAAAGCATGGATACAAAAACTAGCTAGTCACCTTTTAAATTGAAAAGTATAACAAACCTACCTCTACATAATTCCTAGTTAAGTGATTTTTCAAGTGTATGGTTGAGTACGTAGATTTTTTGAATCTATTCTTATCCTTCCGTACATGTTATTAATTATAACTCGATTGAGTTTTTTTTATATCAAATGTGATTTAAAGTATGTGATTGATTAAATGTTACACTACACATGTTAGATTATCTTAATACATTGCATGCTTATCACTTAAATATAGATGCACAAAAACATTTTGAATCACAAACAATTTTCTTGTTTCTACATGAAAAGGAGTAAAAAAGAAAGGTTCCAAGTACATGGTCCCCATCCGTCCTTGTTAGAAAAAACATGCTCAATCTGAATTTTCAATGTTTTGTATTTTAGTACACACAAACGCAAACTAGCCAATCAATATCTCCATTCTTATTCTTCCTATTAGAGCATCTCCAACGCTCTAAACCAAATTCTAAAGCTTTATCACTATTGGAGAGGGGCAGCTCAAAGGTTCATACCATCTATCGGTTGATGTATATGGACCGTTTTATCCGTATCCACGTTGATATGTATAGTAGAGAATATGTTTATAGAAAAAAAGTTTATACGCTGATGACGTGGCTGAATCACTGAATGGATAAATCTTTTTAAAATGTTTATAACCAGAGATGCTCTAACAAAATCATACTTTTCCTTTCGAAAAAGGATTGACATTTGTAGAATAAAAAATATGCTTAGATAAATCTGATTATTCATTAATTTTTTGGTATCATAGTTAGTAATATACGAGATGAGTTTGTTACGTTAAAAAATACATGAACAAAAAAAAAACTTATATACGATACAATACTATGATTTAAATATGTGTTATAAAAAAATAAGTCATATTTTACATCGGTATCTTTATATTTTCGTCATATTTAGTTTGAAATATCTTAATTTGATCATTTTGTGAAATATAAATAAAATAAATCGAATAATTGAAGTAATGAAATTATATCAAAATTTTATATATACTGGAGTTTTATACGTAAAGTACAATATGTTAAAGTTTTTTTTTAACGTATATTAAAAGGTTTAACTAAAATTACGAATATTATTAATTAAGTTTGGTTGGAGCAGAAAATAAAAATATTATTTATTTATTCATGCATGTGTATATAATATGCATAGGATACAAGTATATACTAACTATGGTTGGGTTGTTATAACAGTGGCTTTCTCACCAAAGTTGCAATTTTATATCCACTAATCGACTCTTGGAGGTATTGCAACTTTCTTCATTTACGAATCTAAAATTAGGAACTATGAAGTATGAAGACATTGGGGTATTGGATTCTCAAATATTTGGAAAAAATGGCAAGGCAAAGGGACAAGCAAATCAATTTTACAAGGATATGACCTTGGCATGGTACATGTGAATTGTGATGATGATGTGATTGCTCCTCCAAAACTGGACCATTTACGATTTAGTTTTCATTTAACATATCAATATTAAATATTCCTACCGTTTTGAGTAAAAATCTTCATTTAAAACTCAAACTTTTTAAGAAAATAATATTTTTAATAGTCTACCAGTAATGAAATGATATTTTTATATTTTAATTTTTGAAAATGAGTTTTTTAAATAAAACATCCTAAAATAAAATAGTAAACTTTTTACCCAAAATAAAAAATATATATATTCCAAACTAGTTGTTGGCATGACATCATCCTACTAGATCTTGTTCAAGACCCACTTTTTCATATCACCCTTGGTTACTTCGTTTTTTTATTTTTTTTAACACTCAAAAAAATTATTTACTTTAATAATCACCTTTTATAATGCTTTAAAAACCTCAAATTTCTTTCTTCACAATTAACAAATCATTTACCACCATATTTTTCATATTTTTTACTTCTATTTTTTCAACACAATTGGAATAAAATATTTATATTTTATATTATATATTTTATGAAAAGATATTGTATTTTTTTAATTATTTGGATTACTTTCATCTAAAAATATATGTCATTTTAAGAGTCAATTTATGTTTATAATACATTATTATTATTATTTAACCCTCTCATATATTATGAACACAAGACAAATGATTTAATTTGGTTGAAAAGAATTCACAATTTATACACAGATTTCATATAAAAAATATGCATCTTTCAATTTGATCAATAAATCAAGTTTTCGATAATAATATAGTACGATAATAATGTAAAAAAAGAATATATGTATATCAGTAGCTTACAACGGTAGAAAAATTAAGAAGACAAAGGTAGTATAATTTAAAAAAAAAATCAGACATTACATCAATATTTATAATACAGTCAATTATTTTTTGTTAAACGGTATACCGTGTTAAAGAAGACGATTATTTGAAAAAGGATGGAGTATATGTTTTAATAATTTTTAAAATTACTTTTATCTCAAAATAAATGTCAATCTAAAGATAAATTTATGTTTAAAATAAAGTTTCATTATTATCTAAATATAACTCCTACTGAAGAAATAAAAGGTTTTTTTAGCACTAAATAAAACTTATTAAATTAATAATACCTACACAAATAATGGAGAATGAAGGAGAAAATGGGAAAGAAAGAAAATTAGAGAGAGAAGATGAGGGGGGACAATGGAGAGATAAAGGAGGAAGAAGGAAAAGTGGATCACTGTTCCACTAAAGGTTCATCTAAACATAGAGCAATGCTTAATTTTTTTATTTTTTGTAAAGATAGAGAGTAGAAAAAGGTAATCATTGTAGCTCAAGTGTTGGTAAAGAACTCTAAAAAGACTTTTAGAGGGCTTGAATAAGTGTCCATTGTGGACGCCCTAAGCCCTTACTCAATCGCAACTTATATGAGTGATTATCCTCATGTAAGGCTTTCGTACCCAAATTTCTTTATTTGTAAGAATTGTTTATCAAAATAGTAAACAACTTTCCAAAACATCTTTGTAGGTTGATCAATCGTTTAAGTCGTTTTGATAAAGAGGCCAAAAAAGTTAGGTTTGAGTTAATTAGGTCATTTTACAAATCATTGATTTGATTAAGACCATTTAAAAAAAATAAAAATCCCCTTATATGAACTTGAGGTGCATATGGATTTCAATATGTGTAATTTTCCAAGTTTTTCGACTTATTCTCTCTCTTTATCATTAGTCCACCAGCACTCAATTATAAGATGATTCCCAATTTAACAAAACAAGCGTCGATCCTTGTTAAACAAGATGGTAAGCTATTTGCACTGGTTTGATACCTAATTAATAATTAATTATGCTAAATTTACAATTTCTTCTATAACAAATTAACAATTACTACAACTAAGTCTCAGTGAAGTCTTTTTCAAAAAACAGCTTTACCCTTTATCAAGACTTAGTCGTGATAATAGTTTTAAACATAGCACTTGTTTTATTAGTATTAAAAAAACAAGTTAACTCACAAATTATGAATATTTGATGCTCATGTGTCATTTTGAGCACATATGATTGATAAAAATTGATATAAAAAAAAAAGAAGCCATGACTTGTGGATCATTCTGTGATTAAACTTACTCTGTTTTGCCTCATCTACTAAAAATAATGTTTTACTAGCTTGTCATTTACTTTATTCATTCTACCTAAAAAGGTTTACCGTTTAAAAAGTTTAATAATTATTCTTTCGTTTGCTAAATAATTATTATGTTTGACTGGATACATTGATTAAACAAAAGAATTGATTCTATTATTTATATTGATATTATATGTAGTTAGGAAAAATTCGGGTTGGTCCACTTTAGAAAGTATTTAATTGCTTTACATCCTGACATTTTTTTCAAATAAAAAAAACATGTCATACATCGTGATGCAAAAAAGTGTGCATCGCCTATATCAATCAATGCATCACCTTACCATATGATGTATCAAAAGTGTCTTTTTTGTTTTGGAAAAATAACGGAGTGTAAAGCGATTGAGAACTTTTAAAAGTGCACTTATCTGCAGTTTTTGTATGTAGTTTCTTTTAAAACTCATGAACACGTGGCTCATATTTAGAAATGAAGAAAAAAGTAAGAGTAAAATGATAAAAGTATTTTCCTAAAAAGAAAACTTTGGAAACAAGACAATTATTTTGAAACAGACGAAAAATAAAAATATAATAATTACTTAGGAACGAATGGAGTAATAAACATATACGGTAATAGCATTGGAGATGGCCAAAATTATTTAAAAAATGTTTAAACATAGTCAAGATGATTATATAATATGTGCACAATAAAGTTGAAAACTTAGAAAAATTATAAACATAATTTCTTAAAGAAAAAAATATTAATTAAAACATTTCAAATAAAATAGTGAAATCTTGGTCATAAAAAGGTTAACTAGCTAGGTATGCATTGTTATGATTGCCTTCGTAGATGCGATTTAACAAGAGAAATGGCAACAAGTTTCGTTTTACTTCCTCTTTTCGTATTATTTATTAGGGCACCATCATCGTATATTCTTACCCTTTTTTTAAAATTAAGAATATATATATTTTTTCCTATTGTACATTTCTTACCTTGTTATGTAGGAGAGAGGAACCACACAACTTCCAAAATAAGAAGTCACAATTCGGGGAGAGAAAGGAAGAAAGTGGGCGACTATCAGCCACTTGTGGTGTGTGTATGTGTGGGGGGTGAAGGGTTTTGTATTTTATGTGAGATTGTATTAAATTTAATATTTTTTGTGTAAGAAGATGTGTAAGAAGATTATACAATAAGAAGATATATTCTTAAGTGGGTAAGATGATAAAAATATATAGGTGACAGTGGGACCCAGCTAAGACGATGTATAAGAATTTATCACATTGGAGGTTTTCTTTTAAAAACTTTTGTTTAAAGAAAATATTTTTATACCTACTTTAATTATTGTCACATATTTAAGAGTATTAAAGAAAATTACACATTTTACCAATATTTATAATACAATAAATTACTTTTTAAAAATGATATGTCGAGTCAAAGTTAAAAATGAAAATTGAGGAAATAGATAATGATCTAACCTAAAAATATCTATTAACACCCAATTAGTATTCCTTATTATATCCAAGTTTTCCGCCTTTCTTTTCTCTTTTTTTTTTTTTTGTCCACTAGGACTCGATTACAATTTGACTATAACTTTAGACAAACAAGGTACACTTAATTTTACAATCATTGTTATAACTAAATCTTGGAGTATTAACGAAGGAAAAACTACTAGATCTTGGAGTATTATTCTTACAATAATTGTTATAACTAAATCTTAACGAAGGAAAAAGTTATCTTCTTCCAAAATTAATTTTACAATAATTGTTTACACGGTGTAATTATAATTATAAATCTAGGATTTTTTATTAACAATTAAAGAAAAAGTTAACTCACAAATTATGAATATTTGTTCCGCTTGTGTCATTTTCAGCATATGTGATAGAAACAAAAAGTTATGAGCATAAACTTTAAAATTTAATTATATTGACAAATGACAAAAAAAAAGGCAGAATTTATAAATATAAATGCCAGCATGAAAGAAGCGAAAATTGAGAAAACAAAAAAATATAACGTAATAATGGTGATTGAATGGTTAAAGAAAAAAAAAAGATCATTAAGGGGAGTGAATATAAAGTTGGGAATATACAAAAAAGGTAAGCATCAAATCACATGGTAAATTCCAATCCAGATCAACAGAAACTCATGGTAAAGGCACGTCAGCA
Organism: Codonopsis lanceolata; assembly: GCA_013146195.2. NCBI lineage: Eukaryota > Viridiplantae > Streptophyta > Magnoliopsida > Asterales > Campanulaceae > Codonopsis > Codonopsis lanceolata. The sequence continues at coordinate 55,744,830 of CM028380.1, forward strand.
TAAAATCTCATGGCTCTTGAACCGTTTCCATTACTTTTTAGTGGCTGGCCATGGCATTGGCATTTCATGAGTACGGTCTCGGCCTTCTCCAAATCATAACCCACAGGCTTAACGGGTACAGAAATTGGGCCTTTTTGCAAGTTATACTGTGCTGTAAATTGGTGAATGGCATCTTGAATAGCTGCAAATGAGACTAGGAACTCTGCGGCATCTGTTTGGCCCAATACCTTCTGCACCACCATCTCCAATGCCTTCACCCTGTTAAACACATTCTATTTAAGTGTCAAAACCTATTGTTATTTTCAGCTTTAGCTACGTTCCTAGTTTTATAATTAGCTATGAAAGGAACCTGAGCTTCTGGGCCTTCGTGATCACCCGATGAATTTTCTTGAACTCGTACAAAACAGAGGTCAAGAATGGCCCAATGGACCCATTCTTCACTGGCCCAAAAGGGAGGTGTAGAATACAATTGGTTTGAATCTCAGTCATTTCTTCGTCAATCACTGCCTCCTCGATTCGAACCTCGTGGATCAGCTGTGATAGGACCTGGTCCATGTTGGTTGAGTCCGTGTCAGACAACGGCAACGAGAAACGGGCAAGTGAGCGGAGGAAGTCCAAAATGGCAGAAGGACGCCAGTCGCCGAGCCAAAATAGTGCAGCAAGTTCATGGGCTGAAGCCCATTTGGGCAACAAAAGTTGAGACACGTCCTTGAGTCTAATTGGTCCCACAGTAGCCCGGTTGAAATGGGCATTGAATCGATTGAGCTGCTCTTCAATTTGCTCCTCCAAGACCCATCTTGCCTTGAGCTGTTTCCGTAGCCTTGCAACATTCGTCCTCTGTTCTTGCCTCCATAGTCCATATTTCTCCGACGAAGGCTTCTCGACTGATCAAAACAGTGACAGCGAGTGAGTCACGACTCGGTAACGAAGACCGAGCTCCGGCAGTTAAATTGGAAAATAAAAGATCAAGAAATCGGTTTTCGGGCGTTCAAAGCAATCAAGAAAGTGAAACAGTAGTAAGAGTACATCTTTCGTACATTTTCCGGGCGAATTCATGGGAAAATATTACCTCGTTTAGTGGGTTCTCGGTTATGGAGAGTCAGCAATTCGATTGGCTGAGACATGTCATCTTTGTCGTTCCCTTCTTGATTTGACGTTGTTACCCTGTTTTTGGTACTGGGTCTTTCATTCTCAATATCAATTTCGGCCAAGTGTTTCCTGCAAAGATATAGAGTAGCCGTTAGGATGGGGGAGAAAACGATGGAAAATTCAGAGAACCGAAAGACCTTAATTTGTGGACATTAACAATTCAAGAAGGGCAGTGAGGAAGATGGGAACTTACAGGAGGGGTTGGGAGAACTTCCTCCTCATCTCTCTCTGCGTGTATTGTGGTGGTTATGGGGCACCGGTCAATTTAAGAACCAAAGGGAGAAGGTTTTATGACGAGTGAGAAAAGTTGGAATAGAAAACAGAGCAAATGCCGAAACTGAAGATTTTCATTCTCTATGAAAGGGAAATGGGAAAATGCTTAGATATATTTTCCCCTTTTTATTGTTGCGATTGGCAATGCTATCAAACTTGTTTCTCATTTTCTCCTAAAACTCTCATAATCTCAATTCCCAGTCATTTTTTCTCCAATATTTGATTTTTAAAAATCTAAGTATTGTGGATAAGGCTAAAAACCATTGTTTATTTTTATTAACTAGTTTTTGATATTTTTTTCTCAACTAAATTATATAAATAAAACGAATAAAAAAATTAAAAGAATAAATTCAACTTTTTTTTTTTTTTTTTGACAAAATAAATTTCAACTATTCTTTCAATTAATTACAAGTCATCTATATATTTTTCAAACTAAACTATATTTCAATTTTCGATCCCCCACCCTCTTTCTCTAATTCTCTCTTCTTCCATCCTTCCCGTTTTGATCCAAACAATTCGAAACAAAACATAAAACGAACGAAAAGACTTTGTTGTATTCTCTCCAAATCTCCCATAAATCCACTATACTCTCTGCCTCCAAACGCCCAGGACTCACTCACACACAAATTTTTATAAATTTACTTTGCTCTTTATATGAAATTATTCGATTCCTTTGAATGATACGTATAAATTATTGTTGATGGCGGATCTTTTGAATTGGGATATCTGTTTATGTTTATAATCATAATCATGAAGAAAAATAGACATTTGAAATGAAGAGGTAGTACGTCATTTACAAAACTGATCCAACCTTTAACTGGAAGAACTGGTAAAGTGTATATAATATACACTAATTCACATGCAAATTTACAACGAACGTATAGCATTTAACAGTGAGATAAGACATTTTTACAGAGTATTGATGCATCTTTAAAAGTTCGGCACCAAATTGACCAAGTGACGAGTCATCTGGCAGTCACAGTAGGTGCGGCTTCTCTCTGAAGTATGTTCACAAGCCACCTTGACTTACCGCCACTACCCTCGCCTTCTTGACCTTGGCTATCACCACTTTTACCGCATTTCTTTAGTTTCAAACCCACACCATGGCCAACCAAAAGACCAAGCTTCATCGAAGTAAATACACCAAGTGCAATCGCTAGTGGCCTTACAGCCCAGTGAAAATCCTCAATGTGTTGGTACTTCTCCACTAGCCCGGGACAGGTATCAAAAGAAACATGTTCCACCTCTGCTGGATCTGCCAAAAATCTTTCGCGGTCCCCTTTAAACACAAACCTTCCGGGAAACTCAACAACAAGACACCCATTAGCAAGTATTTGTGAAAGCCTACCTGTGGCCCACATTCCTTCCCCTTTACAAAGCCATACAAATCGAGGAGTGAGGATGTTTCCCTTCAACCTCACAAACTGTCCAACACAAAATGGCTCTGCCATTTGAAGCTGGGAAGAATGTCCTTTCCAGAGAGTCTCAAGTCCTAAAACACCAACCTCTACACTTCCATCACGCTGGATGGAGTGCAGAATTCCAACAGAGGAGTGGTTCCTATTATTTTCAGTCAGTCGAACCCAATCCCCAACTGCCAAGCCAGAGGTGACCCTTTCTAAAGTTTTAACATTTACCCTCAGAGGGTCGTGAATTCCATTAACTCGCACAAGCACAATCCCATCTTGATCAGTGTCCTTCTCCAAACCAACTATAGTTCCTTCGGTCGCAGCCATGTTTTGAGGGTTGCAGCTGTTTAACTTCCTTCTGGACCGAACTGTATCGCCCACATGGAGATGATCTTTTGAGATGAACCATGTGGAGTAGTCGCTTCCACTTGTTTTGTCGAGCAATATTCTGCTCCCCAACCCAATCCATTCACCTTCGCTGTAAACAGCATTCAACGAACTGCAAGTTCACAATGGGCATTTTCAGTTGAGAGAGTTTAAGCTAATCAAGGACAGTAACCTTTTCTAAATTTCATAAATATACAGTCTTGTTCATTCAAACGAATGCACATAGAAAGTCTGAAATATAAGAAAACCTGATTTTTGAAAGATATTTATTTCCTCTCTTTATTTTGCATCGACATCCTATTTTCCCCTTCAAGATATAGCATGTAGACCTCGAAGTTAAATTTTCATAAATGGGTTGATACTGGTGAACAACACATCCACACATGTAAATTGTTACCCCCTCCGCCCCAATTGAAAAGGTATAGTTTGATTTATTGCACAAATTATCATAAATGTTGAATAACCACAAACCTCCTAAAATACCCTATCATTAAGTGGCCACATTTACAAGTTGATTTAGTCGCTATGATATGATTACTCTCAATCACAAATGCAAAGGTTATTGAAAAATAGTTTCCCGAACAGGAAATGTACCTCTTCAGTTGGGACAAACTAAAAAGGAATGTGTATTTTTTCAATTGGAACAAGGAAATCTATTTTCATAACTAATAGAGTTCACATGCCAAGGTCAAGAAACATAATAGCTTATCAAAACAAAAAAAAAGGTGGAGACAATTTGTACTTTTCACGAAATTGCAATATCTAGGATATGTAAACACAAAACATATAAAGATTGTTGTAAACGTATGCTTTTCCAGACTTTCTAATGTTGCTTCTTATAGAAACATTGTCTTGCTGGCATGGGGTATGAAATGCATCTTGTCGCTTCCAGAGGAGTAGCTAAGTGATGCATATAGCTGGGGGCTTGTACTCAATGTTAAGGGTAAAATGCAGCACCATCCCCAATGGTTTGGCCAAATTCAAAAGCCCCCACCAAAACATTTGGCTACATATCGCTGCCACCTTTTCTCTCAACATTTGTTAGATTTGACCGTTAATAAGAGGGTACTACAGTCTTTTCATCCCCTATTTTCTAAAACCCAGCTCTCCTTCCCCCTAATGTCTCAGTCTCAAACACATGGTCACACATGCAATAGCCACCATTCCTCTTCCATCTTCTAAAAAGAAGACATCACCTGCTCCCTCTCTCAACTTCTCTCCTTCTGGAAATGGATTCCTAACGTGCTTGGTACATCTGATCTACCAACTCAACCCCACAAAACCTAAGCCAATTTTGACTAATTAGTACGATTTAATCAATAGCAGAAAAGGAATTCAATTCATTAATTGAGCTTCATGATCTCCTCCAACCAAATCACCCAAGTCGAGAAATTATCAAACCTCGAAGACATCAGGAAAATGACCCAACCCCAAAGGGTGGGAGCGATGGCAAGGCCACTCAAGGAAAAGACCTTGAGGTCCTTGGTTCCAATCCCCGTACCAAGGGGTCATACTTGCCTGTAAAAAAATGACCCAAAAAAACCCTATCAAATTCTTGAACATCTAATAGACTTTCATCAAATAAAAGCAAACCCAGAAACACTCTTCCTACATTTGTTTGGTAAACTCCATGGATTCCAACGGAAAGGTAAGGGGCACTGGACCCAATGGCCCTTCCAGTCCAATAACAGCACCACTAACAATCCCATTTTTTTTTTGATAAGTAAAATATATATTAAATAACAAGCATCAAAAGAGGTGATGCGTCCTTTGTACACTAGCCGTATACCAACCAAAAGATTAACCAAAATCTGTACTATATACAAGATCTACAAAAGCTATAATCTAGGCAGAGAATGATCATCCACGGAACTCCACGGAACTCCAAAACTGAATAGTACGACTCAGCAAATTCTTCAGCTCCGTGACTGACGTTTCCACGTTGTCGAAAGCCCTATGGTTCCTTTCCTTCCATAGAATCCAACACACCCCCAAAAGAGCTGTCCCCCATATACTATTCCTCTTCTTCAAATAACCCCTATTCCAACCTCTGACATGGTCAATGATCGAACTTGGCATGACCCAAGACATATTAAACATACTCAGCACATAATTCCAAAGCTCTAAAGCCACTTGGCAGTGAAGAAGTAAGTGATTTACACTCTCCTCGCCAGCCTTACACATATAGCATCTATTAACAAAAACCATGTTACGTTTCCGCAAATTGTCCCCGGTTAGAATAGCTTCATGAGTCGCTTCCCACATGAAAAAAGCCACTCTCTTAGGGGCTTTGGTCCTCCATACTGCTCTCCACGGAAAAGAAGTTCTACCACCATTGAGAAGCTTTAAATAATACGAGCTAACTGAGAAAAGAGGGCCCCCTGAGCCTTTCCAAACCACCATGTCCGTCGGCCTGTCTGTTTTCTGCTCTTGAAGCATCCTTAAGAACTGCACAACTGACTCTAACTCCCAATCATGAAAATTCCTTCTGCTCTTGAAGCATCCTTAAGAACTGCACAACTGACTCTAACTCCCAATCATGAAAATTCCTTCTGAACAAAGGATTCCAGATAGGCTTACCCTCCACCCAATATAAAACAGAGCTAACTTTACAATCCTTATCCGTGGATAGCTCAAATAGGTTTTGAAACGCCTCCCTCAAGCGAACATCCCCACACCATCTATCCTCCCAAAACCTCACCGAGGCCCCATTACCAACCTCAAAAGCAATGAATCTTTCAAAAGAATTCCACCCCTTCCTTATACCTCGCCAGACTCCCACCCCATAAGACGAATTGACCTCGTTAGGAAACCAACAGTGACCCCCTCCCCATACTTGCAAACCACCACTTCCTCCACAAAGCCTCCTTGTTTGTGAGATATCGCCACAACCATTTCCCCAAAGAAAGCCTCGTTAAATAATTTGATTTTTCTGATATTCAGACCCCCCTCCTGAACCCTCGAACACACCTTATCCCAATTCACTAAGTGAAACTTATGCACATCTAATTGACCCTCCCACAAAAAATCTCTCTCCAACTTAGCAAGAGTGTTCTTGATCAAAACTAATCTCCCTCCCTTGGAAAGAAGTTGACGCTTCCACCCTGCCAATCTCTTCTCGAACCGCACTACCACTGGATTCCATAACTCTCTGCTCTTTGACTTTGCACCAATAGGAAGCCCAAGATAGGAAGTAGGAAGAACAGCAGACTTACAACCAAAAAATGCAGCTAGATCCCCAACATTCTCCACCCCTCCTACAGAATAATTTCACTCTTAGAAATGTTGATGCGAAGACCAAACCGCTTGAAAAATAATAGAACTAATCGGAGATTTCCCAACCGAGCCTTATCTCGCCCCACAAAAACTAATGTATCGAAGAGAAGATGGGAAATCGACACCTCCCTCTCCCTCTCCTCTCCACCTTAAATCCACTTAAAAGTCCCACGCACACTACCCTCTCTAACATCCTACTAAGAGCCTCCGTGAACCACAATGAACAAAAATGGGGACAAAGGATCTCCTCGACGCAAGCCTCTCGAACTAGGAAAATCCCGATGGTTCTCCATTCACCAAAACCGAGAAACGAACCGTAGAAATACAAAATCGGACCCATATGAATCCACTTGAGAACAAAACCCATTCTTTCCAACATATATAACAAGAAATCCCAGGTTCACGTTATCATAAGCTTTCTATATCCAACTTACACAAAGAACCCCTGACCCCGCTTCTCAACCTCCGTCATCCATAATTTGTCCATCCTTCACAAAAAGCGTGTTGCGGCAAGCGTGTCACCGAATGATACTACCCATAACCCTCTTCATTCTTTGGGCTAGCACTTTGGCAAGCAACTTGTATACGCCACCCACCAAACTTATCGGTCGAAAATCTCTCAAATATGTGGCACCACTCTTTTTCTGAATCAAGGCTATGAACGCAAAGATTAAGGCTTTTCTCAAATCTCAAACTAGAATGGAAAGACCGAAAAACCTCCATAATGTCCCCTTTGATCACCTCCCAACAATGCCGAAAAAGCCATAGAAAACCCATCGCCCCTGGCTTTATCCCCCTCCATCTTCGCGAATCGCTACCACTTCCTCAATCGAAAAGGGACGCTCCAAGGCTGCCGCATCATCAAGATCGATCTGCCAAAGCCCACACCATCCAAATTTGGTCTCCAACCCCCACTTTCTTCAAACCGACGCCTGAAAAAATTCGAGATGCCCACCTTAATATTTGCCTCATCCTCTAACCGCACACCATCAATCTGACAGATCTGATTTCTTTCGCAGCCTCCACGCATTTTTGCCATCCCGTGGAAGAATTTAGTGTTGTTATCTCCTCCTTTAGCCACCGAACCCGCGACTTTCAAGCGCCAATGCATTTCTTCCCGAATAAGAAGGCCCTTCAATTCTTGATTTAACCGCACCTACGGAGATCTTCTTCCTCCTAGCAGTACCAGCCTCGCTTCATCCATTCTCGCAAATCTCATCTCGCAATTGATTTGATTTTAATCTCCACCTTGCCGAAGATTTCTCTATTCCAAACTTTTAAATCCTCCTTGAGAAACTTCAATTTTCTAGCTAATCAAGCTTGGATCGCCTGTCACCGAATAAGAACCCCACCTATCCTTAACCCAATCCAAAACCTGTGCTCCTTTAACCACATATTCTCAAATCGAAAAGGAGTTCTCCCTTTAGAACCACCAACACACTCAAGAAGCAACGCACATGATCGAAGATAATCTTGGAAGGCGGACCGCACAGACTACCAAACAACCTCCCAATCTCCGTAAATTAAGAATCTATCAATCCTCAAGAATTGATGACGCCTCCCCATTTCTAAACCACGTGAAATCCCCCCTACCAAAGCAAGATCCACTAACAATCCCATTAATGCTTAGAACTAAAATAAAATAAATAAAGGCGATGAACACGCTACGACCATCTCCCACCCAACCTCGCTCTTCGGTACTACAACCCGGGTTATCAAAAAATTGGAGACAATGAAATAATAAAATTTGAAATTAAGTTAGAGAAACAAGAAGCAATCAAGCTCCAATCAATTCGTGCTCGCTCGATCCATCAGGAGCGTAAGAGAAAGGGACAAAAGTCTCTACTTAAACATTGGGACCAAAACATATTACCGGGTTGGTCCACTGGAAAAATGTTACAATCGTGAACCCAAAGCAAAAAGGTTGCACAATCATCATGAGGGTGCGTTGTTGCGGAAAAGATGAGGGAGGAAGGTGTGATGATTCTCGTTCCGAGGAAGAGGTGGTGGTACCTGATTGTAAAGCCGCTCTCGTGGAGGTTGACCAAGCATTGTCTTTAGGTTGAAAATGAAAACATAATTACAGTAATAATTAGCATAGAGAGAGACTTGGTAGTTTATTTACCGAGATTTATTGCCGAGATAATTATCTTAAACCTACTAACGAAATCTTTTTACAACAAAGGTGATGGGGTCTAACGAAAAGATAAGCACTAGGATTGGGCCAAACCATAAAGTGGTGACAAGCAGCATTTCAATATTAATCGTAGCAAAAGCTCAAAATTGAAAGAATCACATGGGATGTTACAAAAGTTGCCCCGAAAATGACTCGAAATTGTATTTATCTCGAGAAAGTAAAATCACAAAAGGAGAGATAAATACAAACCTTTCAAATGCATTTAGAATATCTTCTGCTAGAGGTCTGTTCTGAGATCATACTCAAAACAGCCATCGAGAACATTCTCAACAGCAGAGGAAGCCCACTAGGGATCTGTGGTTTTTCTTGCTTTATCACAACAGATTGATAAACCTCATCAACAGATCTTCCAAACCAGGGCTGAACACCAGTCAACATCTCCACAATACTACACCCAAATCCCCAAGTGTCAGTCTCAAAGGTGATTGGGCCCCTCACCTCCGGTTCCCATTGTTCTGGAGCCATGTAGCTTGGAGACCCAAGTCTGAAAACCAAATCTGGATCAGGAAATTCAAGTCCAAGAAGTAGATATGGGATCCCAAAATCTCCAAGGATCAAATGGTCATGTTCATCAAAGAGAAGATTAGTGGGCTTAAGGTTTAACACCAGGATGCGTAACGAGTGCAACTCATGGATTCCTTTTGCTAGCTCAATCCCATACCTATAAACATTACAGATACATAAAAATAAGTCATATTACATCATAAAGAAACACACACATAACAACTTCCATGAGATATATCACTTTTTTTTTATCATTTCCCAAAATATATCACCTCAAGACATCAGGCAGTGGAAGTTTTCCTCCTTTCAGCTTGGCCATTCGATCACCCAATGATCCATCATAAAATTTCATAACAATGCAGATCTGCAAAGAGGCAGGAACAGAGTACATTTGTGATATACTTTCCACGAAAAAGCCAAGACCAAATGATAATTGATAAATACACCAATAATTAACAAGGGTCAAAAAAAGATTCACCTTCCCAGACATAACAGAGATACCGTGCAACCAACAAATGCTTTGGAGTCTCCGGAACTTCAGAAAAAGCTCCTCAAATTTATCCAAAAACTTTGGCATTTGATCCTTCTTTATGGGATGTAACATCTTCACAGCCACTTCATGATACTCATCATAGTCTTGTGCTGATTGATGATGTGTTGCCAACCAGACATCACCAAAGGGTCCATGCCCAATCCTATGCTTAAATTTCAATGACGAAGAATCTATCGATGGACTAGGCTGACTTGGTGTCGCTACAACAGTTCTAAGATGGTCAGGATCGCCTTCATAGAGTTCATAATCAAAAGCTGGTGGAGCTGCTCCTTCTACTTCAACCATTTCTTATTTGGAACTGGTTTCTTGAAGAGACATGCAATCATCAATCAACATTTAGTCAATTCTCTTCAGATGCAAGTACATGTCAATGTTAGAAACAAATAAAGAAGTCAACTTAATTGATCATGTCTCCTGCTAATTCTAAGAACTTAACTACAAGTAAAAACAAATAAAAGATCAAACGGAAATAAAGGCATTCACGACACATAGGTAGCTGTACTTGGATAAAATAAAGAAAAATCATCTTTCGATGGTTTTGAAAAACTTTTAGGCCGACGGTCTACGAGTCAGCCAGTGGAGAGTGGTATGATCTATATTAACAAGATGAGTTGAAAGAGACCTTTAAAGTTTGCTCTAATGAAGAAAATTGGTGAAACAAGAGTAATGTAGCCATGGGCGGATCCAAGGCATAGGTGGGTAGGGCTCAAGCCCACCCCAGATTTAAAAAAAAAAATTAATAAACCCACACTGCACTCCACTTCCACTCTAAAGCCTACACTACTAGTCTACTACCTATTGCTTATGGCTCCATTTTATTTTTTATTTCTTACCCCTCTGTCTCCCTCTCTATCTCTCACACACATGGGAAATCAAAGACAACAATCATTCATATAGTCAACACTTAGTCATGATGTTATTAATATTAAGTTACTCCCTCCGTCCCAGATAAATATTCCTACTTTCTATTTTGGGATGTCTCAACTAATGTTCCTAAAGACTTATGGTTACAAATTTTCTATCATTCTTCCCAATATAAACCTTCATTTAATATTACTATTATTGCACATCCTAAAGTGAGTGTAATGAATACATAATTAATTAGAAAGAGAGTGTGTAATGGGTATGATCGTCACAACATATTTTACAACTCATCATTAATTACATTTCTTAATCTTTGTGTTTTGTCAACTAGGAACATTTATTCGGGACTGAGGGAGTATTTGTTATTGTTGTTGTTATTTTTTTTAATTAATATTATTGTCATTTTATCTAAAATATTAAGAGTTTAATTTTGTGACTCATTGTTAGATTAAGATAGAAAAAATATTTTTGGGATTTTTTGGATATGAGAATTTTTTAGTGGAACTTTTAGTTAACTTATTGTCACGTCCCGTACCTAGAATTTTCTGGAGTATTACGGAGACTTCCGGAGTCCTCTAGTATGTCCTAGAGTACTCCGGAATGTGATGGAAGTTACTAGAGTCTTCCGGAGTCCTCTAGTTTGTCTTAGAGTACTCTGGAATGTTCTAGAAATTATGAGAACTCTTTAGTATATAGTAGAGTGTAGTAGAGGATTCTAGAATATAGTAAAATTCTAGGAAATGGTAGGAATACCCTAGACTTGTATAAATAGGTGATGTCTTATTTGTAACAAGACAACCTTTGAGAGCTCAATAAACATTTGTTTCCTTCTTTGAGTGATCTCTTCTTTCCAACTTAGTGCCTTCAAATAGGTGTGAATCCTAGTGGGTGGGAACGTCACATAACTTAGGGTTGGCATTTGGGGATAGTTGGTAAGCCAGAGTGGAGTAAGGCTGACTAGGACTAACGGAATTGTCTTAGTGCCGCACGAATTGGGTAGAATTAGGGTGAAAACTCTAAGTCCGTGGCAGTTGGTATAAGAGCCAGGTTGATTCGTGTCGACGAGATGGCTCCGCCGAAGATTGGCAAGGTATCATTGAAGGCCATCGTAGATTTGCGAGAAGAGCTATCGAGGCCGAAGGAATGATTGTGATTGTCGCCGATAGGCTGCGAGTATAGAAGGCAAGCTCGACGACATGATCTTAGACAAGATCGAGGTCACGATTGGCGCGAGTTGAACGACGAAGAGACCTCGCAGCAAGTGGCCGAGTTGAAGACGCACTGGCGCTTTGTCGAAAAGATTTGACAAGGATGGCCAACATGGGTGAGTAGCCATGCCAAGAAAGAAGAAGGTTCCCCGAGCCGAAGACATATGATGGGGCAAGGGACGACGAGTGATTGACTACTTTTTGGCACATGAAGCACTCAGAAGTTTGGACATCGCCGAGGAGGACGAGCGAGGAGGCCGTGACAACCTCACCTGACACGCAGGCGTATGGTGGAGAAGACGTTACACCGATCGCGAGCACTGTAAGGACGTGGGATGAGTTCAAGAGGGAACTCAAACGGCAGTTCTACCCTGAGAGCGTAGAGGACTTAGCCATGATAAATTTGAGACGGCTAAGGCAAAAGGGAGCATCCGAGTCCCACAGCCGTTCAAACCACTTTTTTCTTTCTCTTTCCTCCCTTTTTTTAATTAGAATTAGAAAAAAAAGAGAAAAGAGAAATAGAGGGGGAGACGGATTAGTGACATATATTTAATTGTATCTCTAATCTATAATCTTCTTTACTGGTTCCCACGCCAATAACTAGAATGAAAAAAAGGGGAATGTCAACGCATCTGGGAAAGAGTATTCCACATTGATGCTAGAGGTCCCCGAGATGCCGGAGAGGCAGAAGTTCTGCTTCTTCGTGGATGGATTGCAGGCATGGATAGCAACAGAGCTCCGTAGACGCGAGCCAAGAGATTTGGCGACTGCTATGACAATTGCCGAGAGGTTGGAAGATTTTCCTAAAGAGAGGTCAAAGTCACCAAGGAGGGATCGTGCGAACAGTAGAGGAGACCGCAAGCATCGAGCTAGGTTGCCAAAGGTGACAGATGACGAGCGTAGCAACGACGATCGAAGCTATCGCAGCCGAGACAATGGCAAAGATCATGGGAGATCATCCAAGTCAAACAAAAGCAATGATAAGGCTAATGCCTCAAAGAGGTGCTTCTTATGTGATGGAGATCACATTGTGCGATACTGTCCACACAAAAAGAAACTGAGTGCCATGGTTAAGGGTAGTGACAAAAGGAAGGCCGACGTATCCGACAGCGAAGGAGAGCAAAGCATGAGTGCATTGCAGATGCTGGGCGCGATGGTCGAGCATGATGCAAAGGAGTCTAAGAAGGGCCAAGGAAAGAAGGCCGAAAACAAAGGCATTCGGTATGCCAATGTTGAAATTGGTGGGAAGTTGGTGCAAACCATGGTGGGCACGGGTGTGACGCACAACTTTGTGACACCCGAGTTTGTGAGACAGCTTGACCTTAAACCAACCAAGGATGAGGGTTGGGTAAGGCTGTTAACTCAGAGGAGAGACAAGTCCAAGGCGTAGTCAATGGAGTGGAGCTGCGCATGGGCGGATGGAAAGGCAAGGCGGACTTCACCGTCATCGAGAAGGATGATCATGAGGCGATACTTGGCATGAACTTTATGGAAAAGTGCAACGCTGCACCCATGCCCTATCTTGGTGTGATGATGATGCTCAGTGGAGATGGGAACGCATCTTGCATGATACGATTGGTATCGAAGAGAGAAGGCATAAGCAAGACAAAGGCGCTTGGTGCCATTGTGAACGGGTCAAAGCTCAAGCCTGAGGAGAAGACTGTTGGGCCGAGGACATATGCTAAGGTGGTAAAGAGGCTTCAAGTGCAACAAGCTAGGAGCGAGCAATAGCCATGACGAGGGCGTCACAAACTTAGGTGGGGGAGAATGTCACGTCCTGCACCTAGAATTTTCCGGAGTATTACGGAGACTTCCAGAGTCCTCTAGTATGCCCTAGAGTACTCCGGAATGGTATGAAAGTTACTAGTCTTCCGGAGTCCTCTAGTTTGTCCTAGAGTACTCTGGAATGTTCTAGAAGTTATGAGAACTCTTTAGTATATAGTAGAGTGTAGTAGATTACTCTAGAATATAGTAGAATTCTAGGAAATGGTAGGAATACCCTAGACTTGTATAGAATATTCTAGAGGCTGGTAGGATTAAGGGTGGTAGCCTATAAATAGGTGATGCCTCATTTGTAACAAGACAACTTTGGAGAGCTCAATAAACATTTGTTTCCTTCTTTGAGTCTCTTTGAGTGATCTCTTCTTTCCAACTTAGTGCCTTCAAATAGGTGTGAATCCTAGTGGGTGGGATCGTTACATAACTTAGGGTTGACATTTGGGGATAGTTGGTGAGCCAGAGTGGAGTAAGGCTGACTAGGACTAATGGAATTGTCTTAGTGCCGCACGGATTGGGCAGAATTAGGGTGAAAACCCTAAGTCCGTGACATTATGCTCTTTTATATGCATGTATGCAATGTTTAAAACTCGTTAAATCATCGACTATGACTATATGTAACTTCTTTTTTCGATAAATGAAGTTATTATTCACGGTTGTTACTGTTTAGAATATTTTTAAATACCAAGCCCACCTGATTTAAAAATCTTGGATCCGCCACTGAATGTAGCCACCCTTACGGATTTTCTTGAGATAAGTTATGTACGCACAAAGAGGTCAGAAGTCACTAAAGTCCATAGATTTCAACAGATACTTTAAACCTATTATTTTCTAGGCTACAACTGAGTATACATCACATCAAGTTCATAACTGTGAAGGCAACAATAGTTTCTGAACACGGTAGATTGCAAACGCAAATAGACAAGTCACAAGGCCACTCTAGTTCATGAAGAAAACCTGAATACTTGGATTTTTTGAAACATAAACAAGCTCGAGAAACTCATCCCAGGTGTGCTTCGAACTACAAGTTTGATAAATTTGAATTTTGGATCATGTCTTGCACTAATATTCCTTGAAAAAAATTGCTCACAAGCCTAAGCAGGCCTCGGTCATCCTTGCTTGGGCACAGTTTTATGACTACAAAGTTCAAATTTGCAGCTGTATGACGCAATAAGGTTACAGTTTGTATTAATTTTTAACCTGGGCAACCTCAAAATTCAGTCAGTGGAAGAGTCAAATAATCTCTTTGTTTTATCCTTTTAAGGAAGCTCTGATACCATGTTAAGTAACCAACTCATCTAAAAGCTTAAGCTGTTAGATAGGGACCCAACAATGGATATCAAGCTTAACAAGTTGAAATCTAGTAAAGTGAGTAAGATGAGTAATTCAAGGCACGAAAAACTTATGCTGGCCAGTCAGCCAAAATGAGTACTAAGCTGAAGGATTGTCAATGGTTTCTTGGTCAGATAGACACACCATGTAGTGTCTGTTGTATTAGGTTTTTCTGCAGTCAAGTAAGCTGTGCCCCAAACAGTATAAACAAGTGAGATCCGCTATTCATCCAACAAAGAAGGGAGGTATACCATATACAACAATATGTCTTAGTTAGAGCAAACCCTATCCTATGAGAAACTCTTAGGGTCTCGTCACCTTGTACTATGCATTGCTGGGCATACCATTTCAAAAAAATAACCATGTTCTTACGGGAACTTATTACGATACTGTCTGGTGATAGTTGAATCTAGTGTGACTAGCTTTCAATGGTAGCTAGATTCGACTAGCACCCAACGCTAAAATAAGGGCACTAAAAAATATGGTTCTAACATCAAAATGGTATTTAGTATCCGGGATGGGTGTAAAAGTTCACATGGTGCTTCAAGAGTATCTGAGAATATCTTACACCCCAGAAATCTTCATTCATTTATAAGTAGTTAAGTAGCTAAACTACTGCCCAACTTACCACACCTGAGAACAGTTCAAACTTAGTATAATTTCAGACTTTTCAGTGTTTGTGTCACTTTAAAACAACTACAAATTCACCAAGAAGAGATGTTTTCAAGATCTTTAAAATACTAAACTAACTTCCAACTGTGTTGTCTATAAGGCAGAATGAATAAATTTCAGAATTTACACAACAAACACAGATTCTACATAAAAAGAAACATGAGAGATGAATTGTACAGCTTTATGCGATCAATGCTTGTTGCGAACTATGCAGGGAAAAAAATAAAGCATTAATTTAAAGTTTACACATTCAAGAGAGTGAAAAACAAACTGTAAAATTAGGTCAAAATTAAAACTCGGTTCACGTTATTCATCGGCAACTAATCAAGGGGAAAAGAGAAATTAAGGGTACGAAAAGGAACATACGAGTGGAGATGGCGGCAAATTAAGGAGTTCCAGTCCACCTGCTGCAGAATGGAAACCCTAGATTTTCTCAGTAATTACTCTATTTGAGGAGGAGGAGATTGTTACGCTGGGTGAAACTTGACAGTCGCATGTGTGATAGTGAGCCTTTCTAGAGGATGAATGAAACAACAACACGTAATGAAACTGCTACGTCCTCTCCATGGCCGGGATAGAGTGAGTTAGACCGTGATGCCGTGACGACACTGCTCAACGGTTGCATTTTGGTTGTTTGCGAGCAATTGACCGAATACCAATTCGATTCATACCTGTATTTGTTTTTATTTCTTTCATAAGTACCAATTTTTTTTCAGGACGTGACTAACTAGTTTAAATTTTATACTTTATTTTTTCATTGCCTCATTTTATTTTATTGGATAAAATAATTTTTTGGTCCCTGAACTATACCAAAACTATGCGTTTGGTCCCTCAATTTTTTTTTGAATGCGTTTGGTCCCTCAATTCGATTTTTTTGGTCAATTCCCCCTTCGTACAGTTACCGTTACTGAAAATTTAACATTGGCTAACTTTTTAAAATATCCAAACTATAGGGACTTAATGTGCCCATTGAAAAAGATGCAAAAGCAATAAGTTAAACTCGAAAATCAAATTTCCTTAAACTTACTGAAAATCAAATTTCCCAAACTTCCTCAAAATTGGGTAACAATTTCAAATTGCAACAACTATTTCAAAACAAATTAGAAAAATCTTACTTAAATTGCTGAAATGGAGGAGTTTCCAATTTCCAGGTTGAACTCGAAATTGAGATGAAACAGGAGCCCGCATTGGAGTTCGGCGATGGAGATTCACTTGGGGGCGGCTGAGAATAAAACGGAACCTCGCCCGGACTACTCGGGTTGTCCATCTACAAAGAACGATGGCGGCGAAGTATCTGGGCCGACAAAGTGAGAAACTAGAGCATGACAGTGGTGAGGGTGGAGATTAAATGGAAGGGTCGGATTGCTTGGTGGAGCTTGCTATGGCTAGCGGGGTTGAAGCCGGGGTTGTGAAATTGAAATAGGGGTGGATGGAATAGATCTCGAGTGACTTCTGTGACTTATGTGACTTCTGTGAGAATAGATCTCGAGTGACTTCTGTGAGAATAGATCTCCCTTGTGGGGATTGTGAGGAAGTGCTTATCTGGATGTAGATGATTCCATTAGAGTTCGCCCTAGGTGAAGTTCAGGGTAAAGCTAGAAATGCATTTTCAATGCAATGAGGATTCTTGGTTTAGATGAGGCGGCAATCGAGTAGCGGCGGCTTGGAGCAGAGAGATGGAGATGGGTAAGAGATGGTGGGACAAGACAGAGAGGCTAGGGGATAAGATAGAGATGGGGGCGACTCATCGGAGAAGAGAGATTAGGCGGGACAGGAGAAGAAGCAGCGATGGAGGTTTTGGCTGGAGAAGACTGCGGCGGAAGGGAATCGCCGGGTCTGTAGATGAAAGGCGACTGAGAGAGATGAAGGGAATCGAGAAAGAAGACGGTCTGTAATGGTGGTCTTGAAGTTTTAAAGAGAGCTTCATCTTTTTCAATTGGCACATTAAGTCCCTATAGTTTGGACATTTAGAAAAGTTAGTCAATGTTAAATTTTTCAGTAACGGTAACGGTACGAAGGGGGAATTGACCAAAAAAATCGAATTGAGGGACCAAACGCATTCAAAAAAAAATTGAGGGACCAAACGCATAGTTTTGGTATAGTTCAGGAACCAAAAAATTATTTTATTCTATTTTATTTTTGGAGTTTTCGATACTCCGTATTATTTAGGTACTCATCCTATCACTCAAAATACATTAACAAAAATTTAGATATTTATTTTTAGACTTAAATCACAATTTAATCACTATATTATTTCATAGATTATCCCTTCCGGCATTTTAAGTATTTGTAATTACAACTCCATTTTTCCAAATTTAGTCTAGATTCAATTAATTACCACCCCACTAATCATGCACCACAAAAAACTCACAAAACCCCCATACCCATATTCAAGCTCCTTTTAATTTTATTATCCCTCGGTTTCCTCTCTATCCTACTATTCTTCTTTATCTCTTCTGTCACCCACCACAACCACGCTTTTGGCACCTCAATAGTCAATCCTACCTGACATCCTCCATGATTGCAAAGCTTCCCAGAAGCTTGTGAGTCAACACTAGCACACTCTAGTCATGTGACGGCTCTTGTTGAAATCATTAAATCCTCACTCTCCCTTGCCAACACTTACCCTATTTTATTCTTAAATTATCACTCTCGATCATGGCTCTCCAAATTGAACCTTGTACAAGCCCTATTTTTACTCGGTTTTCATTATTTCTCTCTCTCTCTCTCTCTCTCTCTCTCTCTCTCTCTCTCTATAATTTACATGTAGAAGTGCAAAAAAGGGTGAGCAAAGAGCTAATTGATATTGTTGAGCTGTTGTTGTTCTACACCTCTGCTTAAATCGATGTTGTTGCTATTGTTCTTGTACCTTCAAAACTTTCCTCAATAATCGAGCTGACATTGTTATTGGTGCTTTTTGAATTGAATCCTATCTCTCTAACAATATGGGTACCAAATTCCAAATTCCAAATGCTTGGAAAACTAGTACCAAATGCTTGGAAATTCATTGAATTAGTTGACCAAGGCTAGTGGTGGTGGTGATGAATTGGAAATTTTGAACTACAGTGAATGGGTGTGGTGGCTAGTGGCAGTGGTTGTGGCTCTGTTTGAATTTAGAGGGGGAGAAATAAAAAGTTGGAAAGAAAAATAAAAAAATATAAAAAGTATTTTTGGGTTTGTATTAAGGTTTTAAGTTTTTCATCCAAAAATATGGATGGAGTGATGAATGTGAAATGTAATGTCAAATATACTGGTTAAATTGAGGGGGGAAAAGTAGAGTTAACTTAATACAAAATCTATCAAAATAGGATGATCAAATTGCGATTTAAGTTTTTTTTAGTAAATTTATGATACATAGGAAAATAAATCCAAAATATTTTCAGACATTCATGTACTGCATTAAATTGTGGTAAAAGATTGGAGCGCGTCATTTTTTGACCTGTGTTATAAAAAGAAGAATAATATAATATTTTGGTCCCTGAACTATACCAAAATTCTGCGTTTCGTCCCTCAATTTTTTTAAAATGCATTTGGTCCTTGAATTCGATTTTTTTGTTCAATTCCCCCTTCGTACCGTTACCGTTACTAAAAAATTTAACATTGGCTAACTTTATAAAATATCCAAACTATAAGGACTTAATGTACCAATTGATGATCAAAAGGGGAAACTCTTGAAAACAATAATTTTGAAAAGCAAAATTATTGGATAAAATAATTTGAACTTCTTCACCCAATTCCTCCACACCCAGCCGCACGTATTAGTCCAATAGCCGTCATCATCGCCATCATCGCTTCCATTCGCCATCATCCCTTCATCCATCCTGTCTTCCTCCTGGCTGACACCGTCTTCTCCCGCTTTTGTCTTCTCTCCGGATCCAACTCGGCCAAAGAACAAGCTTTATCGATGTGCGGACCTCTCACCACGTATAGAGAGCTCGTCTTACTGCGGTCCAATGTCACGACCATGAAAGACGGGATCTATACATTGAGGATGTCGTTGAAGCGTAAGCCGCCGATCGACGAACGCAATCAAGAACATAGACTACCACGCATCGATATCCGGGTCACCATCATCGTCTTCGTCGTCATTTGATACACAACCAATCAAGAACATAGACTACCACGCATCGATATCTGGGTCACCATCATCGCCTTCGTCGTCATTTGATACACAACATGTTCAGAATACCCACTCTCTTGACCTTTCCCGGCTGTCCGACCGTACAAGCTTTAGGATTGAAGGAATCGACGGCGAATTCGACGTGATTTGTCGCTCGTTAGGGCTTTCCGGACCGTAAATAGGGTTGAGAATTCGGAATTGAGGAATGGTGTTTGCTTAGCTGAGACCGTAAATAGGGTTGAGGAAGAAAGCACGTCCACAGCGCCGGTGAGAGCCTACAGGGACGGTGAAAGTGGAATTAAGGGTTTTCGGTCGCCTGTGCTTGCTCCGCCGCCGGTTAAACCGAGGTCTGTTGTGCTCGATTTGAGCTCAACTTGGGAAATATTTAGGGATTTTGATTTGAGGAAGAGAGAGAAAGGGGATGATAGCCAATTTTAATATTTCAATTGACACATTAACTCCATATGGTTTGGACATTATGAAAAGTTAGCCAATGTTAGTTTTTTAGTAACGGTAACGGTAGGAAGGGGGAATTGAACAAAAAAATTGAATTCAGGGACCAAATGCATTAAAAAAATTGAGGGACGAAACGCAAAATTTTGGTATAGTTCAGGGACCAAAAAATTATATTATTCTAAAAAGAAATTTAGGTTCCTAAATGGATTAAAGATTTGAAAATAATGTGTTGAAATAAGGATTAATATATTATTTGGTTCCTGAACTATCCACGAAATATGTGTTTGGTCTTACTATTTTTTTCTATATACATTTGGTCCTTGAACTTGGTTTTTGCTGTCAAAATTTATTAAAATCCCTAATTTGCCCTTACGTCTTAGGGCATCTTATGAAATCCCAAATTTGCCCTTGAACCCATATCTACTTATCCCAATACTGATCTCCCTCTATATCTCATCTCTTTTTCTGTATACGTTTGGTCCTTGAACTCGGTTTTTGTAGTCAAAATTTATTTGAAATCCCAAATTTGCTCTTACGTCTTAGGGCATCTTATGAAATCCCAAATTTTCCCTTGAACCCATATCTACTTCTTCTCCCAACAGCGATCTCCCTCTCTCTCTCTCTCTCATCTCTCATACTCAATCTCCCTCACTAACAACTAAAATCCAAAGCAAAATTGGAAGATCTTACTTGAAATGCACACTAGGGGGATTTTTAATTTAGAGCCCTAAGCTAGGATTTACAGAGATTTCACAAAGAGGTGAAGATCTGAGTAGTAGATGGCGGAGGACGACGACACTGGAGCTGGGTGGGCGTTGACTGAAGATGAAAAGATCAATCGGGGTTGTCTCCGACAGATCTGACAGAGGGATGAGAGCGAAGATGAAAAAGGCCACCTTGCAAGTTCGTAGATCGAGGGATGGGAAAAGGGTCTTGAATAGAGAAGTACACTGGTAATACTCCCTCAAATCTCGAAGCAATGATGAATCATTTAACCTTTTTTTTCTTGTCGAAGCAGCAACTTCCTCCATGGAGCACGACTAGCCTTTTCGGCTTCCTTGCTCAAACCCTCTTTCTCTCACATGTTTTGTGTTAAATTAGATCTATTTAAATCTTTAGCATCTCAGATAAGAGATTTGTGGAGTTGTTTGATGTCTCAAAGAAGTTGAAAAGTTTGAGCACCAGCTTATTGGCTTTCTAAACGAAAAGTGAAAAAGGCCGGACAAGAGTTTGAATCAACGAGGAAGAGGTGGCCCATTGTCACCCAGTTCTTGAACAAAAATATTTCATTTATTGGGTTTGCCATTGTGACAAGTACCAAGTTTGAATCCAGAATTGTTTTTTAGCGTGAGAGATGAGAGAGAGATGGAGATCGTTGTTGGGAGAAGAAGTAGATCTGGGTTCAAGGGCAAATTTGGGATTTCAAATAAATTTTGATGGCAAAACTCACGGTAACCCCGTGAGGGAGGAATCTAACAGCAAAAATCGAGTTCAAGGACCAAACGCATACAAAAAAAAAAATATGTGGCAAAATGCATATTTCGTGGATAGTTCAGGGACCAAATAATATATTAACCCTTGAAATAATGGGAAAAAATATGTTTTTTGGAATTCATGGATGATTGGATTGGATGGGTCACCACATGGTTAAACTTGATAAAGCTGGTAGAAGATATTAATTACATCTCTAAATATTTATACGCTACGTATTGTGACAGAAAAGTTTAGTTGTTCATGTGGGCGTTATTCTTGAAGATTAAAATATTGAATGTCGTCCCGATGAATTGTATGAAACATGTTACAAGATGGCTCGCATATTATGTGGATGAAATTGACATTTACAACTTTAGTGAAATAGTTTAGTGAGTATTTTCCATTCGAGAGCATCTCTTCCTCAATATTGAATCGCTCTACAACGATCCATTCTAATTTGCAGTTCTTTTGTTGTCAAGGTGTAGTCTCATCTCATTTTGAAAATTCACCAGCTTACTTTATTGATTTTTCTGGTAAATGTTATGTTTAATTGTATCCAATTCAATCTAATTCTCCAAGCTAGCCTAGAACATGTGTGGTCACACGAATTAACTAACATCGATACTTAATATAGACTGTCGGAGTATAATAATATTCAAAGGTAATTATGTTTATTAATAATTACTTGACTTTGTCGGAGTATCTAAATTATAATTGACAAAACTTATGTAAAACGGTCTTACAGATCATAATACATTAAGACAATTATACAATAGAGCCCAAAAAAGAGAAAAATGAGGTTGTTGGAATGAGCAACCCATCGAAGAAGATCGCGGGTTACCCAACAAGAGAACATGTCAAAATGAGAGGTAAAATGACTTAAAACTGGGCGGCGATAGGCGAGGGTCACCCGAAGATGAGTTAGCGGGTCTGCTTCTTGGAAAGGGCATGTGGCACGTTGTGAGTGTGCCGCCGCATTCCTAAACTTGGCCACCAGAATTGCTTCGATGCCCTCCATCTTCCCGACCGTACTTCGGTGCCCTCCATCTTAATTTATGAACTTCACTGCTGAAGTCTAAGTGTCAAGACTTTGCATTTTAGTTATAAATCAACTTAAAACTTTAATTAATTTCATTTTTAATGTAAAGCGACACTTTATAATCTAAAGTAACACATTTTAAGGGGAAAAGTGGTATTTTAAGGGCAAAAGTGACACTTTTTAAGGGGAAAAAAGTCCGATAATTTTCATAAAATATGCAGTGAAATTTTTAAGGTTAAAAATAACACACCAAAAGGCAAAACGTGACACATTTTAGGGAAATATGACACATTCAATGTTAAAAAGTGACATATTTTCATACATAATGACATACATATGAAGTGACTAAAAGTAACACATTTAAAGACAAAATTGACATATTGATACGATCTTGACCAGCCAGCAATTTCGGAGAAACTGTGAAGCTTACGGCCGCGAGGGGGTCATAGGCTTGCGACCGCAAGGTGCCCAGAGAAGCTGCCTTTTTTTTTTTTTACTGTTTTATTGTTTGGGTATTTTTAGGGTTTTAGTTTCCTTTTTATTTAGGTTTCTTGTTCCTAAAGTCTTTTTATTTAGTTTTCTTTTCCTACAGGAATTAGGTTTTATTTTGTAAGCCTGTATAAAGGCATTATTAAATATTGTTTAGGGAGTTGAATTTAGATTAATAAAAATTGAGTTGATTTTCTAGTTAGAAAATTGTGTTCTTATTTGAGTGTCCTGGATTGGAAGCTCGGATTATAAACATCGTGGATTCGTTGTTTATAATTGAATTCGACTTATCAGTTGGAGAATCATCTCAATTGTGGCGTCATTCACAATTCCAAGGTTCGCGTCATCTCGAAGGTGTTGGGTCGCGGAGTCATTCATCCTAAAACCTTTCTAGGAGATCTTGGGTCCTTTCATCATTTGGTATCAGAGCAATCCTAGTTACAGTAATTTCCGCTAGGGTTCGTGTTCGTATAAAAAAAAAATTGGTTACTATTCACGATCACTGTTCACGGGTATTGTTCACGCCTTAAAAAAAACAGTTCCGAAAATTAAAAAAAAAATTGTTATTGTGATTTTATTATCCTTTTAGTTGTCGTGAACTTGGATCATTAATCCTTGTTTAATTGTGTTATTTTTCAATTTTTGAAATCCTTCCTAATTGTTCTAGGGTTTGTTATTTAAAAAAAATTGTGATCTTGAGTGCATATACGTAAGGGAGAGAATCACCAACAATCACCATGACCGATGAAACTCCAGCTAAAGGGGTCCCTTTTGTTAACCCGACACAATTTATGGAGGCGATGCTCGCTCACGTGGAAGATGTTAAGGTTAAGTTTGCTCAAATAGATGAGAGATTTGATAGACTTGAGGAGGATAGGCGAAGGGAGGAACCTAGGGAACGTAGAGCTCAAAGAGGTAACCAATTAGATGAATAATTTAATGAGCTTGGTTTGGGAGAAAATCATGGTAGAGGAAGGCGAGAGATTCCGAGGAGAGAGGAAAATAATTGGAGAACAATTAAGTTAAAGATTCATGTTTTTAAGGGGTCAAGTGATCCAGATGAGTATTTTGATTGGGAAATAAAAATCGAGAAAGTATTTGATTGTTATACCTACACTGAATTGCGGAAAGTCAAATTAGCTGCCGCCGAGTTCGTGGACTATGCTAGTATCTGGTGGGATCAAATGATAGCTGATAGGAGAAGAATTGGGATGCCTGCGGTTACTACATGGGAAGAAATGAAGCGTCTTGTACGTTATCAGTTTGTTCCTAATCACTATTATATGAGTGTTCTACATAAATTGCAGAAGCTGACACATGGTTCAAAAGGTGTTGAAGACTATCACAAGAAGATGAAGATGTTGACTGCTAGGGCCAATTTGGGTGAAGATGCCGAAGTAACAATGACAAGATTTCTGGCAGGTTTGAATCATACTATTGCAGATATTATTGATTTACACCAATATGAGGACTTGGGTGAAATGATGAACATGGCAGTCAAGATAGAGCAACAACAAAAGAGGAGGAGTACCACTCGTCCAAGTAGTTCAACTCTGGTACAACAACAAGATAAGATCGTAAGCAAGGTTGAGTCCGAAGCAAAAGTGGTTACGATTTCGCAAGAGTCCCAAGGGAAAGCTGAAAATCCCAGGTTGAAGTCTAAGGAAGTGCAATGTTTCAAGTGCAAAGGGTGGGGACACGTTGCGCGAATCAACGGGTTATGGTTATACATGGCAATGAGGTGGTAGAAGAAGAAGATGATGAACATGAAGACATTGAAGCCGAGGGGGACTTTATAAATCTAGAGGCTTTGGTTTCTCGTCGCATGTTGAATATGCAAGCTAAGGAGGAAGAATATGATCAACGTGATAACCTCTTTCACACACGGTGTCGCATCAAAAACAAGGTTGGTAGTGTGATTATTGATGGAGGTAGTTGTACTAACGTCGCTAGCACTCTCATGGTGGAAAAGTTGGGTTTGTCAACATCAGGGCATCCCCAACCTTACAAACTTCAATGGTTGAATGATCGTGGAGAAGTGAAGGTGGAGAAACAAGTGCTTGTGACATTTCGTATAGGAGTCTACGAGGACGAAGTCTTATGTGATGTGGTTCCTATGAACGCAAGCCATTTATTACTTGGAAGGCCATGACAATATGATCGTCAAGTGAAGCATGATGGATTCACTAACAAATATTCCTTCATGTTTAATCAGAAGTCAATCACACTCGTACCACTAACGCCAAGCCAAGTGCATGAAGACCAAAGGAGGATGCTAGTTGAGAGAAAGGGTAAGAAAGTTTTGTTAAGTGTTCAGGACAATGAGGTGTTTGATTCAGGGAAAAAGGGTTGGAATAATGGACCACGATATGGGTCTCAAGTTCGAATCAAATGACACTTTAATGACCGACCAAGAGCGGATTTGAGGGCAAATCCTTTTCAAGAGGAGGAGTATGATACGATCTTGACCAGCAATTTCGAGAATGAAAGCTTGCGGTCAGGGGTCATAGGCTTGCGCCGAGGTGCCAAAGAAGTCGTTTTTTTGTTTTACTGTTTGGGTATTTTTTGGGTTTTAGTTTCCTTTTTATTTAGGTTTTTTGTTCCTAAAGTTTAGGTTTAAGAGTTTCATTTTTATTTAGTTTTCGTTTCCTACAAGAATTAGGTTTTATTTTGTAGGCCTATATAAAGGCATTATTAAACATTGTTTAGAGAGTTGAATTTTGATTAATAAAAATTGAGTTGATTTTCTGGTTAGAAAATTGTGTTCTTATTTGAGTGTCCTGGATTGGAAGCTCGAATTATAAACATCGTAGATTCGTTGTTTATAATTGAATTCAACTTATCAGTTGGAGAATCATCCCAATTGTGGCGTCATTCACAATTCTAAGGTTCGCGTCATCTCGAAGGCGTTGGGTCGCGTAGTCATTCATCCTAAAACCTTTCTAGGAGATCTTGGGTCCTTTCATCACATATTTAAGGGAAAAGGTGACACATTCAAGGCAAAAAGTAACATATTTTCATACATAATAACGTACACATTGAAAGACTAAAAGTGACATATTTAAAGGCAAAAGTGACACAAAAGTAATACATTCAAGGCTAAAAAGTGAAGAAAAAAAATGTTCATAGATAATGACTAACACATTCAAAGATTAAAAGTGACATATTTAAAAGTAAAATTGACACATTTAAATGTGAAAAGTGGCACATTAAATGCAAAATGACACATTCAAGACTACAAATTAACACATTTTTCCTTAAGTACTACACTTTAAATTAGGGTGAAGTAAACCCCCCCCCCCACCAATGAGCTCATAAGTTCTGCAATGCCCACGATGCCCGTGTCCGCAAGGCCCATGTCCGCAAAGACTTCATCAATTTTTAGCTTTAAAGTTAGGGATGCCCATGAGCTCATGCAATATTGGGCCCTTACTTTTTTAATGCCCATTGTGCCCAGACCAACCCATCTATTTGCAATACTACACAGTTTTAATGTTTTATAGTGTATATAACTATAAAGTTAATTATATATATATATATATATATATATATATATATATATATATATATATATATTTATTTATTTATAATCATAAAAAAAACCTAGTACAGTAATACCCTACCTCATCACTTCTTTAGTTTTTTTCTTCTTCTATCAGTCGATTGAGTCCAAGACGGCAAGACTCCATTGTTTAAAGTTGAGATGATAAATGCTTATTTCATTTAATCTCTAGAAACTATTTGTACTAATTTAAAATTTTGATGGGTATAAACTATATGGACTTAAATTATTTTAAAACTCAATATTTGATTGGTATAAAATTTTCAAAGCATATAATTCAATCCATATTCCATAAGCCCATCAAAGCCTGTGCCCATGTAATGCCCGTCAAAGCTCATGAAAACCCATCAATTTTATTCATGCATTAAGCCCACTATACTGGGCATTGGACACTGAAGCCCATGGCTAGATGGGCGCATACTAGGCTATGCCAAAGGCCATTGATTTAGAGCTCATGCACACCCCTACTTTAAATGACAAAAGTAACAATTTTAAAGGCAAACGTGACACTTTTAAGGCAAAAATTGACGGTTTTCATTTATAAAACTTGAAGGGTGGCATTGTAATTTTCAAAAGTTGAGGGGTGATGCTACAATTTATGAATCTTTGACTTATTTAATATGGATAGCTCCGTCTTACGGATTAAGATCAGTAATACTGTCTTACAGGAGACCTACTCATTATAATTTAACTAAACGAAAATTAAGAGACCGTTTGGTATATCAGTTTTAAAACGCAGCTTTTTTGAAACACAATTTTTTTTCTTTAGAAATATGTTTGGCATAGCATTTTTAAAACGTGATTTATAATTTGATTATTGTCTACAATGATAATTTTACCCCTTACTACAACGATTTGGTCTCATGTTAGACTGTCTTACCGATCATAATTCATAAGAGTTAAGACGGAGCCCCACTATAGGTGAGTCGGGTCACATAAATTTGTTTTAATTAGGTATATTCTAAGTTTTTGCCTTCTCGGTTACCTCTTAAGCGTAGTAATAATTTTAAAACAAATAATTATAAACTAGGTATAATCACCGAAAGTTTCGATACAATTTCCTAAAAAAAAGAAGCTCTAGTACAACTTTTTGTAAAACCACTCACAAAAACAACCATAGTTGTCTCTCCATTCATTTTATCCCTCCCTCTCTAAAGATAGCTCATTTCTCTACTCACTCCTTGTAGAAATGAATTTTAAATCTTGATTCTCAGCAATTCACCATCGATGCTCAATTCCCTAAGCATCTCCATTGTATAGAAATCATCTCTTATTAGCTCTCTTCTTATTAAGAAAATAAAAGGCAACAATGGTGGAGCTTCTTATTTCTTCTTCCTAAATGGCCACATAGGAGAGAGATTGAGAAAGCTTTCTAAATAGGAAGAAAAAAAAGGAGGGAAGAAGAATAGGGAGGGGGAGCAGTGGTGTGGTGCACAACTTGCTTAAATGTGGCGCGTGCACCACACTCTCGGGACAAGGGCGTGAGCGCCTGACCATGGTGGGTCCCAGACTCCCAGTGTCTTTTTTTTTACTATTTTGATGATTTTCTTTTCTTTTCTTTTCTTTTTGAAAATTCCAGCCATTGCTTCCTACCGTTGGGGGGTTTTGCAATATATTTTTTTAACTATAAGTAACTGTTGGTGCATTTTTTATATAAATTAATTAAGTTTTTTTCCTTCTTCCCTATAAATATTATTTATAAATTAATTAATGTCTTTATTTATAAATTGATTTATTTATATAGAATATTTAAATATGAAATATATTAAATAAAGTGAAATAAATTTATTTGTTTGAGAAGTATAAAAATAAGATTGAAGTGTAAAGTTAATGATGTGGCAGTGGGACCCATCTAAGAAGATGTTAATGACAAGGGTGGATTTTTCCCTCCAAATCTCACTTTTGAATTATTAACTTTTGAGTTACCATTTCACTTTTTCTCTCTCTTATCTTTTCTTCTCTGATTGTATTTCTCTTTCTCTCTTCCCTCTCATCCATAATTTCTCTCTCACCACCACCATTTCCTCTCTTTTAAATATGTTTAAACATTTTTCTCTCTTTAAACATAAAAAAATGTAACTAAAACAAAAATATAAGAAGTTAGTAAAATAAAAATAATTTATGGAACAAGCAACTATAAAAAATAAAAGTTATAGAATCAACAAAACAAAGATATATATATATAATGACAAGGGTGGATTTTTCCCTCAAAATCTCACTTTTGAATTATTAACTTTTGAGTTACCATTTCACTATTTCTCTCTCTTATCTTATCTCTCTTCGTTTCTTTTCTCTTTCCGTCTCCTCCATATTTTCTCTCTCATCACCACCATCTCCTCTCTTTTAAATATGTTTAAACATTCTCTCTTCAAACATTAAAAATAGTAACTAAAACAAAAATAATAATTCCGAAGTTAAGAAAACAAAAATATAAGAAGTTAGTAAAATAAAAATAACTTATGGAACAAGCAACTATAAAAAATAAAAGTTACCAAATCACAAAACAAAAATAATTTAATGCGGAGGTTAGTAAAATAAAATAATTTACGGAACAAAAGTTTAAAACAAATTCTTAAAAATATATATGTCAAAAAATACGTTGGTAAAATAAAAATATTTGATGGAACAAAAATAATAGTTACAAAGTCAATAAAAACAAAAACAATTTAAACTAAGGTTACTAAAAGAATAAAAATAATTTACGGAACAAAATTTTAAAACAAATTCTTAAAAATAGCTATGTAAAACAAAAATACATTAGTTAAATAAAAATATATGATAGAACAAAAATAATAGTTACAGAGTCAATAAAACAAAAATAATTTAAACTGAGGTTAGTAAAATTATAAAAATAATTTATGGGACAAAAATTTAAAACAAATTCTTAAAAATAGTTAGGTAAAACAAAAATACATTAGTAAAATAAAAATATTTGATGGAAGAAAAAAAAGAATAGTTACAGAGTCAATAAAGCAAAACAATTTAAATTGAGGTTAGTAAAATATTAATAAAAAAATACTGAACAATTTTTTTCCGTAAAACTAATTCTTAAAAATAAAACAAAAATAATAGTTATGAAGTCAATAAAACAAAAAATATATAATGGAAGTTATTAAAATTAAAATAATTTACAAAACAAAAATATTTGTTAACGGTAAAAATAATTTCGTTATTTTGATTTTAGCTTATTTTTTATCATAAATTTATTTATTCATAAAATTCAAATATCTATAATACAATACAGCTCATAGTCGCACATGTGCAATTGACTAAAGCTATTTAGGGGCTGAGATTAATTCATTTACTGAAATCCTACGGTCATTATCACTCCCTGAGTTCACATGTGTGAACGGCGGTTGAGCAACTACCCACTCTCTCTCCAACTCCCACCACTATTTACGGTTGATGGCCGCTAATCCTTCCTCCACCAAACTCACGTCCCTTTTCTTTTCGATATTTTAATTAATTAATCAATTTTATACTAAAAAATTCGTAAGTTTTGTAATTTGAAATATTTGTTTTTTTAACTGTTATCGTAATTAACTTAATCAATTTATATTTTGAAACTGAATCTCAATTTAATTTATGTCTAAGTTTTGAATATTTCTATTTTATTTTTTTTCTTTTTTATTGTTATCGTAATTAACTTAATCAATTTAATTTTTTTTCGGCCCGCAATTTCGGATACAAATAAATTTTTAAAAAAAATCGTAAGTTTTGTAATTTGAAATATTTGTTTTTTTCTTTTTAACTATTATCATAATTAACTTAGACAAATTATAAGTAAATATTAATTCATTTTCACATTATCTGTTTCATTTATTGATAAATTCACAAACTGGCGTCGTGCCATCGGCACGGGCAAGAGTACTAGTAATGTAATAAAAGTAATCATTCAAAAGGAAGAACCTATTTGAGTTCACATTCTATTTGAAGGACGGAAAAAAATTAAGTTTGTTCCAAGACATTCATTATACATAGTTTTTGAATAGTATAAAATGTTCGGGGTTGTCAGGCCATGAATAGATACTTAAAATTAGTGTTCCAGTAATGCTATTGAGAAATATTGACCATGCTGCAGGATTGTATAATGAAACAAGACTAATCATCATAAATCTTGGGGATCACATTGTTGAAACAAATTTTTTGAAAGGAAGCAATGTTGGAGAAAATATTTTTATCCCAAGATTGTCATTAACTTATCCGATGTAAGACTGTCTTTTAAGTTCCAGAGAAGACAATTTACATTGCGGGTATCATATGTAATGACAATTAACAAGTTTCAAAGTCAATAATTGTACGCAAGTCTCTTTTGGAAAGAAAAAAAAAAACAGTATTTAGCCATAGACATATGTCGTAGTTTCTAGAGTAACAAATTATTTTAGTTTGAAAATATTGATATGCAGTGAAGATGAAAAACCAACTAATAAGACAACAAATGTTGTGTATAAAAATATTTTTTTAGAATCTATAATGAGTAGTGATATGTTTATATGTAATTGTTAATAAACTGATCCTCCTTATTTTATTTATATACGATTTTATTGACGTGCGTTTAACGCACAGGTTAAAAAACTAGTTATATATACAATGGGAGGATATATTTTTAAGTTGGTAAGAAGAAAAAAGTGTGTAAGTTGCAATGGGATCCAGCTAAGAAGATGGGTAAGAAGATTATATAATGTGGATGCTCCAATTGACAGGCCCACTTGCAACTAGCAGGTACAGTTCATTAATATTAGTTTCGTATGGCCATTATCGTCGTGTTTTTATATTGACAATTGACAAATGATATTACAAGGTCAAAACTTGTGATATTGTTACCACATTTAGTGTTAGAGCCGTTGGGTGATAAATTTATGATAATTTGAAATGTCCACATCATTAATAAAATGACACTTTTATGAATTTGAGTTTTTTTTTTATGACAATAAGGTTTGCCAAGGTGTCACTCTGTAATTTGTATGATGGGAAAATTATGTGTAATTTTCATATAACTGAAAAGAAAAATACAATCAATAAATAGTTGAATAAGGTGTCAATTAAGGAAAGATATGTATGAAGAGAGAAAAGAGTGAAAGAAATTATTTCAATACATTTGCATACAAACGTACAATCTGTTGCATTGAGACAAATTATTGTCTTTTTGATTGGGTTAAAAACAGTAAGGCATTGCATAACATAAAAAAAATATCATCATGACAAACTAATTGCCTCACTTTTCTAAGGCCATTACTAATTGGTTAAAAGATAAGTGAAGAAACAAAATTGGAATTTCTTGAGAAAAGGGTTATTGACAGAGATAGTATAATGTTTTACTTATGGGCCAATTTCGTTATGGGCATTTAATTTGGAACAAGAAAACCAATGCCCCTCCACCTCACTTTGCTTTTTCAGCACTTTTAATAAAATTTTGAAAGATTTATGTAAGAATCAATTGCTTAAATAGTTCCATTGTATGAATTATTTGGCCTAAATATTTTACTCCTTTCTTTCCTTACCTAATAGAAGTGTGGCATCATGCCACATTTAGTGCATGTACCGTTCAACGTAGGGGTGTGTACGGACCTTAAGTCCGCGGGCATTGGTAATGCCCAGTATAGGCCCATATGGCAGCAGGCATCATTTTAAAAAGCCCAGCACCGTAACAAGCCCACGGGCATCAGTGAACGGGCATTGGATGGGCGCGGGCTTAGATGGGCTCTCCGATTGTCTACAATGCAAAAGAACTATGAAGAACCAAAATTCAACTAATACAAAGTATTTTCATTATTTCATTAGCTCATAAAACAAAACTACATATGATCAAAAACCTTGAAATCATTCATTTGACTTGCAAACTCAACACACAGATAAAAATTAACCCATAATCAAACATCATGAACACCTAAAATTTGAAACCCAGATGCTATTTTCAATAAAGAAGTAAGAAAACAAACTCAAATCAGAACAAACTTACATGAACACGATAACAAGATATGCAATGTCTCACAAAGATAAAAATAAATATCGAGTGGGTAGCGAGCCTAGCGGTGAAGTGGGAACTGGGAACGGGAAGTCACGATTCTGCCGAAGTCCGTCAAGGTACTGAAGAACCGAAGGTAGCAGACTAGCAGTCAATTTGATTTAGGGTTTCACACTTTCACTTTACCTTTTGAGTTTTGGGCTTTTGTATTGGACCTATTGGTATATCATTAATTCACTATATTGACTAATCTGGATAGTGTATAATATATTATAGTAATATATAATAATATAATTTGTGATTTTGATTATATATAATTTTATATATGATATATCTAATACTAATAGACACTAATAAAGTAATGATATAATTATAATATATTTAAAATTTAAAAACTTAGTGTGATGATGGGCCGGGTTGGGCTTAGATGGGCATTAAAACTTGAAGGCCCATGTGTGCCCGAGCCCGCGGGCATCTAACATCTCTAAAGCCCAGCACTATGTATCAGCCCATGGGCACGGGCATTTTGGGCCGGGCACAGATGGGCACAGCAGGCTGTACAGGCTCATGGGCTGGGCTGCTCACCCCTAGTTCAACGTTAACTTCTAATATGGTACAAGTTTTGATTTGTGGGACAGATTGAGTTCGCGAATTTCATGGGATCAAGAAGTCGATTATGTCACATGTGAGTTCTATTTTTTTAGAGATATTTGCATGTTTTCATGATTAAGATAATAAAATTGATATTTAATTGATTTTTATAAAATTGATTTTCATTTTTATTTAGGAGAAGGACGAGTCGATTCATGTCACATTGCAAACATGATGGTTTGATGCTAGTCAAATTTTTATTTAGTGTTTTTTTGATCAATTTGGCAATTAAATTTTATTTATTTATGTATTTGATAATTATTGTAGATGTTATGTATATTTGATGTTATGGGTTTTTGTAATGGATATTTGGTGTTATGGATCTTTTTTTATTTTTGGCATCAACTTCCTTTTTTATTATTTTGAAACATTCATTTTTTGAAACAACTTCCTTTTAAAAAAAAAAACTCCTTTGATCTTTTTTGAATTAAATAATAATTTGGTCACTGAACATGTCGAAAATCAATGTTTTGGTTCCCGGACAAAAAAACAATAGAATTTGGTCCCTGGACATGTATTTTCGGACCAATTTGCCCCCTCCCAGGGACCAAATTATAATGGTGGGAGGGGCAAATTGGTCCAAAAATACATGTCCAGGGACCAAATTCTACTGTTTTTTTGTCCGAGGACCAAAACATTGATTTTCGACATGTCCAGGGACCAAACATTATATTAATCTATCTTTTTTTTTTGAACTTTTGACTAGCATCAAACCATCATGTTCGCAATATGGCATAAATCGGCTCGTCCTCCTCCTAAATATAAATAAAATTAAATTAAATATCAATTTTATTGTCATAATCATGAAAACATGTAAATATCTCCAATGAATTCCAAAAAAAATAAAAATAGAACTCACATGTAACATAATTGGCTTCTTGATCCCATGAAGTTGGCAAACCCAATCTGTCCCACAAATCAAAACTTGTACAATATCAGAAGTTAACGTTAAACGATTACTGCACTAAATGTGGCCTGATGCCACACTACTATTAGGTAAGGAAAGAAAGGAATAAAATATTTAGGCCAAATCTATATATATATATATATATTTAAAGTTGGTGAGGAGCACTATGGTTGTGTCACTTCACCCACTTCTATGTAAGACTTTTTATCTTCCAATCATTACCTATTAATAATACCTATTAATATTCAATATGATAATGGGTATTATCTTATAGCTATATATAACAATAGATATAACTTCTTCTATTGTCAATAGTAGAAGACTTATATTTAAAAAAATTTACAACTAATATTACTTCTAACCAATGTGGGATAAAACCCTTCAAAGTGAAATATTACTTCTAATAACTCACTTTTAACACCATACTTTAACCTTTGATATCTTATTCATCCAAAACTTGATTTGGACAAATAAATATATCATTTCGATGTTCTTGCCGAGTAGAACAAATTTGCACAATTATTTTTGTCAACAAACAAATGACACGTAAAGAAATTTGTGCCTCAAGTTGCACAATTTCTTTCACTAAAACACTAACTTTTTAATAAGTATTATACTTTAACTCTTGATAATTTATTCATCCAAAACTCGATTTTGACAAATAAATATATCATTTCGATGCTTTCACCGAGTAGAACACATTTGCGCAATTACATTCGCCAACAAACAAATGACACATAAAGAAATTCGTGCCTCAAGTTACACAATTTCTCTCACTAAAACACTAATTTTTTATAACAAATATTATACTTTAAGTCTTGATATCTTATTATCCAAAACTCGATTTGGACAAATAAATATATCATTTTGATGATCTTACCGAGTAGAACGCATTTGCGCAATTACCTTCGTCAACAAACAAATGACACATAAAGAAATTTGTGCCTCAAGTTGCACAATTTTTTTCACTAAAAACACTAATTTTTCAACAATAGAAGAGATGTATCCCACATTGGTTAGAAATTGATGTTGGTTTAAAAAATTCTATTATTAAGTACCAATAGAAGAAATGTATCATACATTGGTTGGAAAGTGATGTTGATTTTCAAAGTCACTAGAAAACCAAAAGTTTTCAAAGCTTCCACATGGATACTTCAAAATGAAGATTTATTCAAAGGTAGTGATATGACACAACCATAGTTCTCCTCACCAACTTTTAATAAATAAATAAATATATATATATATATATATATATATATATACCAATAGAAGATATATATCTCACATTGGCTAGAAAATGATATTGAGTTTAAATTATTTTATATTATTACCAATAAAAGAGATGTATAACACATTGTTTAAAAAGAAAATGTTAGATTTTAAAGTCTTTAGACTAAAGACTTTCACTTTTACAAGAGATATATCTCACATGGTTACAAAAGATTCTTACTATTATTACCAATATAAGATATGTATTAAACATTGGTTATAAATTGATGTATGTATTAAAAATACTATTATTAATTAATTACTAATTGAAAAGATGTATCATACATTTGTTATAAAGTGTTGTTGGTTTTCAAATTTTTTTTTGATAAAAGACTTTTACAATTATTACAAATAGAAGATGTATATCTCACATTGGTTAAAAAATGATATTGAATTTTAATTATTTTAGATTATATAAAAACCTTACTATTATTAGCAATATAAGATATATATACTTTTGGTTTTCTAGCCATTAGCTAATAATAATACATAATAATAATCAATATGATTAGAGATATTAGTATTAGTATATATAACTTCTTCTATTGTCAATAGTAGAAGACTTATATTTAAAAACTTTTACAACTAACATTACTTCTAACCAATGTGAGATAAAACTCTTCAAGGTTAGATATTACTTCTAATGACTCACTTTTAACATCATACTTTAAACTTTGATATCTTATTCATCCAAAACTTGATTTGGACAAATAAATATATCATTTCGATGTTTTTGCCGAGTAGAACACATTTGCACAATTATTTTTGTCAACAAACAAATGACACGTAAAGAAATTTGTGCCTCAAGTTGCACAATTTCTTTTACTAAAAACATTAATTTTTTAATAAATATTATACTTTAACTCTTGATATCTTATTCATCCAAAACTCGATTTGGACAAATAAATATATCATTTTGATGCTCTCACCGAGTAGAACACATTTGCGCAATTACCTTCGCCAACAAACAAATGACACGTAAAGAAATTCGTGCCTCAAGTTGCACAATTTCTCTCACTAAAAACACTAATTTTTTAACAAGTATTATACTTTAAGTCTTGATATCTTATTATCCAAAACTCGATTTTGACAAATAAATATATCATTTTGATGCTCTCACCGAGTAGAACACATTTGCACAATTACCTTCGTCAACAAACAAATGACACGTAAAAGAAATTCGTGCTTCAAGTTGCACAATTTCTTTCACTAAAAACACTAATTTTTCAACAATAGAAGAGATGTATCTCACATTGGTTAGAAATTGATGTTGGTTTAAAAAATTCTATTATTAAGTACCAATAGAAGAAATGCATCATACATTGGTTGGAAAGTGATGTTGATTTTCAAAGTCACTAGAAAACCAAAAGTTTTTAAAGCTTCCACATGGATGCTTTAGAATGAAAATTTATCCAAAGGTGGTGAGGTGGCACAACCATAGTGCTCCTCACCAACTTTATATATATATATATATATATATATATATATATATATATATATATGATAAAATATTTTTACCATTATTACCAATAGAAAATGTATATCTCACATTGGCTAGAAAATGATGTTGAGTTTAAATTCATTTATATTATTACCAATAAAAGAGATGTATAACACATTGTTTAAAAAGAAAATGTTAGATTTTAAAGTCTTTAGACTACAGATTTTCACTTTTACAAGAGATGTATCTCACATGGTTACAAAATATTTTACTATTATTACCAATAGAAGAGATGTATCACACATTGGTTAGAAATTGATGTTTGTATTAAAAATACTATTATCAATTACTAATTGAAAAGATGTATCATACATTTGTTATAAAGTGATGTTGGTTTTCAAAGTTTTTTGATAAAAGACTTCTACCATTATTACCAATAGAAGATGTATATCTCACATTGGTTAAAAAATGATGTTGATTTTTAATTATTTTAGATTATATAAAAGACTTACTATTATTAGCAATAGAAGATATATATCACACATTTGTTATAAATTGATGTTGGTTTTAAATTACTATTATTACCAATAAAAGAGATAAATCTTACATTGGTTAAAAAGTGATGTTGATTTTAAAAGTGTTTAAATAAAAAGACTTATACTTTTATCATTAATAAAAGAGAGGAGAAGAGATATATCTCATTATATAGAAAGAGATGTTGTTTTTAGATATTTTTTAGATAAAAAACTTCTACTATTATTACCAAATGATGAGATGTATTACACATTGGTTAGAGAGTGTTGTAGGTATTAAAAGTCTTTTTATAAAAGACTTAATACCAATAGAAAAAATATGTATTTCACATTAGTTAGGAAAGTGATATTGGTTTAAAATGTTTTTAGATAATGTATATCGCATTGGTTACAAAGAGATCCACATTATTTAGAAACATATATTGGTTATAAAATTTATAGATAAACGAATTTTTATGTTATTATCAATACAAGAGATGTATCACACATTGTTTACAAAGAGATGTTGGTTTCAAAACTATTTAAGATAAAATAATACTACCATTATTATTTTTATGTTATAACCAATAGAAGAGATGTATCCCACATTGTTTAGAAAGAGATGTTGATTTCAAAAGTTTTTATATAAAATATTATTATTATTACTATAGAAGAATGCATCTCACATTTGTTAGAAATTAAGGTTGGTTTTAAAAATACTATTATTACAAATAGAAAAGATGTATACCACATGATTAGAAAGAGATGTTTGTTTAGAAAGAGATGTTTGTTTAGAAAAAGATGTTTGTTTTAAAAGTCTTTAGATAAAAGTTTTAAACTTTTATTACCAATAGAAATAGAAAAGAAGTATCTCACATTGTTAGAATACTACTACTATTATTATTTTTATGTTATAACCAATAGAAGAGATGTATCCCACATTGTTTAGAAAAAGATGTTGATTTCAAAAGTTTTTATATAAAAGACTATTATTATTACTATAGAAAAATGCATCTTACATTTGTTAGAAATTAATGTTGGTTTTAAAATACTATTATTACCAATAGAAAATATGTATACCACATGGTCAGAAATAGATGTTTGTTTAGAAAAGATGTTTGTTTTAAAAGTATTTAGATAAAAGTCTTAAACTTTTATTACCAATAGAAATAGAAAAGAAGTATCTCACATTGGTTACAAAAAAATGTATCTCACATTATTTATAAATGAGTATTGGTTATAAAAGTCATTAGATAAAGATATATTTTGTTATTACCAATAGAAAATATGTATCCACATTGTTTAGAAATGAATGTTGGTTAAAAAGTCTTTTATCTACTGTTATTATTACTAATAGAAAATATGTATACCACATGGTTAAAATGTGGTGTTGATTTTAAAGTCTTTAGATAAAAGACTTAAACTTTCATTACTAATAAAAATATAAAATAAGTATTTCACATTGTTTAAAAATGAATTATGATTTTAAAAGTTTTTAACAAAATGACTTCTAATATTATTATCAAGTTAAATATTAATTTTAAAAGTCTTTAGATAAAAAAATATTATTATTATTAATACAAAATATGTATCTCACATTAGCTAGAAACTTATATCAATTTTAAAAGTATTTAGGTAAAAAAAATCGTTTAATATTAGTAACAATAGAAAAAAAATTTATAAACATGGAAGAGATTAACAGTCTAATTATGATGTCTAAAAGTTATATTATTATTATAAAATATATATATATATATATATATATATATATATATATATATATCCCACATTGTACCCGTGCAGAGCACGAGGTAAATAACTAGTAATTCATAAAATATAACTATTTACGCAATTGAATCTTACATGAATCTTTCAAAAATTTCTTAAAAGGGTAGAAAAAGCAAAGTGGGGTGGAGTGGCATTGGTTTTCTTGTTCCAAATTAAATGCCCATAACGAAATTGACCCATAAGTAAAACATTATACTATCTTTGTCAATAACCCTTCTCTCAAAAATTCCAATTTTGTTTTTTCACTTATCTTTTAATCAATTAGTAATGGCCTTAGAAAAGTGAGGTAATTAGTTTGTCATGATGATATATATTTTTATGTTATCCAATGTCTTACTGTTTTTAACCCAATCAAAAAGACAATAATTGGTCACGATGCAACAGATTGTACGTTTGTATGCAAATGTATTGAAAGAATTTCTTTCACTCTTTTCTCTCGCCTCGCCATACATATCTTTCCTTAATTGGCACCTTATTCAACTATTTACTGATTGTATTTTCTTTCTCAGCTATATGAAAATGACATAGAATTTCCCCATCATACAGATTATGTTGGAACAATAGTAGCTAGGATTCTCCAAACTTAAGAATACAGTTCTCAATGTATCTTGTGAAAAAGCTACAATAGAAGATATATTGGTCACAAAAGCAATAAAAAAATAGCGGAAGACTTTAACAATATATCATGAATTTAAGAACAAAGGTTTTCTAAACAATCTACAAGCATATGCTTGTAGATCTAGCCTTATATCCAAAAAGATTTCACTTAAAAAGATGAATTGTTTTACAAAAAATAATGTGAAATCACCAAACAAAACACTCTCACAAGACAACAAGTCTTGGAGAGCAAAAACCCCACAGAAAAACAGTTATATAAAACGTGAGAAAAAACAAACAACTTCCTAAAATTAGCTAGGAAGACAAAAACAGCAGCAACACCCAATGTAGCTTCTGATGTAGCTGCATCGGAAGCTATATTCAACTTTTGCACAAAAGCTGAAATTCTGAATTCTGGATTTTCTGCTCTCTGCTGTTTAATGTGATCTGCTCTCTCAGAATCCGTGTTTTGTCTCTGCCCCAAGTCCTCTATTTATAATGTGGAAGAGACCTACAAAAAAGGAAGCAAACTCCAACAAGGAAGATGATTAGAATTAGGAACTAAATACACTTACCATAAATCCAAGATTTTATTACCATATGGACAAGGACTCTAGAGACACGGTTTAGGAATGATTTTTGCATAGATTTTGTTTCCAAAATAACTCCAAAACTTTAGGACCAAGAAAGCCAAAAATCTTTAGGAATATTTTGTTTCCAAAAATGCAACAAAAAATCTTTAGGAATAAGAAAAACCAAAATCTAATTAAAGATTTTGTTTTCAAAAATGCCTAAACTTAGGGACCAAGAAAGGAGAAACAAAACCAAAATAGACCATGCCTATTTTACCCTTACAGATTACTGAGTGACACCTTAGCAAACCTTATTGTCATAAAACAAAAAAAGCTCAAACTCATAAAAGTGTCATTTTATTAATGATGTGGACATTTCAAATGATCATAAACTTATCACCCAACAGCTCTAACACTAAATGTAGTAACAATATTACAAGTTTGAGCTTGTAATATCATTTGTCAATTGCCAATATAAAAACACGACGATAATGGCGATATGAAACTAATACTAATGAACTGTACTTGCTAGTTGCAAGTGGGTCGGCCAGTTAGAGCATCCACACTATATAATCATCTTACTCATCTTCTTAGCTGAGTCCCACTACAACCTACACACTTTTCTTTTCTTATCCACTTAAAAATATAATTTTTCATTGTATAATATTATTAATATATTCTTAGCTGGATCCTACTGCCACCTCATTAACTTTACAGTTCAATCTTATTTTTATACTTCTCAAACAAATAAATTTATTTAACTTTATTTAATATATTTCATATTTAAATATTTTGTTTAAATAAATTAATTTATAAATATAGACATTAATTAATTTATAAATAATATTTATACAGAAGAAGGAAAAAAAACTTAATTAATTTATATAAAAAATGCACCAATGGTTACTTTTAGTTAAAAAAAATTGCAAAATCCTCCAACGGTAGGAAGCAATGGCTGGAATTTAAAAAAAAAAAATCATCAAAATAGTAAATAAAAAAAAAACAGACACTTTGACTCACCATGGTGAGCCGCTCACTCCCCTGTCCAGAGAGTATGGTGCACACGCCACATTTAAGCAAGCGATGCTCCAAACTACTGCTCCCCCTCCCCATTCTTCTTCCCTCCTTTTTTTTCTTCCTATTTAGGAAGCTCTCTCAATCTCCCTTCTATGTGGCCATTTAGGAAGAAGAAATAAGAAGCTCCACCATTGTTGCTTTTTACCTTCTTAATAAGAAAAGAGCTAAGCAGAGATGATTTATATACAATGGAGATGCTTAGGTAAAGAAAGGAGTAAAATATTTAGGCCAAATAATTCATAAAATTGACCTATTTAAGCAATTGATTCTTACATAAATCTTTCAAAAATTTCTTAAAAGGACTGAAAAATCAAAATGAGGTGGAGGGCATTGGTTTTATTGTTCCAAATTAAATGCCCATAACGAAATTGGCCCATAAGTAAAACATTATACTAACTTTGTCAATAACCCTTTTCTCAAGAAATTCCAATTTTGTTTCTTCACTTATCTTTTAACCAATTAGTAATGGCCTTAGAAAAGTGAGGTAATTAGTTTGTCATGAACTCATGATGATGTATATTTTTATGTTATGCAATGTCTTACTGTTTTTAACCCAATCAAAAAGACAATAATTGGTCTCAGTGCAACATA
The DNA here is from genome assembly GCA_013146195.2 of Codonopsis lanceolata. NCBI lineage: Eukaryota > Viridiplantae > Streptophyta > Magnoliopsida > Asterales > Campanulaceae > Codonopsis > Codonopsis lanceolata. The sequence continues at coordinate 55,786,939 of CM028380.1, forward strand.
TTGTACGTTTGTATGCAAATGTATTGAAAGAATTTCTTTCACTCTTTTCTCTCTTCATACATATCTTTCCTTAATTGGCACCTAATTCAACTATTTACTGATTGTATGTTTCTTCTCAGCTATATGAAAATGACACAGAATTTCCCATCATACAAATTACAGAGTGATGCATTGGCAAACCTTATTGTCATAAAACAAAAAAAAAGCTCAAATTCATAAAAGTGTTATTTTATTAATGACGTAGACATTTCAAATGATCATAAATTTATCAACCAACAACTCTAACTCTAAATGGTAACAATATCACAAGTTTGACCTTGTAATATCATTTGTCAATTGCCAATATAAAAACACGGCGATAATGGCCATATGAAACTAATATTAATGAACTGTACCTGCTAATTGCAAGTGGGTCGGTCAGTTAGAGCATCCACATTGTATAATCTTTTTATTCATCTCCTTTAGCTGGGTCCCACTCCAACCTACACACTTTTCTTTTTTTACCCACTTAAAAATATCTTCCCATTGTATAACATTCTTAATATCTTCTTAGTTGGGTCCCACTGCCACCTCATTAACTTTACACTTCAATCTTATTTTTATATTTTTCAAACAAATAAATTTATTTAAGTTTATTTAACATATTTCATATTTAAATATTTTGTATAAATTAATTAATTTATAAATAAAGACATTATAAATTAATTTATAAATAATGTTTATAGGGAAGAAGGAAAAAAAAACTTAATTAATTTATATAAAAAATGCACCGATGGTTACTTTTAGTTTTAAAAAAAATATTGCAAACCCCCCCCCCAACGGTAGGAAGCAATGGCTGGAATTTTCAAAAAAAAAAAAATAATAAAATCAACAAAATAGTTTTTAAAAAAAACAGGCACTGGGACCCACCATGGTCAACCGCTCACACCCCTGTCCCGAGTGTGGTGCACACGCCACATTTAAGCAAGCGGTGCTCCACACCACTGCTCCCCCTCCCCATTCTTTTTCCTTCCTTTTTTTCTTCCTATTTAGGAAGCTATCTCAATCTCTTTCCTATGTGGCCATTTAGGAAGAAGAAATAAGAAGCTCCACCATTGTTGCCCTTTATCTTCGTAATAAGAAGAGAGCTAAGAAGAGAGGATTTCTATACAATGGAAATGTTTAGGTAAAGAAAGTGAAGAGTAAAATATTTAGGCCAAATAATTCATAAAATGGAACTATTTAAACAATTGATTCTTACATACATCTTTCAAAAATTTCTTAAAAGGGCATAAAAAGCAAAGTGAGGTGGGGGCGCATTGGTTTTCTTGTTCCAAATTAAATGCCCATAACGAAATGGACCCATAAGTAAAACATTATACTATCTTTGTCAATAACCATCTTCTCAAGAAATTTCAATTTTGTTTCTTCACTTATCTTTTAACCAATTAGTAATGGCCTTAGAAAAGTGAGGTAATTAGTTTGTCATGATTAGGGATGATAATTTTAGGCACGACACGATTGGCCGACACGAATACGACACACAATTATAGGGTTTGGGCTGGGCTTATCGGGTTCGGGCCGTTTTAGGGCCAACACGATTATACATGATAAAAAATGGGTTGTTATCAGGTTGTGTTGATAAGCTCAATAAGACACGATAATTACAATATATATGTTTTTAAAATAATTTTTTTATAATTTACTAGGGGCTGTTCACTTTTTTCGAACTATTTTCATGATTATTTCATAGTTATATCATTTGAACACTTATGACTTTTAAACTACTTGACTATTTATAATGATAAATTTTCAAAATATGTATTAAAAATTAAAAATTATATATTTTATAATGTTTATTGAGCTTAACGTGCTTAACAGACCTAACTAAATAAATCGTACTTTTTTACATATCGTGTCAATCGTATCGTGCTGTGATTTTCGTGTTTTTATCGTATCATGTTCGGGTTTTAATATTAGGCACGATAAGCTTATCGTGTTGTATTCGTGTTCGTGCTTATCATGTCGTGTTGTTATCGTGTCAGCTCGATAACGGCCCAGCACGACCGGTTTGCCACCACTGGTCATGATGATATATATTTTTATGTTATCCAATGTCTTACTGCTTTTAACCCAATCAAAAAGACAACAATTGTTCTCAATGCAACATATTGTACGTTTGTATACTAGTGTATTGAAAGAATTTCTTTCTCGTTTTTCTCTCTTCATACATATCTTTCCTTAATTGGAACCTTATTCAACTATTTACTAATCGCATTTTTCTTCTCAGCTGTATGAAAATGACACAGAATTTTCTCATCATACTGATTACAGAGTGACGCCTTGGTAAACCTTATTGTCATAAAACAAAAAAAACTCAAATTCATAAAAGTGTCATTTTATTAAAAACGTGGACATTGCACATGAACTTTAATTTATCACCCAACTGCTCTAACACTAAAAATGTGGTAACAATATCACAAATTCGTGCTTGAAATATCATTTGTCAATTCCCAATATAAAAACACAACGATAATAGCCATATGAAACTAATATTAATGAATTGTACATGCTAGTTGCAAGTGGGTCGGTCAGTTAGAGCACCGACATTGTATAATCTTCTTACACATCTTTTTAGATGGGTCCCACTACAACCTACACACTTTTTTCTTCTTATCCACTTTAAAAATATATCTTCCCATTGTATAACATTCTTAACATCTTATTAGTGTAGACACCCCAAATTCGTACCCCTATTTTATATTGTCAATTAAATATTACAAAATAGACTACTAATTATTTCTTGTATGTTTCAGGAACAAAGGTACAAAAAGATAAATAAAACAAAAATAAAAAAAAAGAATAAAAAAGAAAACAAAAAAAACAAAAGAAACGAAAAAGGAAAAGAAAAACAAAAGAAACCAAAAAACGAAAGAAAAGAAAAGAAAAAGAAAGAAAATCAAAAGAAAAGAAAACAAAAAGAAAGAAAATCAAAAGAAAAAGCAAACAAAAAAGAAAAGAAAAAAAACGAAAAAGAAAACATGGGCAGCCGGTCACCCCCCTTTCTTACCCACTAATCAACACCTATATATATTCCCTCATTCCCTCACAATCAAAAAAAACTCTCACTCACAATCCCTCTCTACCCGGCCCACTATCTCTCTCTCATTCCCAACTCCCTCATTTTCTCTCACAAACCCAATCCCACAATCCCTCTCTCATTTTTCCCTCACTCTCATAACCCCTCACTCCCAGCCGTCTCTCTCTCCCTCATTTTTCCCCACAAACAACAATTCCTCTCACAATTTTCTCACTCCAGCGCACTACTCCCTCTCACTCTCTACCCAGCCGAAACTCTCTCTCTCAATTACCCCCATTTCCAGCGCCCTCACTCACACACACATAATATACTCTCCACCCGTATCCCTCTCACTCAAACCCACACACTCACACACATATACTCCCTCAAAGCCGGCAACCCCCCTCTCACACACACACAACCCGCACACACACACAAATACATAAACACACACACACAAATACACACAAACACATACCCTGCCGTTACGCTGTCCGATTTCAGACAACAAAATCAACAAATACAAGCAGTTACGCTGCCCAAATTCACACAACACACAACACACAACACATAAACACACAACACAACAACAACAACAACAACAACAACAAAAAAGACTCCCTCTCCCGAGAAGGACAAAGCGAGCACACCGTCGCTCTAAAAGGTAACAGCCTTTAAGGGCGTTTTTTTTTATTTATTTATTTACTTTCCAGTTCATTTATTTTTAAAAGTTGTATTTTTAAATCCGGCACAATGTAGCCAATATAAGCCGTTGTGCTGCCCGGATTAGATTAGGAAAAATTATGTAAAAGAGCCATTATAATGGCCAAATATTCTTAAATGTGTTTGTAATTATTGGAAGGAGGCGGCTGCGAGTCCGTAAATAATGTAGCCACGAATGTATCTGTTTAATTTTTCCTTGTCAAAATAAGACCTTATTTATTTGCTAGATTAATATAACAATGAGCATACTTGACCAGCTTTGAGGCCGAAGGCGAGTTGGGTGCCTAGCACCTTCCCGACTCGTAACTTAGCCCCGAACCCGTTTTAAAATCTCTTGTTTTCTTTTACGGTTTTCCTTTATTTTTGCCTTAAAATAAAGGTGGCGACTAAAACTTTCGATCCGGTGGGGCCTTGCAATATAGCTCCATAGCGGTCGGCGGGCCATAAGGCTATTTTAATAAATCCATAAGTGGGCGTCGCAATATCTTTTCTTGCACTTCTATTTTCCACGAAAGATAAAAGGGGAGAATGAGAATGGAAAGGTAATGCGTTCCCATATCTGTTATCCGAAATAAGGGATAACGACATGAGAAACCCTTAGTTCCCATTTTGGATACAAAATCCACTGAAGCAACCGAGGCACATTCCAACGTGCTAATATAGACAACACTCCTCTCGCACTTTGGATTTCGTCTTCCTAAACAAGGGAGGGTGGAGCGAGGCGGTGGTGTCCCCCGTCCGCGTGCAGCGCACCCTAAACAGGCGGCTGGGGCACGTCAGGAACCTCACAATTAGGCGGGTGTGGGTTCAGGGCTGCGCCGCGCCCGCCTTCCTGGATAGGGGTGTGCGTACATCTGCACCACTACTCTGGGACACCCACGCTCGCTCATTCATCCTCCCTTGTTTAAAACGAAATTAAAATGCGAGATGTCTTGTCTAAGATAGCGCGTTTGAATTTGCCTCGGTAACTTTTAGTGAATTTTCGATCCAATATGAGAGCTTTGGATTTTCTACATCAAGTTATCCCTTTTTTAGGGGATACCAGGATATAAGAATACATCACCCTTTCATTCTAATTTTCCTTTTTTTAGGGAAAAACGGAAAAATGCAAGAAAGGAGTGTTGCGAGGTCCCACTATGGATTTTATGAAAATAGTCTTATGGCCTATTTTGGATCACTATGGGTGCTTTGGGTTTTTTATATCAAGTTATCCCTTGTTTAGGAGATACCAAGATATAAGAATATATCACCTTTTCATTCACATTCTCCCTTTTTTAGGGAAAAACGGAAAAGTGCAAGAAAAGATGTTGTGAGGCCCCACTAGATCCAAAATGTTTTATAGAGTCGCCATTTTTATTTTGAGGAAGAAATAAATAAAAACCAAAAAAAGAAAACCAGAGATTGTAAAAACGGGTTCGGAGGCTAAGTTACGAGTTGGGAAGGTGCTAGGCACCCAACTCGCCCTTTCGGTCTCAAAAATAGTTTTTGGCTAAAGTATACTTTTTGTTATATTTATTTAGCAAATAAATAAAGCGTTAAAAGACATGAAATAAAAACAAATACATCCGCAGCTACATTATTTATGGACTTGCATCCGTCTCTTTACAAATAGTTACAAATGTATTTAAAAACATTTGACCATAATAATGGCTCTTTTTAGTGTTATTTCCTAACTAAATTCGGGCAGCACAACTGCTTATATTTTTATATTGGGCCGGATAGAAAGTAGCACCTCTTATGGATAAAAATCTTAAAACTTACATACTAGCGGACTAGGGTGTGCTCGCTTTGTCCTTCAAGGAGAGTGAGTCTTTTTTGATGAAGTGGTGTGGGGATTCGGGCAGAATGACTGCTTCCGAAAGTTGCTTTTAGGCCTCAGGATCCGAACAGAGCAACTGCTTAGGATTGATTGATTGGTTGCTTGAGGGAGGCGGAAATCGGGCAAAATAACGGTTTATTTCTGGCTGATTTGGCCTTTAAACTCGGGCAGAGCAACTGCTCTTTCCGAGAGTTTTGGATCGGGGAAATAGGATGGAAATCTAGCTGGGGGGCTAAGGCTCACTTTGACCGGTTGGTTTTGAGTTTGGAGGAGTTTTGGCAGGGTTTCGAGGCTTTATAGGAGGATCTCTTACTATCTCACTTCGATCTCTATTTCTTCAGCGTAACAACGACGCAGAGAATTTTGGGGAAGGAAAGGTCTGTCTGAAAGTGAACCCCGAAGGCTCTATTTATAGCCTGGGAAGAGGACACCGAAGGAATTTCTTTTTCTCTCTTCAGGCTTTTGGGTGCAGGCTTGCGGATAATTTGCACATTCGAGCGTCATCATGCGATTTGGAATTCCATGTAGCTTGAACTGGGCGCCACCCATATGCAAACTGGGCGCCACCCCCACTTCTTCCATGGGTGGCGCCAGCTTTCCTTCTTCTGTTTATTTTCTGGCACTTTGGCCCCTGCATTTCACTGTTTTGCGCATCCTGCTTTGTCCTTTTGCATTTTCAACCATGTAACTTGACATTGGTTAAATTTTAACAAGTCTTGATATTTTATGTCAATGTTACATACTAGGGGTACGAAATTTGAGTGTCTATAGAGCCCCTCAACGATGGAGTCTACGGGTAACCCGCAGCTTACTGAGTAGACGAACATCGTTAATAAGAAATAAACTCTCCAATTTCGTGTAATTAATACGGGGGAGAGATGCAACAGGTAGCAGTTATAATGCAGCAGTTTATAATGCTTACCAAACCTCCATATCCTAGACATTTTTAGTCGGTTATAGCAGGTTGTCGTAGTTTTTAAGCAGATATGCAAATTAAAAGCTCTGATGGTCGGACCTACTAATGTAGGCTACCTACGTATCCCTTAATAAAGGGAATCAGACCAAACGTAGTTCGGCCTCAAGCAAGACGAACAACCAACTAGGATGTCGTGTCCTTCGGGTCAAAACTCGTCCAAGAACACAACGGAAAAAGATTTTCATGTTTTTCGAAAAACCGTATTCAACCGGTCAAAACCCGTCGTTGAATACGATATGAAGATTTTTAAGTTTTTTTGAAAACCGTTATTCAACTGGTCAAAACCCGTCATTGAACACGTTAAGAGAAATTTTCGAAAATTGCATTCAACCGGTCAATACCCGTCGTTGAACACAATAAGAAAATTTTCAAATTTTTCGAAAACTGTATTCAACCGGTCAAAACCCGTCGTTGAATACGATAAGAAAGACTTTCTTCAAATTTTCCGAAAACTGTATTCAACCGGTCAAAGCCTGTCGTTGAATACGAAAAAATACTTTTCTTTTTCCCTCCTTTTTTTTGTTTTCTTTTTATTCTCCTTTTTTATTCTATTTTTTTAACCCGTATTCTACCAGTCAAAACCTGTCGTTAAATACGATAAGAAAAATATTTTCTTTTATTGAAGGTGGAATAGGAATACTTTACCTTTCCTTACCTTTTCATGCTTTGGCTGCTGCTGCTAGTTCAGCTGATTTTGTTATTTCTGCAACCCTTGCTTCTTTTGACTTATGCTGGGGACTTTTCCCCCCTTTTTTTCTTGCATGTTCCTTTCTTTTAAATGCATTTTTCTTCTTTTTTTTCTTTTTCTTTTTCTCTTTTTTTTCTCTTTTTTTTTTTCTTTTTGCATGCTTGCCATTTTTTATTTTGCATGCTTACTTTTATTTTCTTTTCTTCCTCTCTTTTTTTTCGCATTTTCTTTTTCATGCAAGCTTTATTTTTTATAAAATCCTTACCTTTGCCGCCGATTTTCCTGGCTTTTTTGCTTATCTTGCGGCTGACCAGCTGGGGATATGACTTTTTCTTTGATTTTTTGATGGATGACCGCCGAATATGGTTAACAAAATTACGTTTGTTAACTTTCCGAGCTCGTGCTGTAGCGCGAGTGTAGCGTGCCCGAGCACGAGAATAATGATCTGAAGCTCGGGCTGTGGCACGAGCGTAGCGTGCATGGGCATAATAATAATAACATGAGGCTCGGGCTGTGGTGCGAGCATAGCGTGCGCGGGCACGATAATAATGACATGAGGCTCGGGCTGTGGGGCGAGCATGGTGTGCACTGAGCACGAAATAATGATCTGGCTTCGGGTTATGCGCGGCGTAACGTGCCGGCAGAAATAATGATCTGGCTTCGGCGTAAGCGCGGCATAGCGTCTGCGAACACGATAATAATGACATGAGGCTCGGCTGTGGCGCTAGCGTTGCGTGCCCATGCACGAGAATAATGATCTGAAGCTTGAGGCATCGCCGCACGAACACGAAATAATGATCGAAGCTTGGGCGTAAGCGCGGCGTAGCGTCTGCTGGCACACAATAATAATACATGAGGCTCGGGCTATGCGCGCATGCAGTAATGATCGCGTCACAGACACGAGGTAATGATCTGCGCTTCGGCGTAAGCTTGCGGCGTAACTGAGGCATAATAATAATATGACATGGCTGTGAGGCGTGGCGCAAGCGTGGCGTGCATAGGCACGAGAATAATGATCTGAAGCTCGGGCCATGGCGCGAGCGTGGCGTGAGCACAGTGTGCCTGGGCACGAACTGGACTAAGTGCTTGGTTCAGGCCAAGGCTTTGAGCGGGCAGGACAAACATGTTTGCCTGGCCTAAGTGTTTGGTTTTAGCCAAGGCTTTGAGCGGGCATAGCCCTTATTGCCTTGGGCGAGCATTCTGAAGACTGCCTAGCGGGCATGGCCCAACTCTGAACGACGACTAGCTAACCGGGCTTGGCCATGTTCAACGTTTGTACGTCGAAGCTGTTGCTAGTATATCAACTGGGTATAGAGATATACGACTAACAGTGTTGCTAAGTCACTATAGGAATTCGAGGTAGTGAGCCGCTACCTTGTGGGCATGGCCCCTACCGCCTGGCGAGCATCCCAGTAAGTGGATCGGGCATGGCCCTATCTTGCTCATGGAGAGGATAAGATATGTTCACAAATACTCTGATATAGAGGAAGATTGACCAGGCATGGCCCTATCTGCTCGACTGGCGAACAGATCTTGTCAAACAATCCAAAAGCAATTTGTATAAATAAACATATTAACAATTTAATGAAAGAACTCGTCTTTCTGTTGATAAGATGATAGTGGCCCCCAACAGGGCTAAGGGTCTTGCCCGCTAGTGAATTAGGCCGTCCGAATAGTTGTAAAGATATTTGGGCTTTTCTGTTTATGGGCAGGCCCCTTATTTTTCGACTGTAAGTGTTTACCTTGAGGTCGGGAAATAATTATGGTCGTTGTAGTTTTCCTTCTGATGAAGTCTGGGTTGGCACCAATAGTGTGCCTAAGGCGCTCAGCGCGAGCAGAATCAACTCTAACGAGGAGGGTGTCATGGTTCTCATGGTTACCAAGGCTTAGTTGACTTGGTTTGAGTACCTGAAAGTTTAGTGCATTATTTGCGAAACAAACATAGTCCTTTTTTAAAAATAAAATTGGGGTATGTATTTTGCATTTAATCTTATGATAATAAGATGGTGTACATGCTAGTGATTTATGTAAAGGATAATAAATAAATATTGTTATTAGCATGATTGGAGAAAATAACATCAATAGTGTGACATGCAATCGAAACATGATTTGTATAGGGAGTTCACGTGCGAATTTAGGCATAACGGTGAATAAAGTAGCTGCATTATCATTTGTCATGCTTGGGCAAATAAATAATAAAATATAGAGTACAATTAACTCAATTGATATGTCAAATTTGACAAGTGAGTTAGTATTTTTTTCATGCGCGGCCGGGGATTAGTAAAATTATAAGGCGCGTAAAGGCAGTGTCACACATATGGTTGCAGATGCAAAATATATTTAATTGCATGCGTTAGTGTAGTATAGCATAACATGGATCATCATGGTGGACAATTTGATGTAAATATAGTATAGTTACGAGCATAAATGTATTATAATTACTCTGATTTTATGTCGTATAGCAATTGCCACAATTAAATGCCATGCATTAATCACCAATTATTAATAATTTTAATCAATTACTACAGTTATCATGTCAAGTCGTCATGTCATATGTAATTAAAGAAATTAATGTCCCAAAATTATAGCTAAATCAGGGCATATACATATTACATGCATATTGTACGCAAATTATTGTGTCTCGTGTTAATTTGGAGCAATAAAGTAATCATGCGATTCATTTATAAACTTTAATTCATGCTCCGTTAACTAATTATTTGCTAATAATAACAAATCGAGGTCATATAGGCAAATTCTGCAAATATTGAGGGTAAAAATGGAAAGAGTCCACCTGAAATAGTAGGGAATCGGTTCAGGTCAGACCAAAACCGGCCAGGAAGAAGGTGAACCGGGTCACGAAGCCTTGTTGTGATCTGGGTCGGTTCAGTTGAACAAACGAACATTCTGTTAACTTTTATTGATGATATATAACGGTAGTTAACTGAAATAGCGGGAGCTGAGTGGAACTTGAAGAAACATAAGGCGCTTAAGTGACAAAACAGCTGGGGATGACGTCACGGATGACGCTAGCCCTCTGCAATGCGCAGACAACATGTCGGGAGTTGATCCAATCCCGGTGCGTGTGACGTCGTCCAGGAAGCCATCCACTTCAGGCGGCGCGTGTAGGAGCGTTCCTACTCTGTTGGTGATGATTTCAACGGCTTTGTGCTCGACTAATCAAGACGCACAAGGGGTTGTTGTCAAATCTTTGATTGGAGATCAGATGCGCGTCATATCTGGAGATTGGAGCATTGTCGGGGAGTTACAAATAGCTAGCGCCTCCAGCTGGTTTGAGCGGTGCGTGAAGGAGCGTTGCAAATCTGATGGGTTTAATTTTCATGGTGGTGCACTCGTCTTGTCAAAGTGAACCCAGGGGTATCATTTGTTTTCAATTTGGGCCTGGTTATCTCTGTCCAGTCCAAATTGAAAAATTGACGTGATTTGTTGTTTTCAAAGTGATTTCATTGCTTGTTTTCGGCACTTATCGAAGGTGTCTCCGCCATAGTTGTTGGAGTTCGTGGCTAGAGTCGGTTCCCGGCAATGAAACCAAACTGATGTAGCAAAAATATCAATCATACCGGGGGTGCCGAAAGTCGTCGAAGTACGTGAATCGTTCGTTGACCGAATTGGTGATGAAATCGTCGTTTGAGTCGAATATCTGGCTGTATGTGGATCTCTGCAAAATAAGCAACGTGAGTGGTGGGGGATGTCCCCCAAAACCCTCCAGCGTGAGAATCAGTACAATATAAAAATATATGAGGGCGTGTAGCCCCCGTTTGTGGAATGAGAACTGTAGAAGAGAGAGAGTCCTACTACTATGAGATAGTAGGGTTTATTTATACATGAGGGGTTAGGGTTGGATTGTCACGCATGGGCTAGGCCCACAGTGTTCTGTAGTTCTGTAAAGTATAGTGGGCCAGTGTAGTGGAAAGTCCACTCGCCTAAGCGAGACCCAAAAGCCTTTTAAGGCAGATTAAATATAGGCACTTCAGATTATTTCCACTAATGTAATTTAACTGTTGATTTCACTCTATTTGAAAAAACTACATGGAGAAGAATAGCACGTAGATTTATTATTTATGTGTTGATTTTACTCTATTTTGTAAAGATGCGTGCTTGAAGATCCGTTGAACTGAATTTAAGATTGGGTATTAATCTGATTATTAGATCAAAGAAGAAGCATGGTTGTTTTTGCCAAAAGTGTATAGTCCCGGCGTTTAGTGCCGAGCGTTTTGGCAAAAAGATAAAAAGATATACGAAGAATACGGTGCGTTTCGGTACTGCGTTTTGACATAACCAATAAAAAGATAAATCCAGAACTATGATTATTATTTTTCTGGTACACAAATCAGATATATATTCAAAACCAAAACTAAAACTCAAATCAAACCAAAAACAAAAGCAAAAGTAATATAATTACCAATACCAAAGTGCAAAATCAAAGCATAACTCACTTCAAATATTAAAATCAAAATCAAGGTTTAAAAGGACAAAATCAACAATAATTACCAAAACCAACAACGTAGACAAAATATATAACTTTAAATCGCCTTATAATCCAAAATAAAAAATAAAACTGATACCGAACCAAATCAAAATTATCAAAGCAAAATAAAGTAACATAAAAAAAAAACTAATCAAAAAACCGAATGTTAAACCAATATAGGTCAAAGGCTCGTGTACATGTGGTTAAGATTAGAGATATGTAGAAGTCTTTCAGAATCGGATCAGACAAATAGAATTGGACCAGACCAATAGAAACTTGACTAGACCAATACTTTGGTATAATCCTGGATTTGAAATTTGAAATAATTGCGGGTCGGTCTTCTTTTCCATGACTTTAATCGCTCAAATTCGTTGTTTTTTACTTTTAACCGGAAAAAGTCAATTTTCAGAACAGAGATACTTAATACAACACCTATAAAATACTTAATACAACACTTTTTTTAAAAAATGGACCAAATTGCCCTTTGCCATTTTATGAGTAAATGAAAAAAAAAGTTATTTTTTTTCTTTGTTTGGGACTGCTCTAAAACTAGTCCAAAAGTGCAAAAAAAGAAAAAAAAAATTGGACTGCTCCGAAACCAGTCCAAAAGTGCAAAAAAAAAAAAAAAATTTGGGACTGCTCCAATACCAGTCCAAAAGTGCAAAAAAAAAAATAAAAAAATTTTGGACTGCTCCGAAACCAGTCCTAATGCCCAGAATTTTTTTTTTTTGGTTTGGGACTGCTGCCAAATCAGTCCAAAAGTCCAAAAAAAAAATAAATTTGGGACTGCTCCGAAACCAGTCCTAATGCCCAAAAAAAAATTTAAAACATTTTTTTATTAAGGGTAATATAGTATTTTTACAACAAAAAGTGTTGTATTAAGTATTTTATAGCTGCTGTATTAAGTATACCCCTTTTCAGAGAGAAATGACTATATTACCATTAATGAACGTTGAATGGATGACTATCGCATGAATCGCGATGCACATGTCTTTGTTTGTGATTTAAATATAAAGTCATCATTAAATATTTATATATCGCGATACAAATATATTAATCACGATACAAAAACAAGCAACTATAATAGAGTATATTAACTTTTGTACCACGGTATATAACTTCAATTTTTGTATTTAAGTGTTTATATACCGCAGTATTAATTTTCTTATTTGGTAGCAGTATTCAATTTTTTGATTTATTTGTTTATAAACAGTTTCCTTCATAAAAATTAGTTGCACCACGGTTGACAAATATATTAACCGCGATACAAAAACAAGTGAACCGCGATACATAATACTTTTTTTTTAACTTTTTTTTTTAACTTTTTTTTTGTATTTAAACGTAAATAATGTAAAAACTAGTGACTGTAAAAATTAATGAAGATTAATATTATATATCAAAATACATCAAACTACAATGTTCATTACAAAATTAATAATAGAACTCTACCAATCAATACAGAAAAGTTAAAACAGTCGTTCAAGATGAGATCAGTAAAAAAGATGCAAGAAAGATCGAAGTCTAGGCATGGATCAAACTTAAGAAATAATTCATCTTGAGAAATCTTTATAGATCAGCTCCATGTGATTGTTTATCATCAAGTTCCTTCTCAAACTTTATCATCAAGTTCATAAAGATGAAGGAAGAAAATGATGGTTTTTTTTTATCTAAGATTGGTATGCATCCGAGAATCATAAAGCTTGAGAAGAAACTTGATGATAAACAATGACCGGAAATAAAACATTTTGAGGTAGCTATTGTTGTTATGAATAAAGAAGGAAAAATGACATCAATATTTAAAGACGAAATAATGAAGAAAAAAAGTTTTTGTCATTTAATTCTGGCTGTTGATATTTATATACCGCGATACACAATAACAATTTTATTTAGGGGTGTGCACGGGCCTTAAGCCCGCGGGCATTGGTAATGCCCAGTATAGGCCCATATGGCAGCAGGCATCATTTTAAAAGCCCAAGATCGTAACAAGCCCGTGGGCATCGCTGAACGTATTTTCATTATTTCATTAGGCATTGGATGGGCGCGGGCTTAGATGGGCTCTCCGATTGTCTACAATGTAAAAGAACTATGAAGAACCAAAATTCAACTAATACAAAGTATTTTCATTATTTCATTAGCTCATAAAACAAAACTACATATGATCAAAAACATTGAAATCATTCATTTGACTTGCAAACTCATTTTCAATAAAGAAGTAAGAAAACACACGATAAAAATCGAACAAACTTAACCCATAATCAAACATCATGAACACCTAAAATTTGAAACACAGATGCTATTTTCAATAAAGAAGTAAGAAAACAAACTCAAATCAGAACAAACTTACATGAACACGATAACAAGATCTGCAATGTCTCACAAAGATAAAAATAAATATCGAGTGGGTAGCGAGCCTAGCGGTGAAGTGGGAACTGGGAACGGGAAGTCACGATTCTGCCGAAGTCCGTCAAGGTACTGAAGAACCGAAGGTAGCAGACTAGCAGTCAATTTGATTTAGGGTTTCACACTTTCACTTTACCTTTTGAGTTTTGGGCTTTTGTATTGGACCTATTGGTATATCATTAATTCACTATATTGACTAATCTGGATAGTGTATAATATATTATAGTAATATATAATAATATAATTTGTGATTTTGATTATATATAATTTTATATATGATATATCTAATACTAATAGACACTAATAAAGTAATGATATAATTATAATATATTTAAAATTTAAAAACTTAGTGTGATGATGGGCCGGGTTGGGCTTAGATGGGCATTAAAACTTGAAGGTCCAGGTGTGCCCGAGCCCGCGGGCATCTAACATCTCTAAAGACACACGGGCAAGGGGGTGGTCACCCCTAATTTTATTAATTTATAAAATTTATAGTTTTGCACTGTGATATATAAAAATATGAATCACGGTGCAAAAACATGTAAACCACGGTACATCCAATCTTGCTCATTAAGGGTAGCGCAATCTTTTCGCGTTCAAATGTGACTTTTTCTGGTTTTACAAAAAAAAGTGTACTTAAGCGATTAGAAATTTGGGAAAGTGGACCGGCCTGAATCATTGAGTTAGACTTTTGGATCAGTCCTTGTTTTCAAACAAAAAAATATAAAATCGGACCGAACCAACCCAATAGATTAGTGTATATATATATATATATATATATATATTTATTTATAACTCTAACCCAAACTCGTCAAATATAAAATGTTATTTTCTATTTTGCAGGAGAGAGTGTGTTTTCAGTTCAAACAAAACTTTAGAAATCCTAGCTCGTTGCCTCGTTCATTCGAGCCTTGAGCAATTTTGTTATACTTTTTACTCACTTTTGTAATTTTTATTTCCACCGGATTGTTATGTTTTAAACATATTATTCCGTCATTTTTAATTATTGAATATACTATTATTGAATGCTCTTTAATCGTTTAATGAAGTTTAAAATTTTATTATTTGTTTGAATTAAATAGTTAAAAACCGTGGTATTGGTAGGGTCTTGGTTCTCGCACATCATGAGTTGGTTCTGGTTATGAATTTTTTGAAAATCGGACTATTTGTTGGTTCCAATTTTCTCATTTTTTGCGAAAAGTGGATCGAATCGAACCAAGTTCACCCCAAGTTAAGATACTTGTGAATCAGCGAAACCGGTTTTACTGCGGGAACCCAACGATGGTCTAAGCAAAAAATTATTGATAACTTGGAAACCTAATATTGTTATTCCGGTTTCGCATTTTATAGACCTGTGAAACTTGTAGAAGCGTCGAGAATGTTTGTATGAGTGTCCGTTTATAATTTAACTTATATAAGAGTAAAGCATTACCATTCAATTTTCGAGGTATATGAAAGTAAATTATCCGATTAAAGATAAATTGAAAATCAGATAATTGTCAAAATTGGATGATTATTCGACTGGTTTTACTTTTTGTAGGTTTATAATTTATAATAATAATTGTCGTGGATGATGCCACATCACTCATCAGTTCTTTAGTTTTTTCTTTTGGATATTTATCACGAAGCAGTCCATGCATCTCAGGAATGGTCAAGCGGGAAGAAAACCTTGACTACTATTCTGGTCGAATATGATTGTTATGGACACCTACACTGTTAATACTTAATGCCTACACATTTAAGAACATGGAAAATGAAAACACTTCTATAACATGATTTCCAATAAAGTTTCTACTTAAAAAACAGTTAACTCAAACTAGCAAGCCTTTCACCTAACTCAAGTTGCTGCCTGCTGGTATAAATTTGTCTTTGAACAACTTGAAGCACACTATTATATATTATTAAAGAGCTCAGGGTCTAATTGGCGGCTCTGATCGAATTGTGCTAAACACAACCGACACCGTGCCTAGTTTCTACAAATAGGTATACGACATTCTAAATCAATTCTATTACCAACAAATCCTAATGTCCAATTGCTAGGCAATGAAGATCAGTGAGCCAACTTCAGTTCCAGCATGAAAATCATCTCCTTGTTTCATAATCATGATAATTGAAGCTCTTGTCTTGATTCAATCTTAATACGAAAGCTCTTGTCGTTTCCCTATCCTTACCCGCATTTGACCCATCCAAGAACCTGTTAAGAGAATGGAAGCAGAATTATTTCTCCTCAAACATAAAGTTAGTTGAACAAAAAGGTTTTGTACAGCTGCTAATTTGGGAATCAAGAGGAAAGAGTTTTACGAAAAATGTGTCATACTCATACATTGAGCTTCTTGGGACGATTTTATTGACCTGTAGTTAGTTGAAATATGTTGAATAAACTGAAGCTGCATGATCAATGATAAAAAATTAAAAATTAGAGCATTTCAGATCCAACCACACTCAAAAAGTAACGTGTTTGTGGAAAAATGATTCTTTAACAAGAAAAACGAGCACACAGATTGAAACAAGCCTTCATGACAAAGATACTCCTTCAATGGTATGATATTCAGGCTACCAACCAGCATTAAGGTTAACTAGGAAACATCTAAATCTGGAAGGTGGTGAAAAGGTAGAGCTTTGTTGACATAGACACTTGCATTGAAAAGTTTGCTTGTAGTCTAACAAACTACATGTCCCCCTATTTGAAAAGTGCAAAAAAACATGTCCCAAGAACTTAGCCATATTGATTACTGTATTTCATACTAGAGGCCATGCTAGCCAATCATTTCCCCCTATTTGATAGGAGACATTTCTCCGTCTATTAAGCAATTAGAATACGTTAACTTGAGAACTAAGGTCTAAAACCGACATGAAACTGAAATTGTAAAAACAAAATTCAAATTCAGCATCTTTCCTGAATGTGGAGTAAACAGGTATTAACCCTTATGTTAATATATATTGTCTTCATACATACAAGTATCCAGATCCGACTTAACCTATAAAAAACACTTGATATCATAACCTTGAGGATGATATAAATGTCAATATTATACCAAGAAGCAAAAAAGAGTTACATTCTCAGAGTTAATAAAATCATCGGATTACAATATAGGAAGAATTGAATATGATTATTGTGAAGTTTGAAATGGGGGGCTTTTAGTTTATTTATTGCCATGTATGATGCACTACTAACTACTAAGCATAGTCATATGAAATAGTTTTGGCCAGAGTCAAGGAATCACTGCATGTACCTCAAAAGTTGTCCACTTGTCCTGGTGTAATGCAGATCTTTTGGATGGGATCACTTCATATTAAAATAGTGAGAAAAATGATGTTGTAAAATCAACAAATGGAGTTAGATTGTAATGGCCTATCTAGGTTTCAAGAGGTCTTTCTGCTACACACACACACACACACACACACATATATATATATACATGTGTATGCATATGTACCAGTTTTGCTAATCAGTAAAGTACTAATGTAACAAGTAAGCAAATGCAACAAAAGAAGTGAACAAAACCAGAAATTTATTTATAAAAATCCATAAATAACCTGATCACCGTCCTTTATCCCGAGTTTTTGAATATTAGCTTTGTCATTGACTAGCTTTCGACCTTCATAGCTCAAACAGAAGTGTCCCCATATATCCGACCTGCCGATTAGTCAAATTCAATGAGGTAAAGTTTTACAACTTCATGCACAGACGATCTCATTTTGGGCAAGCACCAACCTTGTAGCAACCATATCCCCAAATTACCAATGTTTATTTCCATCCAAAAGACGCATAAGCAAATCAAATCAACGTTTTATATGTATATATGATGGAACTAATTCAATTTAAGAAAATTCAAGCAATAAAAAAAGCTTACCATGAAATCTCGCATTGATCGTCTTGACGTAACAAGCCAAAAACTTCCTCTAGTGCCAATTTAATCCCCGCAACCGTAACATTCTTTGAAACTTCAATACCTTTAACAAAAACAAGAACCATCAACCAATTCAAGCCCATACCACTCCGGAAACACAAACGAAAAATAGACAAAATAGGCCATTACAGAAGGAAGAGCCGTCCAATTTGAGAACGGAGAGACTAATGAGGCGATTTTTGGAAAGCTTGTGATATGATAAACCCCCAGGAACAAGGACTTTATTGAGTGACAACCGGACGAGAACCCAAGGGCTTCGGTTTTCATGTTCAATGCTCGGCATCATTTTCACCATACCTGCAGAAATTAAGATGTTCTTCTTATTTGAAGAGCGTAACGCTGTGAATTTCCGGTGGGGAGAAAAAAGGGGGCAGAGAGTTTTGGGTGTTTTGTTTGGAAATGGAGGGTCGACCGTTGAACGGGGAATGTTTATGGAGGAGGGGGAATTATTTTATGTACTTGCGTTCTTTCTGTACGTGCACACGTGGCAGCCGGGTATGGGTTAGTTGTGTGTTTCTACACATCTGTCCAGATCTTCTATTTCAAAATTATTATCGTTATATATTTGACACGTGTCAATCATAAATAAACAAAATTAATTACTAAGTTGATTGTATTTTTATAACAACTAGTTTTATACCCGTGCGTTAAACGCACGTGCACATATCTATTTTAATTAAATTATACTCAAATAAAATGAAGATTGTAAACAAAATTTAAAAATAAAGAAAAAACATGATGAAGGAAACAAATTATATCGGTATAATTAGGTCTGACAATTAAAACCTAAAACCCGTTAACCCACCCAATATGGCTTGAAAATTGGTTGGCTTAACCCGACCCGTTTTTTTCTCTTTCGAAACAGGTTATCCATTTCGACCCAAAAAATAGCGGGTCGGGTCTATTACCCATATTTTTTCTGTGTAAGTGTAGGTTTCTTGACGGAAAATATGGTTTAAAACGGGCCGACCCGTTACTCATTCTGACCCGTTTTATTTTGGATTATAATGAGACATGATCCGTTTCGACCCAACCCACCCAATCGTCAGCATATAATTGATATCATTTAATTCATTATTTTTATAATTGTTTAAGTCATTTTCTCGTCATTAATTTTCTAGAGTTTAATAATTGATATTTTTTGTTATTAAAATTTAGGATCTTAAGTAGTATAAATAGTAATTCAGATGTATATTGTTCTCTATATAACATATATATTTATTAAATATTTATAACTTGTGGTTGTTATCTACCACTATGATTTAATCATATACATTCAAATGGTTTACCAATAAGTTATAATTAATTGTGGTTATTTGCAAAAATAAATTTTGTTTTGATATTATAATTTCAGATACGATGAAAGAGACAGAAAAGTTTCAAATACAAACAAGTCATATATGAAGATTTACATAGCAAACTTTTTTTTATAATTAATTGTAGTTATATTTTATTTTGTAATCACATGTATTCAATGAACATAATTTTTATAGCACATTTGTTCTTATTACAATATTATTTTCTCATTTTAATTAATCAGTAAATTAAGTATGCACCAAAAGAGATTTGTATTTACAGATTTTTAATGTGTGACTACTCCTATTAAATACTACTACATAGAAACTTGGTATTTTCTACCACATGTACATATTTACACATTTTCAAAACATCATGAGAGTTGTGTAATCAATTCATCAGTTTTTTGTTCTCAATGCATGCTAACTACTATATAATAATACTCAAAAATGACTTTTCATTTTTAGCAAGTGCATTTTGGCGGGATCTTACCTCTTTTAGACTACCTAGCTTTTATATATATATAGATAAGAATCCGTGAAATCTAGTTCAATATTTTTTTCTATGAAGAATTCTGATTGACATGTGACAAAAATCAGATAGTAGAATGAGAGATGGAATACAATTTTTGAATAAAGGATCCAAACTCTTTTTTTTTTTTTTTACAATTATCTTGAGATATTCTTTCAGGTTTGAGTTTAAAGCACTACAATTCTTTCATTCTTGATTCTGAAACTAATTGAATCGAAATATGTATATAAATACATATCGATCAAAGGAAAAAAAATTAAATTTTTTTATAACAACACACAAAAAAGTAATAATAAAATGGTTTTTTATTTCTATTTTTTCTCATTTTATACTATTAATATATGACAAAGTTGTTAAAAACGATATTTAGAATATAATTATAGAAAATATAAATTTTTAAATGAATTTTGAGATTTTTTTTGTTATTTATAAGGGCAAATTTCAAGTTGGTATAATTTGAGAAACATATTTTCATCTAGGTCCATCAATTTTTTGGACATTTCATTTAAATAAAAATTAGTTGTCAAATGACAAAAATGCCATTAATGAAAACAAATCTCATCCGGTCTAAAAACATTCAAATATGATGATGCCAAGTCTTGGCATCATGATAGTTTTCACAGCTTTTTACAATACCAAAAACATTCAAATATGCTGATGCCAAGCCTTGGCATGAGGATGGTTTTCACAACTTTTTGCAAGACAAAAAACATTCAAATATGCTGATGTCAAGCTGTGACATAACGATGGTTTTCACAACTTTTTGCAATACAAAAAACATTCAAGTATGTTGATGCCAAACATTGGCATCGGGATGGTTTTCACAACTTTTTGCTAGATAAAAAACATTCAAATATGCTGATGCCAAGCCTTGGCACCAGAATAGTTTTCACAGCTTTTTGCAATACCAAAAACATTCAAATATGCTGATGTCAAGCCTTGGCATCATGATAGTTTTCACAGCTTTTTGCAAGACCAAAAACATTCAAATATGCTGATTGCCAAGTCTTGGCATCAGAATGGTTTCACAGTTTATTCAGGACCAAAAAACCTCAACATTTTACGATGACATAACAAAATACATTAACACAAACATGGAATAAACATAAACATTTAATTATCACATTTTCAAACAAATTTGTCATTGTTTTTTGTTATCCCCTTTCAAAATAAATGTGTTAGTCCCAAAGGGCACAATAATAAGCTAGAAGGGAGGGGGTTGAATGACTTATTAAACACTTAAAACTTTTCGTAATAGTTCATATATCAAGCACTTACAATCTATTAAAAATATTGAAGTAACGGAAGTCTTGATTGGAAGACAGGTCAAGTCTGCCGGTGAAGCACTGCCGGTAGACTTAACTGTTTACTTAAGTTTGCTGCTAAAGGAATAAGTTGAGGGAATGAAAGACAGTATAAAACAGTAAGTAAAGAACACATGTATTTTGAGATGGTTCGCACTATAAAGAGTGCTACGTCCAACACCAAGGCAGTCAACCTTGAATTTAAATGTGCATTATATTTTTTCACTAGTTCTATTACAGAAATATCCAATGGATTGTGTACAAAATATTTGACTTGTGTTTGGGGGTGGGGGTATTGAATATCTGGACAAAACAGAATATTCAACGTGCAGAAGAATAGTATAAAGAACAACAATAAGAAGCGAAAGATAGAGGTTGGTGCAGATCTTGTTGTTGTTGTTGAGGACTTTGATGATCAGTTAATGATCTCTTGAATGCACTGAATGTAAAGCTTGATGTTGTTGGATAATTTCAGAGCATCTGTTTCTTCAGTCTTTAATGGCAGTATTTATAGCTTGGGCATTCTTGAGATCATTGGAGAAGACGAAGTGAGTAACAGCTCTATTAGGTTGAATGCATTAAATGCCTGGAGCTGTTTGTTGACTTCTTTTCAAGCGTCTTGGCGGGGAATGGCAAAGAGTTGTTGCAGCAACTAGAAGGTGGCGGCGATCGAGTTGCAAACCTGCGAATGGTAGTACGATCGTATGTGTCAGTATGGGCACCTGCTCTGTCACTTTTCAGGAGACGAAAGTCTTCATGCTTTTTCGGAAAAGCTTGAGGGACGTGTTTAAGAAGTCAAGCGCTGATTTGGAGAAGATTTAATTCAAATTCAAACTGATTTAGGTTGAATTAAATAATCCATTTAAGATTGAAATCTGGAAGAGTTGGACACATCATGTTGTCCGAGTGCAGACAAGGTCTGCCACTGAAGACTGCTGGCGAAGCCTTCAGTCGAAGTCTTCCGCTGAAACCTGTGAAGTCTAGAAAACTATTCTAAGGCAAAGTTCTATACACAATTTCCACGCTAACTAGTACGCAACACATTTAGTCACTAAGTATAGAACCTAATGTAATGAATGAATAAATGTAAATCAAGATACAATAAGAAACAACAATCTCCTCCTATTTGCATCTGGTCATCATTACTTACAAGTGAGGGCTATGAAAACTTTAGGATAGATAATAGCATGTCAGAAAATATTTTTAAATCTTATAACAGCAGACATGCATCTATCAAAAAGAAAACGCCCCAAGTGTAACAGCTAATCTAAGTGCTTACAACATAAGAGATGTAAAGAACAAGCACAAGGATTAGAGATAAACAGTTCAAATAAATTTAAACTGGATGTTTAAATTCTTAGTAGATGTATGAATTTAAACAACAGGAATTAAAACAGTAGACAGCTTTTTAGAAGAATAAGCTTCTGTATTTCAAACGAAAAGTTTAATTGTACAGAGTTTTCAAAAACAAATAGATACAAAGGTTAGGGATAGAAAGATATAAGCTATCACGGCCTTTTTCCCTTTCCTTTGGCTGCTCTGTCAGCGGCTTCTCTTTCTTGGCGTAGATGCTCAAGTTCTTCAACTCTTCAAGTGTATTCTTCATCAATGGAGGTAGGTTGTCTAGTGGAGCGAGAAAGGTAGTCGAGTTCTTCATGTAGTCTGTTGTTCTCCTCCATCAGAGTTTGGTTCATAGACCTAAGTTGTCTCTCCTCCGTGATGGCCAGATCACGTTCACGCTCGACATTGATTCGATCATGCGAAGAATTGAGAGCAAGATCGTTGAGCTAAAAGACATGAGGGTGTCTGTGACCCAGGTGAAGGGTTATGCTGTGGAAGAGCTGGTAGAAAAAAGTAGAGCAGAGCCTGACACATTCACTGCGTTGAGCATCCATGTTTATTTTGAGGTCTGTAGACTCGTGCTGCATTTCTTCAAACTTGGTCCACACATCCTCTTGAAATTGGCGGAGGATGGCGGTATCTCTGTCGA
Organism: Codonopsis lanceolata; assembly: GCA_013146195.2. Classification (NCBI taxonomy): domain Eukaryota; kingdom Viridiplantae; phylum Streptophyta; class Magnoliopsida; order Asterales; family Campanulaceae; genus Codonopsis; species Codonopsis lanceolata. Next base: position 55,810,121 of record CM028380.1, read on the forward strand.
CAGCCTTGGACGTTGCCGTTGCAAGCTCAACAGCAGCTGTGGAGATACTGGTAAGTTCTCCCAGTCTGTTGTAAATGGCGTCCAGGCGCCTAAGGATTTCAGAGTTGGCCGGTTAGGATGGAGAAGGGTCGAGGCCTACATGAATGTGCTCAATATCGGCAGACGAGGCAACATCAGTAGAATTGACAGGGCGGAAGGGCTGCTGGATATGTGAAGTGGTTGAATTGAAGGAAGAAGAGTCGGGTGTTGGAAAGGTATGTGTAGAAGAGGAGTTTGAGTGAGGTGGTGATAAAGGAGGGGTTGGGGGATTTCAATATCTGTGTTCGAATGATCACAGATATTGGAAAGGGTTGGTAGGGGTTCAGTTGAGAACCAGAAGGAAACAGGGGGATAGGAAATGTCTTCTGGTCTCACAAGGGTAGGTTTGGGTGGGAGTGGTCTGGTTTCGTTCGGATGGTGTAGTTGGGTTGGTTGGATTACGAGGGGGTGAAGATGGGGTAGAAGGGTTTGGAGAGTAGTTGAAGGGAGAAAGAGGGGCTGGAGAGGGTGATCTGGTAGGCTCCTCCTGAGGGATAGACTCCTCAAGAGTTATTGGCTCCTCCTGAAGGATAAACTCCTCCAAAGGGGTTGATTCCACCTAAATAGATGAGTTAGTAGGATTGGGTTGAGAAGGTGTGGATGTTGGGTGCCAGTAGTCTTCCTTCGCTGCCTCAACGGTTGGACAGGAGATCTAGTTGCTTCATCGACAGAGTTGATAGGTTCTGCTGGTGGATTGGTCGGTAGGCCTTTAGGCAATCGCCTGCGTTTAGGCTTGGGTGAAGGTGAGGGTTGGTTAGATGATGGTTTGTGTTTGGGGGTTTGGGATGGCTGAGGAGTGGAGGTTGTTGGTTCAGGGTTGGATGGCTGGGGAGAAGATGGTTGTCCAGCAGCGGCATAGGAGCTGCCAGCAGACTTTGCACGTCTATTGGCCTTCAGTTCCTTTCGAATCCAATCTGCCTGAAGCTTGTCTATCTCTGCTTCTTGCCTAGCTTTGTTGGCAGTATCAGCCTTGGTCTTGGCAAAGATGTCAGCCAGGACTTCAGCTTCATCTGGTGAGAAACCAGTCACTTTCTTGGCCTTAGCAACCTTAACCTGCTTTAGTATGTACTCGGACTCATCAGCTAGGTTTTTGGTTGCTTGCAGGATGTCACCGGCAACGACAGAAGTTGGTTCCTTGGAGGTTCCCTTGCCTGTACGAGCATCTTTCTTGGCTGCATCATACGCGTTCATATCAAATCGCATAACCATCATAGGAGTTGGCTTGGCTACTTTTTCAGCAACAATATTTGGTAGCCCTCGTTGCTACCGCCTCTTGTTCTCATACTCAATGTACTTGTTGAAGAAGGTAGCTGTCATCTGCTTGTCCTTGGCCACTTTTGTGAGCTCATCTCTAGTAACGGTAGAGTTGATTTCTGGCGTATCCCTTAGCAGGGAGTTGATGAGTCTAACAAAGGGCCTCTTGCAGTATGGACTGTTCTTCACTTTGGCAATGTAGTTGCTTAGCTCGTTGAAGATGATGATGTCGTAGTTGAGGTGAGTCCTCTGGTAGATGGCGCTTGTAAGGTTGAGCTGTGAAGTTGTCATGGGCTCCATTCTTGAACAAAAGAGACTTGTCCAGCAGATGACTGGAACAGTAGACGTTCAAGGGAAAGACGTTCCTCGGCATTTTGCCTTGAGGTTCCCTTGGGGTGTTGGTTCCCCTCATTGCTTCCCAGGCTCTGTTAGCTTCAGCAATGGATATCTCACTATCTTTGCCATAGCGAACACCAGTGACTTTGGATATCACCCTGGTAGATAGAGAGAAGGGACGTCCACGAATCCATCCTCAAATGACGGAAGGAGTATGTGGATTTATCTCCATGCGCTAGTAGAACTCCTCAGCTAAAAGATTGATGTAGAATTCGTCGTGAAGACAGAAGAGGGGGAGAATCCCAAATTCATTCATGTCGTCACACATCTTAGCGCCGGCAACGAATGTCCGAACAGTCTCCAAGTCAATGCACATGCCCAACAGGTAGACATTTGGGTCCAGCTCCATAATAATGTCGTGAGGGGCAGGATAGAGAGGAAACCCAGGAAGGTTGACGGAAGGGTCAGGGTGAATGACGCTTTCCGGGTCAATCACCTTCTTCTTGCCGATATTCGTTTTGACAGATGATTTCACCTACAAAAACCATTTTCGGAAATTAGGGCTTTTCCCTGATAGAACAAACAACCAAGAATTTCATTTTTTTAAGAAATAAAATAAATTTTCAGAACGAAAATTGAAACCCTTTAATGTTTGGAGAGTTTAAGAGCAGAGAAACAATAACAGATAATCCGCGAATGAATGAGTATACAAAGTACAGAGAAAACTGTTGGTTTCAAGGTTTTGAAAAGAATAACAATGGCGGAAATCGTCAAGATACGCAAAGCGTCTTTTCGGATTCCTCAACAATATGACTCAAAAGAAGAAATTTTAAGCATAAATAAGTAGAGAGTGAAAATCTTATGAGAGTCGAAAATCTTACCATTGTTGTTGTTGGAAAAGAAGAAGCGGGAAGAATCGAAGAGAGTGAAGCAGTTGCAGAGAGAAACTAAGGGTTTGAATAGAGAGAGAATATCTGAGAGAGCGAGAGGGTTTGTAAAAGTTTGAAAAAGGCGGTTCAAAGTCTATTTAAAGAACGAGAAAATTCATTTTTTAGCGAAAATGCCTTGGATGATTGACATGTGTCTATCAAAAGGCTTTTAACTTTAGATATTTTTAAAGTGGTAGTAAAAAGTGACTTTTAAACCCCTTAGCCTTTTTTAGAAAATCTTTTTACCCTTAAATAGACTAAGTAGTTGAAATACTAACCTGGTCATAACGTAATTGAGCTATAACAAAAACAAGGTTAGTAGCAACTAAGTCTGCCGGTATGAAAGAAAGCTTGTAAACTTAAAAGTAAACTTTAAGTTGTAGGATCAATCATACCAAGATTTCTCCTTAAATAAGCAAACCTGGTAGCATCCAGTGGCTTGGTGAGAATATCAGCCAATTGATGTTCAGTTGGAACGTATTCCAAACTGATGTTACCTTTTTCCACGTGATCCTTGAGGAAATGATAACGAATAACAATGTGCTTTGTCTTTGAGTGCATCACTGGATTCTTTGAGACTGAAATTGCAGAAGTGTTGTCACACATAGTGGGACAATTTCAGTCTTGATGTTGTAATCCACTAGTTGCTACTTCATCCATAGTAGTTGAGAGCAACAGTTACTGGCAGCAATGTATTCTACCTCTGTGGTTGAGTTTGCAACTGATCCTTCCTTCTTGCATGACCATGAGACAAGTCTATTTCCAAGAAATTGACAGGTCCCACTGGGGCTTCTTCTACTAACTTTGCAGGCTGTATAGTCTGCATCTGAGTACCCAACTAGATCGGTGTTCCTTTTTGAAAACCAGATACCCAGGTTTGTAGTTGTTGAAACATATCTAATGATACGTTTAGCAAAAAGCAAATGTGATTCCTTTGGATCTGCCTGAAATCTAGCACAAACACAAACACAAACAACAAACATTATATTAGGTCTACTGCCAGTAAGGTAAAGAAGTGAACCTATGATTCGTCGATACTTGGTCACGTTTTCTTGCTTTCCCTTCTCATCTTTGTCAAGATGGTAGTCGATAGATATTGGAGTCTCGAATCCTTTAGCTGAATCAAGACCAAATTTCTTGATAAGTTTCTTTGCATATTTGGTTTGGCTGATGAAGATCCCGTCTGAAGTCTGTTGAATCTGAAGTCCTAGAAAGTAGGTGAGCTCTCCCATCATGCTCATCTCGAACTTGTTTTGCATTAGCTTCTCAAATCTCTTGCACAGGCTTTGATTTGTTGATCCAAAGATGATGTCGTCCACGCAAATTTGTACCAGAAGAGAATGACCTTTGTGCTTGAGGATGAACAGAGTTGTGTCTATTCTTCCTCTCACGAATCCTTGTTTAATTAAGAACTTGGATAGAGTTTCGTACTAAGCTCTGGGAGCTTGTTTGAGGCCATAGAGTGATTTTTTGAGTCGGTATACTTGATCCTGTTTGTCTTGGATGGCAAAACCAGGAGGTTGTTCAACATATACTGTTTCCTAAAGATCACCATTGAGAAATACACGCTTTACATCCATCTGATAGACTTTGAAGTCCATGAACGAAGCATAGGCTAGAAAGAGTCTGATTGCCTCTAATATTGCAACAGGAGCAAATGTTTCATCGAAGTAAATTCTTTCTTCCTGTCGATAGCCTTGAGCAACCAGTCTAGCTTCGTTTCTGGTGACATTTCCAACTTCACTTCTCTTGTTTCTGAATACCCACTTGGTGCCTATGACTGGATGGCCAGTAGGTCTTTGAACTAAGCTCCACACTTTGCATCTTTCAAACTGGCTCAGCTCCTCTTACATAATTTCAATCCAGTAATGGTATTCGATAGCTTCATCAATCTTCTTAGGCTTGATTTCAGACATGAATGCGAAGGCAAACATAGTCTCATTTCGAACATTGCTTCTCGTACGAACTCCTGAGTTGAGATCACCAATGATTTGAGAGATGGGGTGATCTCTTGTTTCAATAACAGCTGGAGGAAGATCACTTCTGGTGAGTTCTTCCCTTAGAGAATCTGGAGAAGGTAGAGAAGGTGATTCACTAAAATCATGTTCAGAAGAGATAGAGTCTTCGAGACCTTCATTTTCTGATGAACAAGAAGGGTGAGTGATCTGCAAAGGTGTTTGGGGTAGAACAGAAGAGATGGGTTCAGGGTCAACATAATGGTTGGAAGAGGTACCAGCAGAGTTGAAGTCTGCTGGTGCTGGATTAGCATAACTAGATGAGTCTGCAGTTGGAGGATTCTGAGGTGAAGTAGAAGTAGAAGCTCTATTTGTACCCGTCTCAACATCATCAGAATCATCAGCAACATTTGGAGCCACTCGTGACTCTAATAAATCATATTCATCAAAAGTAACATGCACAGATTCTAAGATTTTCAAAGAAGTTTTGTTAAATATGCGAAATGTTTTTGAATGATTGGAATAGCCCAGAAAAATTCCTTCGTCTGATTTTGAATCAAATTTGCCTCTATATTATTTTCCATTGTATAGAATAAAACATTTACAACCGAAGATTTTGAAAAATAACTTATATTTGGGGCTCTTCCTTTCCATATTTCATATGAAGTTTTATTATGAAATTTGTTTACCAAGGATCGATTCTGAGTAAAACATGTAGAATTGACAGCGGTTTACGTCGTATATTTCGAAGTCTAGCTTACTTCACAACATAGTTCTTCTTTGCTTGAATGAGTGTTACGTTCTTCTTTCGGTACACCATTTTGTTGAGGAGTTCCGGCAGCAGAGAAGTTGTGGCCGATCCCGTGGTCATCACAATATCTTTCAACACCGTTGTTTTTTGAATTCGGTGTCGTTGTATGATCTGATGTCACTTATGTCTTTAAGCTTTTGAGTTTGAAGTCTTCTGAAAAGAGTGGTAACTAGATCATATGTCTCATCCTTTGAGGTCATTGTTCCGATTCATGTGAATCTAGAGTAGTCATCAACTACTACAAGTGTGCACTTGTCTCCTGAGATACTGACTGTTGTGATTGGTCCAAAGAGATCCATATGAAGAAGTTGAAGAGGTCTGGAAGTTGACATAACTGACTTGCTCTTGAAGGAAGACTTGGAAAGTTTCCCTAATTGGCAAGCTTTGCAACTTATGTTTTGGTCGGCAGACACCGTATGTAGAATTTTGACAAGCCTATCTTTGGAGAGCTTGGAGAGGTACTTGAAGTTGAGGTGACTGAGACATTTGTGCCAAAGCCAACTGTTGTCACGAATGTTGTTCGTAACTAGGCAAAGGCTGGAGGATCTCCCTAGAAGGTTTAAGTCCACGACATAGACGTTTCCTTGTCTATTGTCGGTCAGTAATGTTGAGCAGGATTCACGATCTTTGATGAGACATTGGTTGGAGGAGAATTGGCAGATGGGACCTTTGTCGCAGAATTAGGATATGCTCAGAAGATTATGCTTTAAGCCATTCACTAGAGAAACTTTGCTGATGGAGAGACTTCCTCTAGTGATTTAGCCATACCCAATCGTTTTCCCTCTTGCGTTGTCGCCGAAAATCATCGTAGGACCTTTAGCTTCAGCTATATCTGAGAGTAGACTTCTGTTCCCTTTCATGTGCCTTGAACAGCCACTGTCGAGGTACCAGATGCCCTTATCATCTGAATTTATAGCCATGAAGCAGACCTGAAAAAGTCAAATGAACAAGGTCCCCTTTATTTTTTTTGGGTCCTGAGGATTAGCAACCTTTTGGGACCCATACCTGCCTAACCTTGAGAGAACTAGGTCTCTTAGATTTTGGTGTGAACCTTAGCAGGCATTATGGGGCTAGATGGCCTAAACAGTTGCAAGAATGACATAGATGAAAGTTCCATGGAGGACAGTTATTAGTTTTAGCTGTAGAGTGCTTGTGACTTTCCTTCTTCCCAACAGCAGTCTTGGGTTTAGCTAGCTTGTTGACAGTAGGCTTAATTGGTTTCTGTTGAATCTTCCTTGATCTATTACCGGCAGACTTAGCCTTGGCTGGTCTGTTATTAACGAATTTAGGAGGATTCGGCAGAATTCCTTTAAGTTTTGTCAATTAACTTGGGTGCCTTAGCCATTTCATAGACAAACTTGACAGGTACCAGCAGAGATTTCGTAGGTCTACCGCCAGCAGACTTTGCTTTAACAGAGTTGCTGTCGGCAGACTTTGATTTCTCTACCGTTCCTTTTACAAGCTTCTCATTAGAAGTAGTCTTTTTGCCTTTCCCTTTATGAGTCTTGGGGTAAACATATGGTACACTTGTATAGCCAAGTCCATTTTTACCCTTGTTCCCGAAGGTCAATTTGTAGAAGGAAGTTTCATCAGCAGTCTTGGAGGTTTCACGTTTCTCTGTGACAGAAGAGCATGCAATGTTGGGCTCATCATTATAGCCTAAGCCTAATTTATCTCCACTTGGCTTTTGGCTAGAGAGGATTCCTTCGAAGGTTTCCTCGGAGCTGTTCCAGGAATCAATTGTCTTTTGCAAGGCAATTTTCTCTAGGTCTAGCCCTTTGATGAGCTCAACTAAGCAATCAATTTTGTCACGCAGGAATTTGTTTTCTAATTTTATCTTGATACTCTTCTGTTGACAGCTATTGAGAGTTTGAATCTCAGCTGCCAGCAGAGATTTCTCAGCAGCAAGCTTTTCATAGTTCTTTGCGAGTTTTACATAGGCTACTCTGAAAGAGTTGAACTCCTCAAGCATTTCTTGATTATCCTTGAGCAGTTCTTCCTTACTGAAGTTTTCACAGTTGATCTTACCTTTTACGAAAGGATTAGGTAAGATTTCGACTTCATGTTCAGAGTCATAGGTGGGACTTGATTCATGAGCTATTAATCATATATTGACTTGCTCACAATCGTCCTCATCCTCTTCTGAATCTGTCTCAAGCCATGTAGCAACTTGTTTCTCTTCAATGTCTTTAGCCAACATACCTTTTTGTTTTTGAAATTTTTTATAAGGAGGTTTTCGGTATGCTTCAAATTTTGGCTTCGGTTCGGACATTTAGATGCAAAATGACCAGGTTTTCTACAGTTATAACACACTAGCTCATTGTTAGATGGGCTTTCAGCAGATTTTATAAAAGACTACTGATGTGTGTCCTTCCTTCCATATTTTGTAAATTTTTTGAAACGTTTTACAAACATAGCGAATAGTTCATCTGGAAGAAAATTGTTTTCACTGGAGAAAGTAGAAGGTTTGTCTACAACTGGAGTTTCTTCTTGTACCATGGCTGGTAAGGAGAGAGTTCTGAACTGTTTGTCCTGCTCTAGAGCTTGATTAACTTCGAGCTCGTAAACCTTTAAACTTGCATAAAGACTACAGAGAGTCATTTCATTTAAGTTCTTAGATTATTTCATGGCGGTAGTCTTAACATGCCATAGACTACCTAGAGCGCCTAGAAATCTCATGTTCATTTCTTTCATGTCATAAGTTTTACCAAGATAAAAACAACTATTTATTACCTCGCTGAAGCGATCATATGCTTGTCTCAAGGTTTCCTTGGGATCATTTTTGAAGGAGTCGAATTGTTGAATGAAGGTGTACTTCTTGTTGTCTCTTGTATCTTGGTCTCCTTCCAAGTATTCAACAAGAGCTTCCCACATTTCTTTGGCAGTAGCACACCGGATCACTTATTGGTAAGTACTGGTGTCTAGTGAGCTTGTTATGATGTTGATGGCTTTACTATCTAGCTCCACTAGCTTTCTTTCATCCTCAGTCAATTCTGATTCTTCTTTTGGTACTTCAGGAGGATTTCCACCAACGGTTGCCAGAAGGTTTGGCTTCATTGGTATATGACGTCCTTCTAGCACGTACTTCCATGACCTGTTGTCAATAGAATTCATAAACCGCATCTTATCCTTCCAAACATCGAAATGACCTTCGTCCAATATTGGGACGTGATTCGCATTTGACGTAGGTAGCATGTAGTGTGTTTGTGTCATTGGATCGTGTCTCTCAAGAGATTAATCTTGGAAAAACTAGTTTTCGAAGAGTATAGCTCTGATACCAATTGTTAGTCCCAAAGGGCACAATAATAAGCTAGAAGGGGGGTTGAATAGCTTATTAAACACTTCAAACTTTTCGTAATAGTTCTTATATCAAGCACTTGCAATCTATTAAAAAGATTGAAGTAGCGGAAGTCTTGATTGGAAGACATGTCAAGTTTGCCGGTGAAGCACTACCGGTAGACTTAGCTGTTTATTTAAGTTTGCTGCTAAAGGAATAAGTTGAGGGAATGAAAGACAATATAAAACAGTAAGTAAGGAACACATGTATTTTGAGATGGTTCGCACTATAAAGAGTGTTACGTCCACCACCAAGACAGTCAACCTTGGATTTAAATGTGCACTATATTTTCCACTAGTTCTATTACATAAATATCCAATGGATTGTGTACAAAATATTTGATTTGTGTTTGGGGGTGGGGGTATTGAATATCTGGACAAAACAGAATATTCAACGTGCAGAATAATAGTAGAAAGAACAACAATAAGAAGCGAAAGATAGAGGTTGATGCAGATCTTCTTGTTGTTGTTGAGGACTTTGATGATCAGTTAATGATCTCTTGAATGCACTGAATGTAAAGCTTGATGTTGTTGGATAATTTCAGAGCATCTGTTTCTTCAGTCTTTAATGGCAGTATTTATAGCTTGGGCATTCTTGAGATCGTTGGAGAAGACGAAGTGAGTAACAACTCTATTAGGTTGAATGCATTAAATGCCTAGAGCTGTTTGTTGACTTCTTCTTCAACTGATACTGAGCAGGGAATGGCAAAGAGTTGTTGCAGTAACTAGCAGGTGAGCAACAGTCAGACTTGCAGACTTGCAGTAGTTGGTACAGTCTGTATGTGTCAGTCTGGGCACCTGCTCTGTCACTTTTTAGGAGGCGAAAGTCTTCATGTTTTTTCAGAAAAGCTGGAGGGATGTGTATGGGAAGTCAAGCGCTGATCTAGAGAAGATTTAATTCAAATTCAAACTGATTTAGGTTGAATTAAATAATCCACTTAAGATAGAAGTCTGGAAGAGTTGGACACGTCATGCTGTCCGAGTGCAGACAAGGTCTGCCGCTGGAGGCTGCTTAAAGTCTGCTGGTGAAGCCTTCAATCGAAGTGTTCCGCTGAAACCTGTGAAGTCTAAAAACTATTCTAAGGCAAAGTTTTATACACAATTGCCACGCTAACTAGTACGCAACCCATTTAGCCACTGAGTATAGAACCTAATGTAATGAATGAACAAATGCAAATCAAGATACAATAAGAAACAACAAAATGTTTCAGCCATCTTTTCCCTATATTTATCAGCATCAATACTACTAGGAATCATTTGTCCTCTTAGCAAGCATTCAATTAAAAAACATACAAAAACACCACAATCTTCTGTGTAGTCATTTTGTTGTGGTGATTTTTCAAATCTCCCAGTGCTGCATTTGAATTTAGGCTTGTTCAGATTCTTGTATTGTCCAGGAAAGAAATCCACAGGTTTTTTCATTCTGCATTCAACATAATTTACCTACAGAGGAAAGAACCAATAAAACTTAATCTAAAGACATTACTTAAAAGACAATACTAATAAAACTAAATACATTACTAATAAAACTTACAAGAATTCTAGCCCTCTTATGATATAATCAAATTATTTGGAGATAATTTGTTCACACATTATAGACCATGCTTTTATGTGTTGTACCAAAGAAAAATATTTATTTGATATTATACACAAGTAAAAAAGATTAACAAGAATGATAAACAAGTAATGTACGTACTTTTTCTTCAAACTTATCAGTCAAGATTTGTACAATGTCATGCATCAAAATCACTGGTTTGATCTCTCCACGGTATATAATTTTGTTCTGCATAAGACAAATTTTATCAAAAAAACACAATTGAAAAATAATCTTAAAAGTAATATAAAATACCATTTTGTGAGTTACACTTATTTACTGGATTTTGTCTTCTGATGTAGAATAGATTCTGCTAAGTAGCTCTTTTACTTCCACTGAAAGAATCTTTGAAGTTGGAATCACTTTTTCAATTTCTGTCACTTTTTAAATTTTTTTTCTTCTTTCAATTGTTTTGTCACATGATGATCCAACACGCTTCTTCTTACGATCAAAACGACCATGAACTCTTTTTGCAAGTGTAGAGCCTTCTTCATTAACAGAAGGATCTTCATGACGAGACGAAACACTAACAAAGTCATCCATGCTATTTATGTCTTTCAAAACATAATTAATATTCTCTGTAGTAACTGCCTTCAAATGAATAGCCTTGTTCATTGCAATTTCGTCTTCCAACTCTATTACCTTCTTCTTCAACATTGAATTTTCTGTTTGAACTTCAAGAAGCTTCACATGAAGTTCAGATGTTGGTGACAACTCAGAAGATAACGTTGGAGTATCTTTTGACTTTTGCGAAACTTCTACCTGATATTTTAGTCTATCTATATCAATATTTTTCAATTGAATAATATGATCTTTTTTAGCAATAGTCTCTTTGAGGCCATCAATTATTAACAAAAACCCTTTGATCTTAATATCATTCGATTATATAATATGGTCCTTATCAGAAACCTACAAAAAATCATGAAAAAAAACTTTATATCAATATATCAATTTCTGTTGCCAACCCTAGGAATCATCAAAATTGTTTAAGTTGTTATTATGACTATCCCCAAAAAGCCAGGCATCAGAAAATTCTATCAATATATACACAGTTTTTTTCAAATTAAAAAACCCCCATCCAAAAAGCCAAGCATCAGTACTGTTAACACATGCATCAGAAAAAAATCCAATAATGTTGATGCCAATACTAGGCATCAGAACTGTTAACACAGTTTTTCAAGATAAAAAAAATCCAATAATGCTGATGCTAAGGACATGCATCAGGTTGTTGATGTCAAACACAGACATCAGGTTTGTTGATGCCAAACCCATGCATCTGGTTTGTTTAAGCTATTATTATGAAGAAAAAAAAAAACAAGGCATCAGGACTGTTAACAAAAAAGCCAGGCATCAAAATTGTTTAAGTTATTATTATGACTATCCCAAAAAAGTCGGACATCAGAAAATTCTATCAATATATACACAGTTTTTTTCAAATCGAAAAACCCCCATCCAAAAAGCCAGGCATCAGGACTGCTGACACATGCATCAGAAAAAAAAATCCAATAATGCTGATGCCAATGCTAGGTATCAGAACTGTTAACACAGTTTTTTAAAGACAAAAAAATCAAATAATGTTGATGCCAAGGACATACATCAGAACCAGACATCAGGTTGCTTATGCCAAACCCAAGCATCTGGTTTGTTTAAGCTATTATTATGAAAAAAAAGGCCAGGCATCAGGACTGTTAACAAAAAAGTCAGACATCAAAATTGTTTAAGCTATTATTATGAATATCCCCAAAAGGTCAAGCATCAGAAAATTGAATAGGATGAGAGGGGTGACTAACTTGTAAATGAATATCTGCAAAATGTTCTTCTTCTATTGGAAAATCAAGCATTGAAGTTGTAAAAACATTATCATTTGCATAATGTTGTTCTTCTTCACTACAAAATTCTTCGTTAGCTTCGTTATGTTCTAGCTGAAAATATAAAACAAAAAATATTTAGACAAGATAGGTTCCATAGCTGAAGAAAAATTGAAGTTCATTATAATAATATAAACTTACAATATTGGTCATGGCTGAAGCAAACTTTTTAGAACGTAGAGAAGATAGGCTCCATTTAAGGAACTGTGGTGTAGCATCATTGTTTGATGGGATACAAATGTTGGTTTTCTCACATAAAACATACTGTAATTTGGAATTCAAACAAGATATCAGTAATAAATATATAAAAAATTAAGTTAAAACTATTTTATGATAAAGTTAACATAACTTACTGGTATCAAAGGCGCACAATTCTCCACATTTATATTTGTCCTCTTTTCCGATCCATTTATCAAACTATCTACTATGTGTTTTGATCAGTTATATTCACAGATCTCATCAATAATCGATACTAGCTGTACATTGGACCATGGTATGTATGAGCTGTTATTTGGAAGAAGAAAAATCGCTAACACCAATAAAGTTATTAAACACGCAACATCCTTCAAATCATCTTCTTCTCCACTACCAATTATTCTACTACTACTACTTTCAATCATATATGGTATCAACCTTTCATTAAAAAATTTCGTTCTAAACTTGTGTGGAAAATGTTTTAAAAGAAATTGAGTTTGATTCATCTTGTAAAGGGAAACATCAATTTCCTTCACCCCATCATTTACACCAAAAACATCCCTTACATGTCCCTCTTCAATTGTAATTTTACTTTCCCCAACAGAAAAGTACTTCTTCCTTCCTTTTACAAAACAATTAACCATTAATAACAATAAGTTCTTAATAATGTTGCAGTATTCATCAACATTCTCACTTTGAAATAGAGCTTCAACCAAAATTGCAAAGGGTGTCTTCTGCAACATAAGAATATGCTCGTCATGGATGTTTATTTTCTTCAAGTGTTGTTTTAATAGAAGCACATTTGATCTTACTCTTTCAGAACCAGTATTGGATTTCTTTAATGTTTTGGCTTTCTTTGAAACTGCATTAGACAGTAAAATTTGTTCATGGTAATAACTTAAACAATCAGGCATCAGAAAATATCAAATATATATAAAAAAATCATAATAAACTTCAAACACTATAACTCCTTCATTTAAACCATAAGAAACTTTGAAAAAAACAATGTATTTCAAACAGCTTATATATAAATGTACATAACAAAATAATACTCATTGTTGCATTCTTTGTTGCGTTCACCGCTCTCCTGCTGCCGGTTATTTGTGAAGATGAAAGATGTAAAATTTGAGTTTCCATCTCCATATTTGTCCTCTTCTCCACCAATCTCTCTGGTTGCTGTGAAGATGAAACATGTAAATTTTGATTTTCTATTTCCAAATATCGTTAGCATGAAGGGCTCGTTTTTTAAATTTCGTAGTAAGAAGATTATTGATTTTGAATAATCTATTTTTAAAATTTGGTAGTGTATGTATATTTCTGTATTTGGGGGGTTCATTAAAAATGTATATTCGTGTATATAAGAATAAGCGGTGAAATGTACTTTTCTTTGATGCCAAACCAAAGGCATCAAGATTTGGCGCCATGAAAATTTAATGAACCAAATTTTGATGCCAAGCCGAACATCGGGAAATATTAATGGTTAAATGGATTAAA
>CM028380.1:55824070-55850563 GCA_013146195.2 Codonopsis lanceolata
TTATGCATCTTTGAAAAGTAGGCGGTGCATTACAAATCAAAAGGCATTCTCTAAACAAAAGTACCAAAGGGACATGTAAAGTTGTTTTCTCTTGGTCTGGTGCAGCAGGGATCGATTATATCGGAAAAACCATCAAGAAAGCAATAATATTCATGACCGGCTAGTCTTTCAAGAATTTGGTCAATAAATGGCAAAGGAAAGTGATCTTTCCTAGTTGCCGCATTTAATTTATAAATCGATACACATTCTATAACAGTTATAGTCCTTGTAGGGACTAATTCATCTTTCTCATTTTTAACAACGTAATTCCCGACTTTTTAGGAACTACTTGGAATGAGACTAACCCATTTACTATCGATATAGGGTAAATTATACCGCATCTAAGAGCTTAAGAACTTCTTTCCTAACGACTTCTTCCATGTGTGGGTTAAGTCTTCTTTGCCTTTCTCTTGAGGTTTACTACCTTCTTCTAAATGTATTTTATGCATGCACATAGAGGGACTAATTCCTTTTAAGTCAGCTAAAGACCATCCTAAAGCTTCTCTATGTGTCCATAAAACTTTTAACAAACTAGCTTCTTGTTTTCCGTTAAGTCAATTGCTATAATAACAGGCAAGTGTTACCTTCCCTAAAAATGCATATTTTAAATGGGATGGTAATGGCTTTAATTCTTCGACTTTGGGAGAATTAATGGATGGCATAAATTCGTAATTTTCTACTTTAATAGTTTCTTTTATTTTAGCCTCATTATTCTCTTCTTGCTTTTCTTCCTTATTTTCTTCCTCAATATTTTCTATCTCAATTTCTTCAAAGAGATTTTAGAATCTCTACTTCATCATCTTTGATTTCATAACTTTCTTCTACTACTTTTCGATTCATCGAGTATTTTCGATTCTATTTTTATTCTTTACCTCTTCATCTTTCTTTTACTAGCTTCTAACTTTTCTTTCTCTAATCTTTCCTCTTTTCTATTTCTCTTTCAATTTCCTCAATGTCAATTTTTATGGGAGGGATAGGGCTATCATCATAGACAATAAATCTATCTCTCTCATAATCTTCCTCTTCTTCAAAAGTTTCGGTTGATAATTTTTCAATCTCATCTATTGAAAAACAGGCACTTATGTCACTAGGTCTATTCATAGCATCAAACAGAGATTTCAACAGTTTCACCTAGGACTGACATTGTGAGTTTACCATTTTCACATTAATCATTGTATTGGCGGTTGCCATAAATGGTCGCCCTAACAATGGGACTTCATTATTGGTGCATATCTTCCATCTCTAGAACCACAAAGTCATGGTATGATTAATTTATCAACTTTGAACTAGGATATCTTCCACTATACCCAAAGGATATTTAACTGAGCGATCAGCTAATTGCAATTGCATAGTAGTGGGTTTTAGTTCTCCTAAACCTAACTGTTTATAGACCGCGAAAGGCATCAAATTAATACTTGCTCCTAAATCTAGCATTGCTTTCATCTTTTTAGAGCTTCCCAGGAGACTTGGATATTAAAACTACGGGTCTTTCAACTTAGGTGGTAATTCGGGTTGTAAAAAGCAGGAACCGTTTTCGGAAACAACAATCTTTTCATTGTTTTCAAACTTGTGTTTCTTAGAGTGAAGATCTTTGAAAAACTTTGCATAAGTGGAATATTTTTAATAACATTAAGCAAAGGTAAATTAACATTTACTTTGGATAACATATTATAAATTTCGAAAATTGTTTGTCCATTCGGTTTTCATAAGTCTTCTTGGAAGCGGAATTGGAGGAACATAGGGTGGTGGAGCCATAAGGTTCCTCTTCTTCTTGATCCAACTCTTTTTCAACTTCAATTGTATTATCTTTATTTTGAATTTCTTTTTCTTTTCTTGTTCCTTATTTGGAACATCTACTTCTACTTCTACTTCTTTTTCTACCTCTTGATTACTTAAGTCATTATTCTCTTTATTACTATCACTATCTTTTTCGGTTTCTTTTTCAATTACTTTTCAGAATTTTCTATTGTAGCAGGCATATTAGAAGAAGGATCAGGATTACTTACCTCTTCACCTATCACCTTACCGCTTCGCAAGACGGTGATTGACTTAGCTTGCTCAGTTTGACTAGGGAACTTCCCTTCTTCTCTTTTATCAACTTCGAATTTGCAATGTGTTTCTTTAGATTTTCAATTTCTTCAAGCATGTACTTCATCAGCTGCTTGACCTTTACTAGCTACTTCTTGCTTGGGAACTTCTTCAATTCTCAATGATTTTGATTTGGCAAGCTGTGGAGGTTGTGGTGGTTGAGGTTGGAATTGAGGTTGCAAACTTATTTCCTCCCAAGAAAAGTTAGGATGATTCCTCCAACCAGGATTATATGTGTTTGAATAGGGATCATTCCTTGGCCTTTGAGGGTACATATTCATAGCATTAGCTGTTAGAATACACTTGACGGACAAAAATTAGTAGCATGAGAATATAATCCACATAAGGCACATGCTTCTTGAATTTGCCAATTTTCAAATTGAGCTTGTGTATTTGAATTATCTTGCAATTGATATAGGCTCCTATTTTTACCTCTAGCACTTTTCTTTGGGAATTAATACTTAGCATCTCAAATAATTCTTCTAGTGCTTGGTGTCATTCTATTAATAGAACCACCATTGCACTATCAACCATAGTTTGTAAGCTTTGGCGAAAGACCATGATAAAATTGAAGCACTAACACATGTTGAGCCAAATTATGATGAGGACACATAATGATTTTTAAATCTATCCCATGACTCATGGAATGTTTCACAGTTCATTTTGGAATGACATGATTTGTTTTCTATACTCCGTAAGAGATGCATGTTTGTAAAATTTACTCATAAACAAATCATATAATTGTGCCCAAGTATAAACACTATTTGGTGTTAGGTTCATAAACCATCTCTTTGCCAATTCTTTTAATGCACTGGAAAATATTTCATTTTGATTTGATCTTCGATCAACCCTCCTAAAGGAAAAGTACTCATCATGTATTCATATTCTCTTAAAAAGCGAAAGATCTTCATGGGGCATCCCATGAAAAGATGGTATGGCATTAAAATAATGACCTTTTAACTCAAAATTCCTAACACATCGGCAAGACTAAACATGATGTCACAACATTTAATGAAGGTCTACTAAAGTCATTAATAGTTCTTTGATTTACCACTACTTCCATATTTCTTCTTGCTCTTCTTTCTCTTTGATTCCTATTGGTCGGTCAACTAGGTTTGAATTACGATTATTGTTATTCTTCCATTGTAGGATCAACCAGAGGATCCTCTTGATTCAAGTGGTCTTGATTATCAAACTCGGAGCTAGATTTTCAAAAACTTCTTGATTCTTCTAACAATATTTATATCTTGATTTAAGTCTACCAATTTAGGATTTAAAGATCTACGACCGTGCATAAAAATAAATTAAAGCAATTTAAAACAACTAACTATTAAAATAAAATAAAATAAAATCTTTTTATTTTTATTTTATGAAAACTGAAAATTAAACTAAAAACTAAATTAAATTAAAAACTACGCTACCAACAAACTAACTACGTGAACTAGCTTGTCAAACAGCGCCAAAAACTTGATCGATGTTTTATTTAATCTTTTTCCTTGCAAGTGGACAAGACTATTATAGAATAGTATTGGAAGCAAGGGTCGAACACGGACACAAGTGATCACGAGCAGTGCATTTATTGATAGCAAATTATTAACCTAAGGGGTTTTATGTTTAATTCTACTCTAAACTACTGTTTATAGATGTTTAACTAATTAGACAGTAATAGAGATATGAAGATCTTATGGTGGGTGGAAATCTAGGATTCGGGTTTCACTTATATCTCCTTTATGTTCAATTCATAATAATGTCATTCAATGTCTTGGGTTCGTTCACTAAAAATAGATATAGTACGTTGAACAATTGGTTCGGCCTCCATCCCATAAAATTCATCCATTCTATATCCTAAGCACAGATCAATCTAGTCACCTAGATTTATGATCTATCTCACCTAGATCATGTAAGAACACGGTCCTAACTTATCACTCTCGTGCATCGATAGGTCCAATTTGTGTTGGTGAGCGATGTATGACATATGCACTTGGTCATGCAGTTATCCGCACCTCTAAGCCTTTATTATTTGCGATTACATTCATTTGTTCAAAGCAAAATAATATAGGGGTTGATAAACAACACAATCAACAAGCATTGAATGAACATATATAAGAATCAAAACATAAATTTGATACAAGTTACCTCCCACCTCCTAGATTATGGATGATTTAGTTCATCATAGACAATGAACACACATGGAGATGATCGGATACATGATTTGATCTTCAATACTTGAAATTACAAAATCTAACTATGTTATACAATCTAAAAACTACCTAAAATCTATTAAAAGAGCTTCCGCCGTCCTCTCATCTTTGGCTCGGCATCGGCTTCTATATATACTGGGAGTTGTAATTTGATCGAATGACGTGTGAAAATCCGAAAATGCGCATTGACCACCTTGCGGTCGCAGGTGCTAGATACTTGCGTCATGAGGTCTCCGATGTGTGCTTTTGATTTCTTGGTTTCGGCTCGGACATCTTTACCTGCGGTCGAAGGTGCGAGGCACCTTGCGTCCCAAGGTGTCCGATGTTGACGACTTTATCTTTGCTAATTTTTCCTTTTCGGCCCTTCTTGAAATTGCACTTAAAACCCTAGAGTTTCGAACTTTCACAAATAATCCTGAAACTTACAAAACTCACGAAAACATATTATTAGTAACCAAAGCCTCGTGAAATAGCATAATTTAAGTCGTAGAAGCTATAAAATCGAGCGTATAAATACATCGTCGGCGGCATTCCGAGATGGAGAGTGATGGCATGGAAAACCTCATAGAAAGGGGAGGAAGCAGAATACATACACATTCATCTCGCATTGAGCTTCAACGTTGATCTTGGCGATGCGTGAAGTAAATGGCATTATCTATCCGAATTGAGTCTAGACATCCTCTTGAAATTATCGTAGAAGCGGCGTCCGGTCATTGGCAGACGGCGGTGGCTTCTATTTCGGCGGTAGCGGTAGTGATGCTTATAAGCTACGCTAGCCGTTGATAGATGGCATCTAGCGGTGACAAAATTTCATCATTGGTGGTGAATGGGAGATGCACGGCCAATGTGAATGAATGCTGGCTTAAGCAGAGGTAGAGGCGTTAGGCCGTAAGGGCTTGGAGTGGAGGAGTGATGGAGTCGGGAAGGGTCGAGGAGTCTGGGTTGGTATGGTGTTGGTAGAGGAAGATATGGTTATAGGTGGAGGGGGAGGAGGGGTTGGTGGGGAATCCAGCTCCATATCAGTGTCAGAAGTTTCACTAATATGGGAGGATTCGGGTAGGGGGTCGGTAGAGAACCAGAAAGAGGGGGCAGGGTAGAAAAGGGATTTTGGTTTGTGAAGGGTAGGTTGAGGAGGTTGTTGGTTAGGGGTGAATAAGCTGCTCGCTCTTGAAGAAAGTTCGAAAGGAACTTGGCAGCAGCAGAGTCTATTGGCTTTGTGGGAGGGATTGGAGTTGGTTGTGGTGTGGTTGAAGAAGTTGGTTGGGATTGGTGAGGTGAGGAAGGGGTAGATGGGTGAGGTGAGTAGTTGAAGGGTGAAGGAGGAGGAGGAGTGGGGGTTCTGGCTGGCTCATCCTGAGTTTGAGGCTCCTCCGGAGGTGGTGAATTCCTCTGAGTAGATGACTCAGGAGGAATAGGTTGTTGGGTAGGTGTGGCGTTAGATGGTTGGCTAGTGGTAGAGGGTTGGGCATCCGTAGTTGGTTGGGCGTCGGAAGAGGCTTGGCTGGCGGTAGATGGCTTGGTACCGGTAGACCTCCTTTTCTTCCTTAGCGGCTGAATAGGAGTTTCAGCTGCATCATCGGTAGTGGCAGGAGTGTCTGCTGGTGGTTGGTCCTAGAAGGTTTTTCAAAGTCGCCTTCGTTTTGGTTTAGGAGTGGGTGCAGGAGAGGGTGAGGGGGGTTGATTGGTTTGAGAAGATGGCTGGGTTTGTGAAGTTTGGGCTGGGGAAGGTGAAGGAGTTGTTCTGGCTGGAGGCTGGTCCTTTTGGCCTTCCTTCATCTCTTTCCTAATCCATTTGGCCTGCTCCTCTTCAGTTGGAGTTACATCTTCCGGCCTTGTCTTCTTGGCTTTGCCTTTCATCTTGGCTCTTAGCAGCTGCTCTGCCTCATCAGCCAGGTCTTTTGCCTGTTGTTGGATGGTGAAGGCTATTTGTTCATAAAATTTAGATGAAGCCTTCTTGAATGTCTTGCTGGCCGCGTCATAGGCTTCCATGTTGAAGTGAGTGACGATGATCGGTACCGGCTTAGCAACTTTGTCAAGGGTGACCGCCGGAAGACCCTTCTGCAGCCTTCGCTTGTTCTCGTACTCAGTGTACTTACTGAAGAACGAGGCTGTTAGCTGCTTCTCCTTGGCCACTACTATTAACTTATCTTCCTTCAAGGAAGAGTTGATTTCCAAGGTGTCTCTGAGCAAGGCATTGATTAGCCTTACGAAAGGGCGTTTGCAGGTGGGGTTGTTCTTCGCTTTCTCTACCCACTGCTTTAATTCGTTGAAGATGATGGCCCCCAAGTTGAGACGGAGCTGAAGGAATACGGCACTGGTTAAGTTGATCTGTTGTGTCGTAAACATGTCATGTGCTCCACTTTTGAATAGAAGTCCCTTGTCAATAAGGTGGCTGGTGCAGTAGACGTCCAGAGGGAAGAGATTTCTGAGCATTTTCCCTTGTGGTTCTCTGTAGGTATCTACTCCCCTCATTGCTTCCCAGGCATGTACAGCCTCAGCAATGGTTGCTTCAAGTGCTCCACCGAAATGTACGCCGATGATGGTGGAGATTGTCTTGGCGGTGATGGAGATTGGACGGCCTCTAATCCATCCTCGTAGAGCGTTCTTGCTCATGAGTTCCATTCTCTGACAAAATTCTTCTGCCAGAAAGATGTTGTAATTCTTGTTGTTGAGGCAGAAGAGGGGAAGTATGCCAGAGGCGTTCATATCCTCGCATGCTTTAACGCCGGCGGCTATTGCGCAGACTATCTGAAGGTCAATGCACATCCCTGGAATATACAGTTTTGGGTCCAGGGCCACTATGACGTCATGAGAGGCGGGAAAGGTTGGATATCCCGGAAGGTTGACATCCAAGCTCGGTGGAATGTACGTCGTGGGGTTCGTTTCTTTCCGCTGTCACGCTTTGATTTTGAAGTTTTTGCCTGGAAGAAATGCAAATAAAAATTAGGGCTTTTCACCTCAAGAACTAAACAAGCAGAAATTTCAAGGTTTTCTGAAATAATGGGAATTTTTTCGAAATGAAAACTTGAAACCCTAGAATGTTTAGAGAATCCAAACCAGAGAAATGTATAACATAAGTTTTTCAAGAAGGTAAACAGTGAAAGCATATAAGCGACTGTTAGTTTCTAGGTTTTTAAGAACAACAATGGCGGAAACTGTATGAAACTCGAAAGTGACCGTTTGAATTCCAAAACAATTTTAGGTTATGAAATGAAATGCAAAACAGAAAATAATAAGTTTCAAGTAGTAGAGAAGAGCATATCATTGCTGTTGATGAGAAGAAGAAACAAGAAAGATTTGGGAATGCAGAAAGCAGTTACACAGAGAGAGTATGAATAGAAAGAGAAATATTTATCAAAGGAGTTCCGTAAAGTTTGGCAAAAGGCGGTTCAAGGTCTATTTATAGGCGAGAAAATTTTTAACGTAAAAGCGGGAACTTGAGATATTTTCTAAGTACTAAATTTTATCCTTGACCACCTTTATTGCTTTAGAAACCTCTTTAATAAAAATAGACTAAGTAAGAATACTGACCTTTAAGTCTTCCGGTAAAGGGAAACTTACGTCTTTCGGTCAGTCTAAAACTAAGTCTACCGGCAAGAAAGAAACATTAATAAATCTTTGAAATTAAGCAGTAGGATCAATCATACCAAGATTTCTCCTTAAATAAGCAAACCTGGTGGCATCCAGTGGCTTTGTGAGAATGTCAGCCAATTGATGTTCAGTTGGAACATATTCCAAACTAATGTTACCTTTCTCCACATGATCTTTGAGGAAGTGATATCGGATATCAATGTGCTTTGTCTTTGAGTGAATCACTTTGGATTTTTGGAGACCGAAATTGCGATGTGTTGTCACACATTATTGGACAATTTGCGCCTTGATGTCAGTAGTCCACTAGTTGTTGCTTCATCCATAGAAGTTGAGAGCAACAATTTGCTTGTAGCGATGTATTCAAACTACGTGGTTGAGTTTGCAAGCGATCCTTGTTTCTTGCAAGACCATGAGACAAGTCTATTTCAAGGAATTGACAAGTCCCACCGGTGCTTCTTACGCTCACTTTGCAAAGTTGCATAATACGCATCTAAGTATCCAACTATATCAAAATTGTTGTTTTTGGAATACCAGATGCCTAGATTTGTTGTTCTTGAAACATATCTGATGATACGTTTGGCAGCAAGCAAATGTGACTCCTTTGGATCTGCCTGAAATCTTGCACAAACACAAACAACAAACATAATGTCAGGTCTACTGGCAGTAAGGTAAAGAAGTGAACCTATGATTCCTCGGTACTTGGTCATGTTCTCTTGCTTTCCCTTCTCATCTTTGTCAAGATGGCAGTCGGTAGACATTGGAGTCTCAAATCCTTTAGCTGAATCCAGATCGAACTTCTTGATTAGTTCCTTTGCATATTTGGTTTGGCTGATGAAGATTCCATCGGAGTCCTGTTGAATCTGCAAAGTCCTAGAAAGTAGGTAAGTTCTCCCATCATGCTCATCTCGAACTTGCTTTGCATCGCCTTCTCGAATCTTTTTTACATAGGCTTTGGTTAGTTGATCCAAAGATATGTCGTCCACATAGATTTGTACCAGAAGAGAATGGCCTTTGTGCTTGAGAATGGCAATACCAAGATTTTTCATGCATCAGTGAAGCAACAGCAAAGGCACCTTCATATTCATTCCATTGATGACTTGGCAGGTAATCATCTTGATTCTGATCAAAGTAT
The DNA here is from genome assembly GCA_013146195.2 of Codonopsis lanceolata. Taxonomy (NCBI): domain Eukaryota; kingdom Viridiplantae; phylum Streptophyta; class Magnoliopsida; order Asterales; family Campanulaceae; genus Codonopsis; species Codonopsis lanceolata. The sequence continues at coordinate 55,833,122 of CM028380.1, forward strand.
TCGGCAAGGGGCAGTTAATTATTTTCAGGAGCAACTCCAGTCTGAAACAGTCCATAATCCAGACATCAATCTAGATGTCATTCCTCGTCTTGTTCAGGAAGAATGGAATAATCAGCTTATTTCTCCTCCTTCTGCCTTGGAGATTAAGAAAGTTGTTTTTACCCTAAATGGAGATAGTCTGATGGCTTTACTGGGTAAATTTTTCTCCTTTTCTTTGGATATTATTGAAAAGGATTTTGTGAGGCTATTTTAGAGTTTTTTTCGGCTTCTCTCTCCCCGCTTGGTCCAAAGACTCTTATTGTTGCTATTCCCAAAGTGGAAAAGTCTCTACTTTCAAGGACCTTCGCCCCATCGCCTCGCAATTTCTGTAGCAAAGTAATCTCTAAAATTATCTCTACTCGCCTGACCACTATTCTTCCCCATCTAATCTCTGAAAATCAAAGTGCTTTCGTTAAAGGCCGGACTATTCAGGATAACATCCTTTTGGCTCAGGAGTTGATGTGTTTCTTGGGGAAAAAGGTTTCGGGCTCAAATGTTGTTCTTAAACTTGACATGGCAAAAGCCTTTGACAGAGTTTCTTGGGTGTTTCTTATATCTGTCATGCGGCGTATGGGCTTCCACGAGATTTTTATAGATCTTATCTGGCGCCTTATTTCTGACAATTGGTTTTCGGTTCTTATCAATGGAACCCCGACGGGCTATTTTTCTTCCAGAGAGGTCTTCTACAGGAGATCCCCTATCCCCAGCGCTTTGTTTATTATTGCAGCAGATTATTTTAGCCGAAGCCTTAATCGTATTCAAGAACAAGTTTCTTATTCGATCTACTCCTCGTTAGTGGTCGCCCTATTATCTCTCATCTCGCTTTTGCAGATGATGTAATTATTTTTGCAATGGGAGTAAAAATTCTATTCAGATTCACAAGGAAGTTATAAAAATTATGAAGATATCTCGGTCGAAGGTTAATGTCAATAAAAGTTCTTTTATGTGGCTTCCCGATCCGATTCAAACCGAATGCAGATTCTATCTTCTTCCTTGGGCTTTAGTGCTGGGACTCTTCCAATTATTTACCTTGGTTGTCCCCTTTACTTTGGTCGAAAGAAACGTCAATATTTTGACAAGCTTCTCCTTAATCTGCAGAACCGAATCACAGCTTGGAATGGGGCTTTTCTGAATGCTGCTGGGCGTGTTACTCTAATCAATCATGTTCTTCATTCCATGTCAAGTTATCAAATGGCTGCCATTGATCCTCCAAATTTGTTATCTTGTTAATTGATAAGATGTGCTCTAATTTTTTCTGGGGCAAACTGAAGGTAGAAATAAAACTCACCGGATCGCTTGGAACACATGTTGCACAGATGAAGGAGGGGCCGGGTATTCACAAGATGTCCAATATTGCTAAAGCTTTCGGAGTTGCTTTGGTGGCGCTTGCTCCACCTCAAACCTTTGGTCCTCTTTCTTAACTGACTCGACCGCCGTATACTCACCCTTCTCAAGTCAAGCTTCGGTGGCTCACATAGCTGGCGTCGCATGATTAAGGCTCGTAACATAGCCGAGCCTCATATTTTTTGGGTTATTGGAGAAGGTCAATGTTCTCCTTGGTTCGATAAATGGATTTTTGATACTATTTTGGACAAGCCTCCTGATCCTTCCAGCAATTCAGTACGGGAGCTGCTTCTTGATTCAGAAAATTCCCAACGTGATTGGTCTCGGTTGCCCCATGCCGCAAAAGCTCATATTAAGTCCCAGCTTATTTCTCTTCACAACACTGAAGATCGGCATGGATCTCGCTTCCACATCCGAATTTCTCTCTTTCTTCGGTTTTCCTCTTGTTCGAGACTCTCATCCAAAGCTTCTCTCCTCGCTTTTATTTGGCACAAAGCCCCGCTAAAGCACATTAGCATTTTTCTTTGGCGTCTCATTAACCGAAGACTCCCTATTGATGAAGCTCTCAGAAAAGGTCTCTCATTGGCATCTAAATAAATGTTTTGTTGTGACCAAGGCCACATCGAAACTTTTCAACATGTTTTCTTAAACAGCCTGTTAGCTTCTTCCTTATGGCAGCATTTCAATGGCCTGTTTGCAGTTTCGGCCCAGCCAAGTTCTGTCCATAATATTTGTTTCTCGTGGTGGTTACACAGTAAAGCGCTTCCTTATACTTTGCTCCCCTCGATCATTCTTTGGCATATTTGGAAGTGCCGAAATATGGCAGTTTTTGACAATAATCGAATTTCTTTCCCTAAGGCTGTTGCTAACATCTCCACTGATTTTCAGAACATTCTTCATGCCGGGTTATCACATTTCAAACTGTGCCTTCTCAAATTCGCTTTGGTCGTAAACGGCAAATTAAGGTTCAGTTGTTTGGTCTTTTCCCTCGTGGTATTATCGCTTAACTCGGATGGTGCTAGTCGAGGCAATCCGTGTTTTGGTGGTGGAGGGGTGTTGTTCGTGATTCTCGAGGGTCGTTGCATCTATGCTTTTTCTCACTTCTATCATGTCACGAACATGGTCGCCGAAATTAAAGCCCTAAAGCCCCTATTATGGTGTTAAATGGTCGTTAGAGAATGGTTATCATGATGCCATCAGAGAAACACTCAAAGGTTCTATTTGATTGTTTTACTCAAGGCCATAAACTTCCCTCGGTGCACTCTTATATAGTTCGGGAGATTGTCCAGCCTCCAAGCCGAGGGCGATTTATTTTTCTCACCGCTCAGAGGCTAATAAGGTAGTCGACGCTTGGCTAACCTAGCCTGTGACACTCGTTTGGATAAGGTTTTCCACGATATTTCGACTATTCCCAGTCCTTCTAAAGGTCTCATTTTTCTAGATGCTAGTAACACTCCATACGTTAGAATTTCTTAATTTTTTCGATTGTATCTCTTTTTCGAGGTTAGGCTCCTTTGTCCTCCCATTTATAAGGGCAAGGCTGGTTGTCCCCCTCAAGTTTGTAATTTATTTTATTATTAATAAAACTCCCGCAGGTGCCGCCCTGCTTCCCTAGAAAAAAAAAATTTAAAAACTTGGATAGAGTTTCATACCAAGCTCTGGGAGCTTGCTTTAGGACATAGAGAGCTTTCTTGAGTCGGTAGACGTGATCCAGTTTGTCTGAAATGACAAATCCTGGAGGCTGCTCCACGTATACTGTTTCTTGAAGATCACCATTTAGAAAGGCACTCTTTACATCCATCTGATACACTTTGAAGTCCATGAACGATGCATAAGCTAGAAAGAGTCTGATTGCCTCTAATCTAGCAATAGGAGCAAAAGTTTCATCAAAGTCAATTCCTTCTTCCTGTCGGTAGCCTTGAGCAACCAGTCTAGCTTTGTTTCTGGTGACATTTCCATCTTCATCTCTTTTGTTTCTGAAAATCCATTTGGTGTCGATGACTGGATGATCAGTCGGCCTTTGAACTAAGCTCCACACCTTGCATCTTTCAAACTGGTTCAGCTCTTCTTGCATAGCTTCAATCCAGTTATGATCTTCGATAGCTTCATCAATCTTCTTTGGCTCGAGTTCAGATACGAATGCATAAGCGAACATAGTTTCTTCTCGAACTTTATTCCTCGTACGAACTCCTGTGTTGAGATCACCAATGATTTGAGAAATGGGATGATCTCTTGTTTCAATAATGGTTGAAGGAAGATCACTTCTGGTGGGTTCTTCCCTTAAGAATTCTGGAGTAGGTTGAGAAGGAGATTCACCAAAATCTGGTTCAGAAGGGATAGGATCGTCAAAACCTTCATTTTCTGGTGAACAAGAAGGATGAGTGATCTGTAAGGGTGTTTGGGGTAAAACAGAAGAGATGGGTTCTGGGTCAACAGAAGAGTTGGAACCGGTACCGACAGAGTTTACGTCTACCGGTGGAGGGTTAGCGGTACTGGAGGGGTCTGCAGTTGCCGTTGTTTGATGAGGAGTGGAAGTAGATGTTGTATATGTACCTGTGTCATCATTATCAGAATCATTAGCAACGTTCGGAGCCTTTCTAGGCTCTAACAAGTCATATTCATCAAAAGAAACATGCACAGATTCTAAAATTTTCAAATGAGTTTTATTGAAAATGCGATATGCTTTTGAATGTTTGGAATACCACAGAAAAATTCCTTCGTCTGATTTTGCATCAAATTTTCCTCTATATTCTTTTCCATTATGAAGAATAAAACATTTACAGCCAAAGATTTTAAGAAATCCTATGTTGGGGGCTCTTCCTCTCCATATTTCATATGGAGTTTTATTGTGAAACTTGTTTAACAAGGATCTGTTCTGGGTAAAACATGCAGAGTTGACGGCTTCGCCTGTATTTCTAAGTTTAGCTTCGCCAACATTGTTCTTGCCGCTTCAATCGTTCTCGTTTCTTCCGCTCAGCCTACACCATTTTGTTGAGGAGTACCAACTAGAGAAGTTGTGGCCGATCCCGTGGTCATCGCAGCATTTTCTACACCATTGTTCTTGAATTCAATGGCATTGTCCGATCTTATGTCACTAATGTCTTCAAGCTTTTGAGTTTGAAGTCTTCTCGAAAAGAGCAAAGGACTAGATCATACGTTTCATCTTTAGATGTCATTGTTTCAATCCAAGTGAATCTAGAGTAGTCGTCAACTACTACAAGTGTATACTTGTCTCCGTAAATACCGGCCGTTGTGATTGGTCCAAAGAGATCCATATGCGTAAGTTGAAGAGGTCTCGATTGTTGACAAGACATACTTTCTTTGAAGGAAGACTTGGAAAGTTTTCCTAGTTGGCAAGCTTTACAACTCGTCATGGTCGGCAGACACACCGTAGGTAGACCTTTGACAAGCCCATCTTTTGAGAGCTTGGAGAGGTGCTTGAAGTTGAGGTGACTGAGATGCTTGTGCCATAGCCAACTGTTGTCACGAACGTTGTTAGCTACTAGGTAAAGGCTTGAGAATCTTCCTAGAAGATTTAAGTCCACGACATAGACGTTTCCTTGTCTATTGCCGGTCAGTATTGTATTGTAGGATTCACCTGCCTTTGATGAGGCACTGGTTGGAGTTGAATTGGCATAGTAGTCCTTTGTCGCAAAATTGGGATATGCTCAACAGATTGTGCTTTAAGCCACTCACTAGAGAAACTTTGTTGATGGAGAGACTTCCTCTAGTGATTGAGCCATATCCAATTGTCTTTCCTCTTGCATTGTCTCCGAAAATAACAAGGTCCTTTAGCTTCAGCCTATATCAGTAAGAAGACTGCTTTCCGTCATGTGTCTTGAGCGCCCACCGTCTGTACCGATGTCTTTGTTTTCTCGATTCTATAGCCATGAAGCATACCCTAAAAAGAATTAAAGCAACAAGGTCCCTTTATTTTCTTTTTGGGTGCTAAGGATTAGCAACCTTTGGAACCCATACCTACCGACCTTGAGAGAACTAGGTCTCTCGTGATCTTGGAGTGAACCTTAGCAGTGCATTCTGGGCCGATGGCCTAGTCAATTGCAAGAATGACATAAATGGAAATTCCATAGAGAACTGTTAGTGACTTTATCTGAAGAGTGATTATGATCATTTCTTTTCTAGACAACCATTCTTGGTTCAACTTGCTTGTTGACGGTAGACTTAATTGGTTTCTTTTGAATCTTCATAGGTAGGTTACCATCAGACTTAGCTTTAGCTTTTCTGTTGATTACCTTAGGAGGATTTGGTAGAATACCTTTAAGTTTACCTTCAACAGGTAAAGGAGCCTTGCCTGTTTCATAGACAAACTTGATAGTTACCGGTAGAGGTTTAGTATGTCTACCGCCGACTTTTTAGCATAGTTGTTGCCAGCAGACTTCACTCTCTCTACCGTTACCTTTTCAGGTTTCTCATTTGAATCAGTCATCTTGGCTTTTCCTTTCTCAACTTTTGGATAAACATAGGGAACACTTGAATAGACAAGTCCTTTCTCTATGACTGAAGAGAATGTCGTAAGGAGCACATCTGAATATCCTATGCCAGTTTTATCATTACTAGATTTTTGGCTTAAAAGGATTTCTTCGAAGGCATCCTTGGAGCTGTTCCAGGAGTCAATTGTCTTTTGCAAGACCATTTTCTCTAGGTCAAGTCCTTTGATGTGCTCAGATAGACATTCAATTTTTTCATAAAGGAATTTGTTTTCTTCCTTCAGTTTGATACTTTCTTGTTGACTATTGAGAGTTTGAATCTCACCGCCATCATAGATTTCTCAGATAAGTTTCTCAGTTCTTTGCAAGTTTAACATAGGCTACTCTAAAGGAATTAAATTCTTCAAGCATATCTTGATTATCCTTGAGAAGTTCTTCCTTACTGAAGCTGTTACTGTTGGTTTCACTTTTATTCAAAGGACTAGGTGAAACTTCGACTTCACTTTCAGAGTCATAGGTAGGACTTGAATCATTAGCTATTAAGCATATGTTAGCTTGCTCACAATCATCCTCCTCCTCTTCTAAATCAGTCTTAAACCATGTAGCAACCTGTTTGTCTTCTATGTCTTCAGCCAACATACCCTTTTGTTTTTGAAATTTTCTATAAGTAGGTTTTCGGTATGCTTCAAATTTTGGCTTTGGACATTTGGAGGCAAAATGACCAGGTTTTCTACAATTGTAACACACAAGCTCTTCCTTAGATGAGCTTTCACCATTTTTCTTAAAAGATTGTTGGTGTGTTTTCTTCCTTCCATATTTTGCAAATTTTTTAAAACGTTTTACAAACATAGCAAATTGTTCATCGGATAGAAAATCATTTTCACAGGAGGAAGTGGAAGGTTTGTTTTCAACAGATATTTCTTCTTGGACCATGGCTGGCAAAGACACAGTTCTGAACTATTTGTCTTGCTCTAGAGCTTGATTTACTTCAAGTTCATAAACCTTCAAACTTGCGTAGAGACTACGAAGAGTCATCTCATTTAAGTTTTTGGATTCTTTCATAGATGTGGTCTTAACGTGCCATAAGCTACCTAGAGAGCCTAAAAACCTCATGTTCATTTCCTTTTTGTGATAAGTTTTACCAAGAGAAAAGCAACTATTTATTACCTCACTGAAGCGATCGTATGCTTATCTCAAGGTTTCTTTAGGATCCTTTTTGAAAGAATCAAACTGCTGGATGTATGTATATTTTCTGTTATCTCTTGTGTCTTGGTCTCCTTCCAAGTATTCTACAAGAGCTTCCCACATCTCTTTAGCAGTTGTACATCGAATCACTTGCTGGTATGTGCTTGTGTCTAGAGAGCTGGTGATTATATTGATTGTTTTGCTGTCAGGCTCTACTAGTTTTCTATCATCCTCTGTCCATTCAGATTCTTCGTTAGGTACTTCTGCAGGATTCCCAGCGATGGAGGCTAGAAGATTTGACTTCATTGGTACATGTTGACCAGCAGTAATGCATTTCCATGATCTGTTGTCAATAGAGTTCATAAATCTCATTACTTTATCCTTCCATACATCAAAATGACCTTCGTCCAATATTGGGACGTGTTTAGCATTAGATGTAGGCAGCATGTAGTGTATTTGTGCCATTTTATCGTATCTCTCAAGAGTTTAATCTCGGAAAAACTTGTTTTCAAAGAGTAATGCTCTGATACCAATTGTGGGTCCCAATGGGCACAATAATAAGCTAGAAGGGGGGTTGAATAGCTTATTGTACACTTAAAACTTTTTAGTAAATTCTTTGAAGGGTACTTGCAATCTATTGAAAAGATTGAAGTAGCGGAAGACCTTCAAGGTAATTGTTCCAGGTCTGCCGATAAGGACTACCCGTGGAGACCTTTACAAGTTACTTAAGTTCTCTTTGTAAAATGATAAAGATAATCAAAGTATTAAACAGTTCAAATAGCAGACAAACAGTAATGAGATAACACAAGTATTTTGAGATGGTTCACACTATAAAAAGTGCTACGTCCACCACCAAGGCAATCAACCTTGGATTTAAATAGTGCACTATGTTTTCCACTAGTTCTATTACAAAGAATGTTCCTAATGGATCGTGTACAAAATATTGACTTGTGTTTGGGGTCTAGGGAATTAAATATCTGTAAATACAAGATATTTAATTCGTGCAGAAGTATAGTTAATGAATGTAAACAACAAGAAGTTAAAACAATAAGTGTTGATGAACTGCTTCTTGTTGTTGACTAGGACTTCTAGATCTGTTGAGGATCTTTTGAATGCACTGAGCTGTAAGACTTGGAGTTATGGAGTTTCAGAGCAATCCTTTAAGTGTTCGATCGATTCTGTACAGTGTCTTATCTCTCTCATTTCTCCAGTCTTCAATGGCAGCATTTATAGCAGGTGCACTCCAAAAGATTCGTTGGAGAAGACGAAGACTTCAACAAATTTATTGGGTTGAATGCATTAAATGCATGGGGAAAATTGAATTTCGTCTTCACAAATATCTAGAGCAGGGAATGATTTCTGAGATCTTCGAAAAGTGGGTGATTTAGGTGTCAGATCTGAGAGTTGTTACAGACAGTAAGAGATAGTCTGCTTTTCCTGCATTCACTGTTCAGGACGAAAAGTCTTCCTGGTTTTCGGAAAGCTGCTTTCGGCAGGCTTGATATGTCAAGGAATGTCTTAGGTTTAATTCAAACAATGATCAGGATAAGTTTGAATTAATCCAGTGAGTCATTTACTGGATAGGACACGTCATGAGAGACCAGGTGGACACCAGGTCTGCCGATTGTAGGTTTTGAGCAGGTCTTCTGGTGAAGCTTGTGGAGGTCTTCCGATGAACCTATAAAGCCCTATAAAACTATACTAGGCAAAGTTCTATACACAGTTGCCACGCTAATCGATACGCAGCCCGATTAGCCACTGAAGTATAAAACTAATGTAATGAATTGAACAGATATAAATCTAACATAAGAATCAACAGTTATTAACTTTAATATTAAAGTACTTTAATATTTATTAATTACGTTTTACTATCTAGTTATTAATTTTTACTTTTATACTTCCTAGTTATTAATTTTTGTTAATTACGTTTTTAATTATCCATAATATTATTAACTACATTTTATTAGTTATTTTATACTCCCATACTTACTATAAACAATATTACATTTTATACTACAAAAATATATTACATTTTATACTACAAAAAAATGGTTTCAGATTGCCCATCTTCAAACAATGGAGACATAGTACTCTGCATGGCTTGCTATGTATTATGTTCCCTCTGTTGGCCAAATATGGGGTGATAAGACAAGTGTTGGTCTTTGGTGAGGTTCTTCTTCTTGAGGCTTAAAGTTTGTAAGGGTTTGAAACTACTTGTTGTTGCTCTTTGCAAAAGTCAAGTTGAGGATGCTTGTGAGACCCCAAATCCTTATGTACTTGCTTGGATGAATTTACATTCATAATAACCATGTTTAGAAGTTTACATGTGGCCACGACGTTCATAGTAGTTGTCGTCGTAAGTTTGATTCCCCGATTCGCGATTTTAGTTATCGTGTTATCTTATTACTCGGTTAGTATTATTTTGATCCTAGGTTTGGCCATGGATGACTAGAGGGACCTTGGGGATTAACTTGGTATTATTTTGGTTTGGTTATGTGTGGGTTCCCGGGAAACGGTGCGGCCGTGCCCCGTGCGCCCTTGGATAGGGGTGCGCGTTCGTGCGGATGAGGTGACATCCACTGCTCTCGTTCCACCCTCCCTTTTCTAGGGGAAGATGAAATCAAAAGTGCGAGAGGAGTGCTGTCGGAATAGCGCGTTGGAATGCGCCTCGGTTGGCTTTAGTGGATTTTGATCCAATATGGGAGCTTTGGGTTTTCTATGTCAAGTTATCCCTTTTTTAGGGGATACCAGGATATGGGAATGCATCACCCTTCCATTCCCATTCTCCTTTTTTTAGGGGAAAGCGGGAAAGTGCAAGGAAGGAATGTTGCGGCGCCCCCACTATGGATTTTATGAAAATAGCCTTATGGCCTATTTCGGATCACTATGGGTGCTTTGGATTTTCTACGTCAAGTTATCCCTTGTTTAGGGGATACCAGGACATAGGTATACATCACCTTTCCATTCCCATTTTCCCTTTTTTAGGGAAAAATGGAAAAGTGCAAGGAAAGATGTTGCGAGGCCCCACTCGATCCAAAATGTTTTAGAGTCGCCATCTTTATTTTGAGTAATAAATAAAGCAAAACCAAAAAGAAAACCAGAGATAATAGAAAGCGGGTCCGGAGGCTAAGTTACGAGTTGGGAAGGTGTTAGGCACCCAACTCGCCCTTTCAGTCTCAAAACAGTTTTTGGCTAAAGTATGTTTTTTGTTATATTTATTTAACAGATAAATAAAGCATTAACTGCCTACAAATACATCCATTTGTCTACATTATTTACAGACTTGCAATTGTCTCTTTACAAATAATTACAAATATACTTGAAAATATTTGGCCATAATAATGGCTCTTTTTAGTGCTATTTCCTAACTAAATCCGGGCAGCACAACTGCTTATATATCTACATTGGGCCGGATTGGAAATAACACATTTACAAATAAAACTTTAAAACTTGCCTACTAATGGCATATGGTGTGCTCGCTCTGTCCTTCAGGGAGAGGGAGTCTTTTTGTTGTTGTTGTTGTTGTTGTGTGTTGTGTGGATTCGAGGCGTAGTGATACGAAAGTTACTTTCGGCCTCGGGATTTAGGCGAGTAAGCTTGTTTATTTTGGTTGTTGTGTTTGCTTGAGGTAGGCTGAAATCGGGCAGAATAACGGCTTATTTCTGGCTGATTTGGCCTTTTAAATCAGGCAGAGCAACTGCTCTTTCCACGATTTTTGGACCGGGGAAATAGGGTGGATACCTAGCTGGGGCGGCTAAGACTCACTTCCACCGGTTGGTTTTGTGTTTAGAGGAAGTTTGGCAGGGTTTCGAGGCTTTTGAGGTGATCGCTCACTATCTCACCGCTCTATTTCTTGAACGAAGCAAGAGAATTTTATCGATCAAATGGTGTTCTTAAGGCGGACCCCAAAGCCTCTATTTATATGCTGGAATGAGGACACTGAGGGAATTAAAATTCCTTCTTCGCGTATCAACAGTTTGTACACAGCGCTGAGCAAATTGGACTTTACGGCGAATGTAGTAGAATCTGGGAGCTGGGAAGCCTCTTTTGGGCGCCACCAAGCCCTTTTTGGGCGCCATGCCCACTTTTCATGTGGGTGGTGCCACTACTATTCATAATTTCAATTTTTGACGCTTTGAACCCTGCATTTCACTCTTTTGCGCATCCTGCTTTGTCCTTTTGGACTTTTGACCCTGTAACTTGACATTTGTTAATGTTGTAACAGGTCTTGATATTTCATGTCATGTCACATACGAAGTGCGAAATTGGGGTGTCTACAGGCCTGGCAGATGGAGTTCTGGGTAACCCAGCGACTTCTTGAGTAGGCGTTACATCGTTGATAAGAAATGGACTCTCCAATTTCGTTCAATTATAAAACGAGGGAGAAAGATGCAACAGGCAGCATTTATAATGCAACAATTTATAATGAGAATCAAACCTCCATATCCTAGACGTTTTTAGTCAGTTATAGTAGGTTATCGCAGTTTTTAAGCATATATGCAAATTAAGCGCTCTGATGGGAGCCAAACCCATCTTGGTTTTAAAAATTCTCTCTCTAGAAAGCCTTCCTTTTGCGCCGTCTTAGGGTTTGCGCCGTCTTAGGGTTCCTTATGGCGGCGGCTTCTGCCGGTGCCGATGCCCCGCCGGCGCCCTCTTCCCCCTCTCACAAGCAATCTTTTGCGTCCGTAGTTGCTGGCCAATCCTCCATCGTCATCCCTCTCATTCCCACATCTATGTTTAAAGGTGAACCTTGCCTTAAGCTGAATACTGACCTCATAAATCTTTTAGCTAAACCCTTCCATCTCACTCTTGTTGGGAAGTTCTCCCATGGTAGGCCGTCGATGGAAACCCTACGCAAAAACTTTCTCACGCTTGGTCTCAAAGCAGATGTTACTCTAGGCCATTTGGATGCGAAACACATTCTCATCCAAGTTCATCATGAGAATGATTACCAACGGCTCTGGATAAAAGATCAGTGGTATCTAGGACCCTATCCTATGCGCGTCTTTAAATGGACGCCCGATTTCCGGCCAGAGGTGGAGAGCCCCATAGTGCCTGTTTGGTTTGAGTTCCCTGGCCTTCCCATCTACCTATTTCATAAACACGCCCTCTTCTCCATTGCTAGCCTTATTGGTAAGCCGCTCCTTATTGACAATCCCACTATCAATCTTTCCCGACCAAGTGTAGCAAGGGTGTGTATTGAAGTTGATCTCACAAAACCCATTCCTAAGCGAATTTGGATCGGTGTGGAGGCTGAAAAGAAGGATTTTGGCAATATGTCCTAGCTGAAAAACTCCCTCAATATTGCACTCTTTGCCATCGACAAGGCCATGATGGTCAATCTTGCAAAACGCATCAGTCAGTTTCACGCAAAGATACTGCTAATGCCCAAGATCCGGTAGATTTGCCCATGAAAGCCACAAGTGCACCTCCAAAATCTAGCAATATGGTTTGGAAACCCAAGGTCTCAGATCCGATTCTCTCAGAAGAGGCTGCTGTTGAGCCAACTCATTCAAGCCCTAGTCATGAGGATGCGCCAAAACACAACGTTGAATCCGAGCCAAACCCTAATATCTCTTTGCCTGTCTCAAACCCTAGCGTTCTGTTACAGGAGCAAAACCCTACCCAGCATTGCTAAGCCAAACCCTAATGCTTACATTTGCTAATCAAAATGTTTTGACTCTGAGATCGGTCTCGTCTCCACGGCTAGATCCTTCTAAAGATCCCACTACCACAAATATTCATGTTAATCTATGGAGGCTCCCTCGACATAAATTCCCAAGATTGCATCGATGTTGATGCATTTGCCCGGAATGCTCGAAGCTTATGAGACTCACGATGCCGATCTGCGTGCCCATCGCGTCCGATGCTCGGGACACTCATTCGACCCTATTATGCTCACTAATTCTTTTGCTATCCTAACGGATGTAGAGGAGGATGGCCTTCAGAATACCTCTTCTGTTGAAGCCCTCAATCTTGACCCTGGTGATTTACTCAATAAACAGAAGCATGTTCCACCTTCAGATCGGATTCTCCGATCAAAGCTCAAGTCTGGTGCCTCTTCCCAACATTCTTATGGATATTAAAGCTCTCTATTGGAATGCCAGAGGGGTGGGCAATGATCCCACGATTGCCCGTATTAAGCAGCTTATAAAGCTTCATCAAATATCCTTTATAGCAATTTTTGAACCCATGATTGATCAGTCTCGCATAGCTTTTATTAGCCGTCGTCTTAAATTCAAGTTTTGTTTCTCTAATCCTGCTAGCACTATATGGATCTTTGCTAAATCATCTTTCTCTTGTTCTCTTATTCAAGGTTCGAACAACAAGTTACTCTTCGGATTCATCACTATACATGGGCAACCCGGCCATATTCTCTGTATCTCGCTAAATGTGACACGCTTGATCGACGGCCTGCCTCTATGGTCGAACTTATTGACATTGGAGAGCAATTTCTGAATTCCCTTGGATCGTGGGGAGATTTCAATATTATTTTAGACCCTCTACGAAAAATCCGGGGTCGTGGTGGGATCGAGAAGGCAATGGATTTTCACGCTTATGTCACGGCTGTGGTTTATTGGATCTTGGGTTTCGGGTCCTACATTCACACAGTGGAATAAGCGTGAAGAAGGGGCAACCATTCATCGGCGCATTGATCGTATTCTTTGCAACAACAAATGGCTTGGCGACTTCTCTCACTCTTCGGTCGGCATCGAATCGCACATGCTCAGGCCACTCTCCTTGCTCTTGCATATCTCTCAGCATGGAGCTTCTAAAGCTCGCCCATTCCGGTTCCTTAATGTTTGGGCCAAACACCCCTCTTTTCACGATGTTGTTCGCACTGCTTGGAATGCAGTCCCATGTGGTCGGCCCATGGTAACTTTTTCTCTAAAACTTAAAGCTACTAAGCAGGCTCTCCAACATTGGAATAAAGATACTTTTGGTAACATTTTTGGCGGTCAAGTTGGTGAGGATAGTGTTACGGAAAAGGAGCTTTTCTTTGAATTGAATCCAAGTGGGGAAAATCGTGCGAGATCTTATGCAAGCTCAGCAGTTCTTCGTAAAGCCATCTCTACTGAGGAAGCTTATTGGCGTCAAAAATCTCGTGTTAAGTGGTTCAAGGAAGGTGATGGAAACACTAAAATTTTCCATGCTTCTGTCCGTCAATCTCAAAGACGGCTCCATATTCACTCCATTCACAATAATGATGGCCGATTCTTTGGAATCGAAGAAGACATAGCGAATGGGGCGGTTTTATTCTTTCGAGAATCATTCATTTGCATTTTAACTACCCATCCATCCCAATATGATTTGGATATGATCCCAGCTCTCATAAATGAAGATTGGAACAACAATTTAATTTGTCCTCCTTCCATAGAGGAGTTATGGTCCTCAGTTTCAGGCCTCAGCTCAGACAGTGCTCCGGGTCCTGATGGGTTTTCTGGGTGTTTTTTTGTTTCTTGTTGGGACATTATCAAGGAAGATCTTCTTCTTGCTATCAAAGAATTTTCTCGGGCTTCTCTCTCCTCGCTCGTGGACCAGGCACTTTTATTGTTACAATCCCTAAAGTGGATTCTCAGACAACCTTTAGGATCACGAGACCCATAAGCCTCTGCAATTTACGCAACAAAATCATATCAAAAACTTTGGTGATCGGCTTGCTTCTATTCTCCCACACATTATCGTCTAATCGAGGCGCCTTCACGAAAGATCGAGTCATACAAGACAACATCCTTTTGGCTCAGAAATGATGTCTTTTTGGGTAAAAAGGTTAATGGCTCTAACATGGTTATAAAGCTAGACATGGCCAAGCTTTTGATCGGGTCTCTGGCCTTTTCTAGTCAAGTCGCCGGAAGTTCGGCTTTCATGAAATCTTTATCGATCTCGTTTGGAGGCTCATCTCGAAAATTGGTTTCGGTTCTTGTTAATGGATCGGCCGGTTTCTTCCAATCTTCAGGGGTCTTCGCCAGAATCCATTATCCCCAGCCTCTTTATTACGATGAAGCCCTTAGTAGAAGTCTTAACAATCTGCATGATTCTCATCATTGCTTCTCAACCTTGGCTGCCCAATTGTCTCTCACCTTTCATTTCTTTGATGATCTTATAATTTTTGCAATGGCAATCGTAGATCTCTTGACTTCATTTGGAGACTATTCAATCCTATGAACATCTTTACGGCCACTTGTTAATAAAGCAAAAGCGGGATTTTTGTTTCCCCCTCTAAGTTCTTCGAGAGCCGCCCGTATCTCCTCTTCTTTGGGTATTCAATTGGGTTCTTTCCTATTTCCTACTTGGGTTGTTTTACTTTACTATTCGCGAAAGGTCAATGTTTGATTCTCTTTTCTCTAAGCTCCAAACAAAAATGGACTCTTGGCTTGGGTCTTTTTTAAAGCAGCGGGTAAGATTACCTTAATTCGCCATGTCCTCCACTCTTCAACTTATCATTGGCTTCCACTGGATCCGCCAAATTTGTGATTAATTCCTTGGGCGGCTCTTTGCCAAATTCTTTTGGAGTGGTCAAGATGGCTCAAAAAGCTCATTGGTCGCTGGAGCACTTGTTGCAAACCTCAATCGAGGGGTCTTGGCATCCGTCTTTGGCGTCTTTGGTCCAAGCTTTCTCAATCAAGGCGTGGTGGCGTTTTAGAACTTCCAATAGTTTACGGGCCTCTTTCTTAAAAGCTCGATCTGCCACTCTTCGCATGTGACCCTATCGTCGCGTGGCTCTCATGTATGGAGGCGTTTAAAGAAAATTCACTGTTGCGAGCAGTTGATTATATGGAATATCGGTCGGGGTGATTGTTCTCTTTGGTATGATAAGCGGCTCCCATCATCATCTCACTATACGTAGTTCTCATTCATCATGTTAAAAGGCTGTTTGATCGATCGGCAACGCCTTTCCCGATGGCTAAAAGCGATCCTTCCTCGCGGTGCTATCAGTATATTATCAACAACAAAATCTCGCTCCTCGGCGGTGAAGACATGCCTTGTTGGTCGAAAAATTCTTGAGGCCGATTCTCTGTCTTGACCTTATCGGTTGTTCGGCCTATTTCCTCTACTTTGCTCTCATCAAATTTATATGGCACAAGCTCCCCCACGAAAATTGGTATCTTTCTTTGGAGATTATTTCTTGGCGTCTCCACATTGATGAAGCCTTGTTACATAGAGGTTTCGACTTGCTTCTAGATGTCTTTGTTGCTCTGAGCCTTCTATGGAAAGCGTTCTCTCACCTTTTTCTTCATGGTTCTCTAGCGACTCCGATATGGTTAGCCTTCCATCTATCCACGACCTCCATTGCGAGAGATTTCATATCCAGCGATGTATGGCTGGTTGGTGCTCCAAATCTTGATTACCCACTCTTTCCTTCCCTCTCTTATTCTTTGGCACATTTGGAAAACTTCGCAATCTTTGTGCTTCATGGTTCTAGGATGGTCTGCGTTCCATTATCTTTGCTATAAACCAAGATCTATCTTTGATTATGAATCAAGGTAATTTCTCCTACGCTTTCATCATCAATCGGTCTAGTATCTTATGTTTCTAGGCGCTCGGTTAAAATCAAAGGCTGTCTCTTGGTTAAAGCCTCCGGTTGCTTCTCTTAAACTAAACACAGATGGAGCTTGTGGGTAGGAATCCGGGTATTAGTGGTGGAGGTGGCATTATTCGTAATCATCAAGGTGAAGTTCTCTCGCCTTCTCTTCCTTCTCGGTTTGGCAACTAATAATGTAGGCGGTGAAGGCCCTTGTTCAAGGGTTTCTTGGCTTCATACAAATGGCTTTATGCATGCTATTGTTGAAATGGACTCCATGGTTGTGTTTAAGCGGCTCAATAAAGGTTTTAGTCGGCACAGTCGGCGATTTACTATGTGCGTGCTCTCCTCTCCATGCAAAGGGATTGTCAATTTATCTTTTGTCATTGTTATCGTGAAGCCAACTACATTGCGGATGGGCTTGCAAATCTTGCTATTGATCAAGGAGCTGATTGAGTTCTCTTCTATCTCGAGACATTCCTTCATTTATTAGAAGCGATATTATTTTAGATGGCGAGGGTTGCTCATGTTCGTATCTCTTAGTTTTTAGAGATTTATTTTATATGTACTTTCTCTATTTTGAGGTCGGGCTCCTTTGTCCCCGTTCAAAGGGTAAAAGTGGTTGTCCCCCTAAGTTTGTCTTTTCCATTTATTTTAATAAATTCGCGAGGTGCCGCCTGGCACCCTAAAAAAAAAAAAAAAAAAAAAAAAAAAAGCTCGATGGTCGGACCTACTAATATAGGCTGCCTCACGTATCCCTAATAAAAGAAATTAGACGAAACGTAGTTCGGCCTCAAGCAAGACGAACAACCAACGAGGATGTTGTGATCTTTGGGTCAAAGACCATCAGAAACACAAACAAAAAAAAGATTTTCATGTTTTCGAAAAGCCCTATTCTTCTTT
>CM028380.1:55850663-56051336 GCA_013146195.2 Codonopsis lanceolata
CAATTTGGAAAACTTTGGCGAAGGGCAGCAGGGAGAAACGACCGCCAACCTTGGACCGCCTACTCCCCGTTGAGAATGTGTGTTCTCGATTGGCGCCTTGGAGGGCGAAAGCTGCCGGTTGATTGAGCCATGAAAGGCAGAGAGGCTGCTCGAAAGGCTCTGAATTTTCACTACGATCAATATCGGGCTTGGCACCTCCACCCCCTGGGCATTCCTCCACCCCCGAGCGAGATACCTCCACCCCTGCAGGAGCAATTCCTCCACCCTCTCGGAGCCAGCGCTTGACTAACTTTAGACTATGTTTACTTTGCTCGGCCTGCGCGCCAATATTTTTTGATTTCCTTTTGTAACTTCAGACTTGGTTATAATAGAATCCACTCTTCACTTATAGATGCTTATATGTTCTCGATTAGATGTTTGTTTGCTCAATAACTATTTCTTGTTTGCTTGTTCCGCCTGTCATTTGTTAGTACAAGTGCTATGGCGAGCATAAATGTACGAATAAATTTAATTAAGCATGATTATTAACATATAAATAACAAGACTCACAAGGCAATCTTATTACTTAAATTGAGATGTTACCCGAACAAACACTGGGCATGAATGCTTGGATCTGGCCAAGGCTTAGAGCGGGTGAGCTTCCAGAAGATTGCCAAGCGGGCAAGGCCCAGCTCTCAGTCGGCAACCAACAACCGGGCATGGCCTTTGTTCGATGTGGGTAGTTCGAAGCGGTTGTTGGTATATCTTCCGGGTATTGAGATATACAGTTAACAGAGTTGCTCGGTCACTGTAGGAAGCCGAGGTAGTCAACCACTATCTTTGTAGGCATGGCCTCTATCGCCCGGGGCGAGCATCCTAGTACGTGAACCTGGGCATGGCCACATCTCACCCACAGAGGAAAAATTCACAGATACTAGGGCTTTTTGGAATTGTTGACCGGGCATGGCCTCGTCTGCTCGCCGGCGAGCAGAATCTAGTCAAACAAGTACGAACACTTGCAGAATAACAATTCATTGATAACTTTGAAAATTCTGAACTGATAAACACGACAATAACTTGCCTTTTATTGATAAATGATCGATGACCCTCAACAGGACTGAGGTCTTGCCCGTTTGTTTCCTTAACTTAAGGGTAATACTTTTTGAGGTGATCTGCATGCCAAGGATGCTTCAGTCTCCTTGAGGCGTTTGGAGTGTGTAAGTGCCTCTCTTACGATCGGTAACTCGGAAAGGACCTTCCCAATTAGGAGCAACTTCCCCCATTACGCCCACGCTGATGACTGTTACCTCAATCTTCACGAGTACCAAGTCTCAGATAGAAGGCTCACGCCTCGAACTCTCTTGTCATGGTGAGCTTTTGCCCTCTGTTTATAGTTAACCATTCTGAGCCGTGCATCCAACCTCCTTTCTTCGAGCAAGTCTAGGTCCATGGCCCGAGCAAGTTGATTATTTTGCTCACTGTAATGTGAGACACGGTAGCTAGGCAAGGCCATTTCCACCGGAATCATAGCTTCCGACCCATAGGTGAGTGCAAATGGAGTCTCCCCGGTTGGTCCTCGAACAGTGGTTACCGCCAGGCGATTGTAATTCTTACGCCCACTTCCCTCGCCGCCCCTTCTAAGTTCCGCTTAAGCGCGTGTAAAACTTGTTTGTTAGCAGCCTCTGCTTGGCCATTACCTTGAGGGTAAGCGACGGACGACTGCCAGTGTTTCACACCCAAGCGAGCACATTCCGCTGTGAACTTGTCTGAAAACTGAGTACCATGGTCAGATATCATTGCCCGAGGGAGGCCGAACCTGCACCACACCTGGTCGTGTACGAATTTGATGACATTTGCCTCTGAAATTTTGGCCAGGGGTTTTGCCTCAATCCATTTCGTGAAGTAATCTATGGTGACAACGGCGTATTTGTACTTGTATTGTGCCAGCGGGAATGGGCCGATCAGATCGATTCCCCACATGTCGAAGGGCCGGCTGGGGTTTGCATTGTGGATGGAAGCCTTGGTATGTCCGCATATCTCTGGCACTTGTCACATTCACGAACATACTTTTCCGCGTCCTTTCTCAGGGTAATCCAGTAGTATCCTGCTCGCAGGACCCTTTCTGCTAGAGCTCTTGTGCCCGGGTGGCCGCCACATTCCCCTTCATGTACCTCATACAGAACGCCCTCGGTTAGTTCTGGGGGTACACAGCGAAGCATGGGTCTGACCTTAGATCGCTTGTACAAGATTCCCCCAACTACCGAGTAAGCAGACAAAGCTTGGCTTGGACGTGGTGGCCTTGACCTTGTCTGCGGGCGTAACTCCCCTTCGATATAATCCTTGTAGTCATCAATCCAGCTTCTGGCCGCTGGCTCGATGTCCATAATGACTGGTCTATCGATGGCGGGGGTTTCCATGTGCTCGATCATTACTGAAGGATTTAGCAAAGCCAGATTTTCCTCAGCGATCTTGGATAAGTAGTCCGCTCGCATGTTGTCTGCTCGGTCAATCCTGATCATTTCCCAAAACTTGAAATTTTTCAAGATTTCCTTGACTAGCTCGCAGTACTTAACCAGGGTAGGGTGGTGTACCATATATTCCCCCTGGACTTGGTTCACAACTAGCTGTGAATCCGAGTACACAGTGACAGCCTCTACACCCATGTCCGTTGCGAGCTCGAGCCCGGCAATCATTGCTTCATATTCGGCAACGTTGTTGGAAGCAGGAAATTTGAACCGGAGAGCTAACTCAAACTCTGTGATTTCATCGGGAGCTACGAGGAGGATGCCGCTCCGCCTCCGGCTTTGCATTCGCCGCCCATCCCATAAAGATCCCAACAAGAAGTCGGGTCGGGGTTGTGGCAATTGTTTTGCTCTGCCCACCCCATTTGCCTGGTCTCGGATCCTCGTCTTTGGGTGAAACTTGTTTCGACCAAGAAATCGGCCAATGCTTGTGCTTTGATTGCTCGCCTGGGCAAGTAGTCTATGTGGAACTCGGTGAGCTCGATCGACCAGTTGAGCAGCCTACCTGATGTATCAGGTTTGTGTAGGACTTTGCGCAGTGGTGCGTCTGTGTATACTATGATTATATGTGCAGAAAAATAAGCCCTTAATTTTCGGGCAGCTATGACAAGAGAGTAGGCTAATTTTTCTACATTAAAATAGCGACCCTCAGCGGGGTGAGGGCTTTGGATACATAGTACACAGTGTTTTTGAATATCTAGTTCCTCCCAACTAAAACAGCGGCCACGGCACAGTCCGGTCGCTAGATACACAAATAAAGGCTCACCGGCACGCGGGCTGGCGAGGAGAGGTGGTTTGCCAAGATACTCCCCGAAGCCGCCGAGGGCCTTGGCACGCCTCGCATTCCATTCAAAACCCTTGTTGCGCTGCAACTTTGAAGAAAGGGAGGCATTTTTCTGACCGAGAGATGAAGCGGCTTAAGGCGATGACTCTGCCGTTTAAGCCGGATGTGCTTGATGCGCAAGGCGCTTCATGTCGAGCGTGGCTTGTATCTTCTCCAAGTTGGCCTCTATGCCGCTACCGGGTTGACCATGAATCCCAGAATTTCCTCGCTCGGACCCGAAAGCGCATTTACTCTGTTCACTTCATGTTATGCTTCGCAGGTTGGCAAATGTCTCACCAAGTCAAGAGTATGGTCGCGGCCCTTTGTTTTGATGACCATGTCATCTATGTAAGCCTCCATATTTCGCCTATTTGAGAGCCGAACACCTTATTGACCATGCGGTAAGTGGCTCTGCATTTTTCACCGGGGCATCATTTTGTAGCACAATAGACCGCCACCGCCTCGAAGGTCAGTTTTCGCCTTGTCTTGCTCGCTCATTTTGACTGTGGTAACCCGAGTACGCTGGCCCAGAAACCGAGCATCTCGAATCCGGCTATAGAGTCGACAAGCACATCTATACCTGGCAAGTGGATAAGATCTTTCTGGGCAAGCTTTGTTTAGGTTGGTGAAGTCCACGCACATCCGCCATTTATCGCTTGCCTTTTGACCATCACCACATTAGCTAGCCAGTCGGTACCGAATCTCCTCAATGATGTCGCCTTTAGAGTCGACCTCGCTTGATCGCGACATTCTTCTGCGAATTGCCTTGGTCGCCGTTGGATGGGCCTAAGGCGGTGGTCAACATTGAGGTCGTGGCGGGCAATGTTCTCACCGATGCCCTCATGTCTTCAATCGCCCCGAACACGCCCAAGCTGCTTGACCGAGCTTGCTCTAAGGCTCTACTGGAGCTTGCTCGGGAGGCTCTATTTCCATGGGCTCGGACGCCTCATGAGTTTCCCGAGCTCGACGTTATTGATGGAGGTTGACGCCGGGGTAGGTTCAGCGGAAGCAATGGAAGCTGATCGGGATCGGCAATCGGTTTTGGGATTTGGGATCCTGATCGGGAATGTCCACAATCAGCTTCTGTTTCTTCCTCCGAAGTTTCCCGGACATACTCCCACATTGCTCTGGGCTTGCTATTGAGGATCCCACTCCATTTTCAAGTAAAACTTGGCTTTTGGTGGGGAATGGAGGTGACCATCTCGAACTTGGCTATCGCTGAGCACCTAAAATGCAGTTGTATGCCGATTTTAGGTCGATCACTAAGAATGTGATCATCTCAATCCGTGTTTGGGCCCCATCACCCATGAACACCTCCAGCTCGATCGTGCCTTTAACGCCCACCTGGTGATTGGTGAACCCTTCAAGCTTTCCCAAATACGGCTTGAGCATGGTGTCTGGAAACTCCAATCCCTCAGCAGAGTAGTACATGATGTCCCTACATGCTCAGATCCAAGTAAAACTCGTGAACTCCGCCGGCTTGTTG
Organism: Codonopsis lanceolata; assembly: GCA_013146195.2. Lineage (NCBI taxonomy): Eukaryota > Viridiplantae > Streptophyta > Magnoliopsida > Asterales > Campanulaceae > Codonopsis > Codonopsis lanceolata. The sequence continues at coordinate 55,855,474 of CM028380.1, forward strand.
ACTAGGCAAGAAATAACCAGTGGTTGCTCAGATGCCAATGGAGTGCTCGCCAGCTTGCTGCGAGAAAACATATGCTCGCTCTCCTGCCTGTATTGCCGGAGAGTTGACAGCTCTAGACAAGGAATATATATGCTTCCCGAGCTGAGTGTTGGACGGGAGCTCCTCCTGAATCATGTTTATTACTCCCCGAATTTGAGGGGCCTGGCCACCTCTTCCTCTCGGGGGTCTTCCTTGGTCATTATTGGCATTGTTCCCTCGCACCCGATCCCTTTTGAAGCGATCCAAATTTTGCCCGTATTGATCAACTCGTGATTTCGCTTCAATACTACGCATTCTTCCGTAGTATGCCCTGTACTCATGATGATAGTCGCAAGCATTTGTTGGGATCCCTTGTATGGGCGAGCTCTGGGTCAAGAGGATGGGAAGCTGTAAGCTGCCTCCAACTTGGAGCATGATATCCTCCCGCGTTGTGTTTAGCGGGGTAAACTGAGCTTCTCTGTATAGCCTTTGCCCGGGAGTGGATGATTTTCTTTCTGCCTTCAAGGCGGACGGTTGTTGTCCTCGGTCTCGGGGCGTGGCCGAGCCTGTCCTGGCCTTGTCCTGTTCTTGCTTTTTGTGCCTGTCCGAGCAGCCTCGCCGAAAGCGTAATAGGTGCGAATCTTGCTAGCTCGCCTTGGAGGCTCCTGTTCATAGCCAAAGATCGCTCTTCAAGTGGCCCTCGCTCATGTTGTTTAGATAACGTAAAGTTATCTCTGGTCATGGTTGCGGTTACTTGGTCGAGCGTCTCCTCGAACCTTTTCAAATAGCTTGCGTATGATTCATTATCTCCCTGCTTGATCTTAGCAAGGTCGAAACGGTTCTTTGGGGTTGGGCCTGCATTGCCGAATTCTTCCAAGAACTTCTCCTGAGCACCGCCCGCCTTCCAATTGATCCCTGGGAACTCGCCCACCAGCTTGCGCTTTCCTTGAGGGCTCCCTCGAATGCCCGCATTTTCAAGGCTTCGATATTCTGTGACCATCCGAATTTGTGCTTCGAATGACCGAAGCCAATCGCTTGCCCGCGTCTTCCCGAAATATTTGTCAAACTGCGGGAAGATGACTCCTTGCGCGGGTGGTGCATTCTCGATCTCTGGAGTAAAAGGGCTGCCCTCCAGTGGCTTGGTGGCCCCATAGCCGGGCTTGGCCACGGCTAGGCTTGCCATTTGTTTCGCCATGTCTCTTTTCATGGCCTCCATCTTCTCAGATAGCCGTTTCTCCACATCTTCTGTCAATCTTGAAGAATGGGCAGGGTCCGAGTGGTCACCACGCACATGCGGGCAGAAGGTGGGCGCGCATGAGGATCCGGCTTCTTGCGTGATGCGGGCTTTGTATTTTGGCCGCTGCGCTTCTGCCTCTCCGCACTCACGACCTCTACGGCGGCCATGACTCTCCTCTCGGGAATAGTGCTCCTGATGATGATGGCGCCGGTGGTAATGATGTTGACAGCACCACTGGTCGTCAGCCTGCTTTATCGCCTCCACTCGTTCAGACGGTATGTGGATGATAGAGGGCATGCGTTTGCTTGGCGCGGGCAACTGTTGGGAGGCAAGGCCATCTCCAACAGGTGCCGGATTGCTAAGCGCAGGCATTGCCACATCTGCAACTGGCACCGGGGCATGGCCCAAGGCGAGCAGTTGCTGATTGAGAGCATACATCTTACTATAATATTCCGCCTGAACTTGCAGAGCAGCAGCTTGTTGTTCAGGGTTTTGTCCGGGCAGATTTATGTGGCTGCCCTGACTATTCTCCCGTTGGCGGTTAAGCTGCATCCTGAGATCTTGTGAGCGAGCATCGCGCCTCTCATTGATAACCAGTCTGGCATCGCGTTGGCTTGCGCGACTTTGGCTGGCATGCTGGGAGACTTGCCCCTCCACAAATGGCACTTCATTGCCTTGGATTGCCTGCCCTGCAGCCACCTTTTGGTTTCTGGTTTGCACCCCGTGCGGTGCTCTGGGGGGTTGTTTCCAACTTGGTGGCTGCCGGCCTGTTGGTTGCTTGCGGTGGCATGGTGCTTGCTACCCTTTCCAGCCATTGCAATAGAGAGAAGTTAAGAGTTTTACCGGAAAAATTTAGAAAGAAATGATGAAACTTCGTTTCCCGGCAACGGAACCAAACTGATGTGGCAAAAACACAGCTTGGGCCGTCCTTAAGATGGGTAGGATATCTGGGCTTGAAATCGTCCTCCTTGAGCCTGTTAAGATCACAAACAAACCTGAGTGGAAGTGCAAGGCAAGGCCTCGCGAAACCCCTCCGGCGTGAGAGTAAGTATCGAGTGATTGTCAAAAGATGAATTGACAGAGTAACGAGGCTCAAGAAAGTGTATGTGTCCCTTGGTGGTGATTATGGGGAGGTATTTATAGGCCTCTGAGGGTGATTGAACTGCCTAGATTCAATTTCCATAACTGCCGAATGAATCAATGAGAGAATCCCTTGATTTTAGGCGTGATAAAGGCGGTAGATGTAGGAGTAGATAAGACAAGTGTTCCGCCTAAACCGGGAAACCTCGACTTGCCTCGGAGAGCAAGCTACCAAAGATTTCATGTTTGATGTGTGCCCGGCGAGCAAGGCTCGCCGGCTATTCTGCTTGCATTGATCCTGAACTTACCGTAGGTCTCAAGATCGGCCTCGGTCCGGGCAAGGGGTGCTCGACTGTGTTTGGGCAAGGTAAGTCTCGATTCCTTTCATAAGCATGTATGATTCTGGTCATGGCCCCTGGTCTGACAGCAAGGCCTTTGCCCGCCCAGTTTGAGTGAGGGTTATGCCGCCTGCTCGCCGGCTCTCTCATCTTGCTCGGGCCGCTGGCCCCGTAGGCATGGTGCTCGTGATTGGCACGTGACGCGAACTCGTGCATTGCTCGTGACCCGGCTTGAGCCGGGTATATCAGTTGGTAATCCATATGTGCAGGGCGATGCCGACAATGCTCTTGATAGGCTTTGGCAGTAGAAGGTTGAAGTCTGACAATAGTGATGTTGCCAATGGACTTTGTGCTCTATGTGATCTACTCTATAAACTTTAGGAAACATGAAAATTGAAATTCCATCTTTGTAGACGTTGGTGCTTGAACTATTTCATATTTAGAACTCGAGTTGTATGACGCTCTTCATTAAAAAATTCGCTTAGAATCGTACCCTCTTCATATTTTGAAATTGCTTTCTGTAGGTATCCCCATCCTATTAGTTGGTGGCATTCTTGTTTCTTTACTCCATTCTTGTTTGATGGCCTTCACCAAGTCAAAGAAGGTCTTCATGGTGTGAAGAGCTCACTATGTAACATTTTAGCTTTGTTGTCACGGTTTCCTAATTGTAGCATTATCAAGCATTCAAGACTAATATAGTTGTATGTATGATTTTCTTGTTTGTTGGTGATAATCATAAGGTAAATTGTAAATATTATAAATACATCTTGCATAAATAGACATAATCCTTCAGTAAAATTTTTCTTCCTTTTGGTTCCTCAATATTTTAATTACAATGCTTGAAATTGTTATCGAATAATTTTTCTTCATAATGTTTGAACTATGTTTTCAAATGATCTTTCTTCTTCCTTTGAATGATTTCTCTTAATTCTAGGCATCTCTTTTTATAAAAAAAATTTATACATTCTATCAATTGAACCAACTCCCGGTCGATAGTGAAAAACTTTTTTATTTTTTATTTTACAAAAGCCAGTATGTTTAAGGGCAGTGTCTCAAATTGTGTGCTAACGTAGAAATGGTACACAGAGCTGGAGGTAGAAAGGGAGGAGACGAAGGTAGAAAGGGTGTGTGGAGACTTGGCCTGACAATTGGGTGGGTTGTAAAAGGTAACTAATCGGAACCCATTAAAACCTAAACATCAAACATGATAAAATGAGTCTTGTTGAATTGAGTCGGGTTTAAACGGTTTGCCCCGTTTTAACTCGGAATTTGCCCAAAAAAAATGCTACACGTTTATTTGATTAATATATGAGATAATATTTTTTCATAGAATATTTGATTAATATATGAGATACTATTTTTTCATAGAATATAAATTTATAATATAAATATTTCAAGTGTGGTGGAATAATATAAATAAAAAATGAAAATTATGTTGATAGTTAGGTTTGTTAGTTGAGAGAAAGAGATTTGAGGTTTTTTAAAGGATTGTATAGAGGGTGATTATTGGAATGAAATTTTTTTTTAAGTGTTGAAAAAAAATAAAATAAATAAAAAACGAGGTAACTAGGGGGTGTTATTGGATGACATCATTGGAGATGCTCTAATATTGCAGATAGAAAAGCCTTGATCACTTCTCTCTCTCTCTCTCTCGGTCATGACTCTTTCTTCTCTATGAAGTTTTCTATATATATTCTTAAAACAAAGATACCCCAATAATTATTATACCTACAACTTGGAGAATCTTCAAACATCAAAGTGAGATAACTTTAGCAAAAGAAATTGGATCAAAGGGAGGGAGCATATAGGCACGGATGATGATCATGTCAAAAGGAGCTATAGATCTCTCTAGGTATAGTACTAAAGAAGAATTTTGATTTTCCTCTTCTTTTGTTCTTTTTCTTAATATATTATTTTCTTGTGGATTTTTTTCTCTTTTCAAAGGTGATTAATTATGGGTCAGATTATTTTTGCCTTTTTCCTACTTTTCCTTTTCTTCATGGGACCTCTCAAATAAAGTTATCTTATTTTGATTTCCAAGAATATAATGTTATTTTTTTTTTGGTAAAAACTTATGTAAGACGGTCTTACAAATATTTTGTGTAAGACGGATCCTCTTTATCTAATCCACCGTATATTGATGGATTGAACTGTGAGAGAATAAAACTTCATTTTACAAACTAAAATTCGTTAGACGGTCTTACAGAAGATCTACTTTTTTTTTTGTGTGTGTGTGTGGTTGTTTAGGTCAGCCTATTTGATAATAATTGGCTTAAATCCTCATGTTGAATCTATCTATGAGATTCTTAATTATGTTATAAAAACGTATAAAGTTATATCACTCGACTAAAGTTCTAAAAGACCCCTAACTAACCGAGACCACATATAATGCCACCACATATAATGCCCTCATCCCACATCCGTTAATTATAGGATGTGTTCGATATAAGTGGTCGGGTTACTCACTAGTTATAACTAGGTACCAACATCATTAATAGATTTTTGGTTGAACATGAAGTAAGCGTAGTGTAACTCTGGCCCCAATAAGCACATAGAATATATGGTTATCAAGTTTATCACAAGCTGATCTAAATATTCATAAATGATGTTGATGTCTAATGATAGTCTATGACCACTATATAAAACACATTTAACTACCACATCTATCTGATGTGTGATTAGAGATATTACACTTTTTAATGGGGAATAATGCGTAGCAAAGTAGATGTTCGAAACTCCAAATAAAAGATTAACATAATTTGGTTTAGCCTTCTCTCATGGGATAGAACGCACGTATAGTATGTCTACCATGCATAGTGTTTGTATTGAAATAAACAATGTATATACATTGGGATGATCTTTGATTAATAAATATGAAAGGAAAAGCTAGTGATTTGAGCCAAGGGGAACATGTCTCCTTGTATAGGAATATGTATACATGGGAGAGGATAAACATATACTCCCTCCGTCCCAAAATTATCGTCTTCTTTTCTTTTTTCGTCCGTTCCAAAATAATTGTCCAGTTTAAAATTTACATTTTTAGAACATCACTTTTACCATTTTATCCTTACTTTTTCACCCTACTTTAATTATGGATCACATACACATGGGCTTTAAAAAAAACTACACATTAAACCAGTATAAATAATCAAGTCAATTATTTTTTCTTAAACTGTGTGCCGAGTTAACCAGGACGATTATTTAAGAACGGAGGGAGTACTATCTATAACATTATATATATCCTCTCTTGTTGGTCTCCTTGAAATCCCCAAAGCAATTTCTCGAATAGAATATCAGTGTAAAAACGTAGACAAATAAGTAAAAGTTATTAAAATAAGTGCATGGGGAAAGAGAAAATATAAAATAAAATTGAAAAGGGTATTGGGATTTTAAGTAAAGGAAGGCTGTTTTTAACTAATTGAATTCTGTTAATTAGCAGTATGTGGGGACAGACTCCCACCAATAACTTCCGTAGGTAAAGGATTGTTATATATTAATAACGTCTTAATTCGGAACACGTAATCCACGCCCTCATAATTCAATTCATTGTTATATAGTGGATCAGATCAAAGTAATCCATTTTACATAATTAAAAAAAACCGTAATGTCATTTTACTTAAGTTTTTACTAAATAATTTTCATTTTTTTTACAATACGTGTACTTTTTTACGTCCTCCAATTTTAGAAAAAAAGTCATTGTTTCCTTTCTAGCTCGTTGTAGAAACGTGTTCATTTTCTAATATTTTCTTAGAAATATTTTTTCATTTTATTTTGATTTGATTTTCATTTTAATCGTAGAGTTGCTAGTTCTTGAAGGTGAATGTAGCCTAAAGAAATCGTGTGTAAACTATATTAAACATTTTGGTATTGATCTACTTACTTATTTTATTAAAGATTATTTTTGTAATTAATATAAATGGTATAAAATATTTTGACCTTCTGCATGCACCCAAGTATTGACACTATTGAAAGAATATGCACTAAAACAGCTTCTTCTCTTTCAATTCTAATCCTCTGATAGTCTGATCTTTGCTATTATTACTGTTTACTTGTTTTTGTTGCACACTAAGCATTCCCTCTTTTTTTCATCTTCTCTGGCTTCATTTGTTTTATTGAAAATGACTTTCTAAAAACATTTTCTATATTTTTTGGTATTTCGTAATCTTAGAAAAATATAGTTAACGTAAAATGTTTTCCGAATCAACAGAAAATGGAGGCTTCTTTTATGAAAAATGACTTACAGAATCATTTTTCATAAGTTATTTTCAAAATGTTCTGGCACACTTCGCCTCATTTCACAATTGCACATATTTACTTAATTACACAATATTTCACTCAACAAATAAATTATTTAGAAATATAAATGAATTTTGTACACACTATTTATAAATTATAATTTTAATAAATACTCACTACGTCCTAAAATTAGTGTCAACTATATTATTTAGGGACATCCTAAACATTGTCAATTTTCTATTTTAAATTTTTTTTTTCATATCAATTATCAAAAAATTTGTTTGTAATTGCGAGATTGAAAAAATATATATATTGATTTAACACCACTGATGATAAATTGAGGACTACTAAAGAAAAATTACTTAAAGTTCGATACTATCTTAGAATATTTTTTTCCATTTATTCATATATAGTTTTTTGTAACATTTTCCAGGGGCATCTTAAACATTGTCCATTTTCTATTTTAAAATGTTTTTTTTTTCATATCAATTATCAAATTTTTTATTTGTCATTGTGAGATTAAAATAATAGACATTAATGATTTAACATCACTAATGATAAATTGAGGGTTACTAAAGAAAAAATTACTTAAAGTTAAAACATATTTTTTGTATTTATTCATTTATTGTTTTCTATAACATATTTCGTGTGTTTACCAAATATCCGTAAATGTTTTCTGACATATTTTAAAAAGATTTACCAAACACCTTATAATGAAATTTTTTAATTTTCCAGAAATCATTTTCCGGAAATCATTTTCTGGAAATGATTTTCTGTGAAACAAACGGAGCCTTAATTTCATCTTTAAGCTCAAAACTCCCAAGCTTCAAACTCGCCTTTATTCCCCTTTACATGACGCACTTTCTATTCCAATATATATACATACACACACTAGATTTTGTATTCGTGCCTATAGCACGGTGTCTGTATGAGACGGTGTTAGTATTCAAAATAATCAATTTAAAATGAACACCTCTCGATAATCAATTAAAACAATATGATCATCCAATAGTAGAAACAAAATTAAATGTTAGTTTTGTAATTTTTTTTAGGAAAACAGGGGCTGTATCCTGCTAGATTTTATTAATAAAAATAAAATTAAAAAATTGAGGGTGTAACGCCCCAAATTCGGCACCGACACCACGATCCCACAATTTGGCCACGTCACCAACAATCATAACTTAAATCATAAATGTTCTAATCTCGTAATAATTAAATCTTAATATCCTTGACTTAATTCAAAAATAACTCAAATTAATTAAATACAAAATCTATCTAAAACTTGACATGAAACCATAATTAATTCAATAAGTAAAACTAAATCTAAAATTCTCGGAAGCCGTCATCTTGGTCTACCCGAGCTAAAATCCTCTAATAATCTTACTCATTACCTGAGAAAGAAGAGTATGAAGGGGTGAGCGAACAATGCTCAATAAGTTCATATACAACCCCTCCGGTTACTAAGGATGAGTTGACAATGAAATAAATCAGAGATGAATATTTTTAGAATAGTCGAAATTCATTAATTAAAAATAGATAAGCGGAAGCTATCATCATATTTCAATTTAAGAGAGTAAGAATCCAAATGAAAATAAACGAACAAAGGTGACTCGAGTAATCAACTATCACCAACCGTCCCATACCAATTAGCGACAATTGACTACTCACAGAATCCCATGATCACATAAGCAAATTCATAAATCATAGTTCATAGTTCATAGATCATAATTCATAGATCGTAAATCATAGATCATTGGTATATCCGGATAACCACGTCACGGGTCAAGTGGCGTTCATAAGCATCATAAATCATAGTTTCATAATTCATAGTGTCATAAATTCAACTTAGTGATCATGGTAGAATTTCAAGTAATCAATATTTTCACAAATCGGAAATTGCAAAAAATCATACTTTTCATATAAATGGTATCTCACATGAAATTCAATAATTATGTGAGAATAAACAGATAATCAAATCATGAGTTCGAAAGAAGCGTAAACGACGGAGTTCAAAATTCAAATGCCGATTTAAAGTCGGCATACGTTTCAAGAAATATCGAAGTCAAGAAATTTAATGGAAATCTAACGAACGATACAAAAAAAAAAAAAAAAAAAGGATCGGAGACCTAAAAGAGGTATAATCCCTTACCTTTTTAAGACTGTGAAAATCTAACTTGAACGTAAAAGGTCGTTACTCGTGCTGACCCAAATCTAAAATACAAAAACAGAATTTATATTAATTATACAAGCCACTAATAACAAGTTTAATTACTATCTTAGCCTTAACACCTATATTCTAACCACTGCTTATTAATCCCATTTAGCAATCATGTTTATAACCTTTTTTTTTTTGTACTTGTCAACAATTTAATTCTATCGAAGCACGGAAGCAGACCCTAACAATCAAAACCTACTCTGCTAAACCAAAATTTCCACTGATCAAGTCACCATCCACCAGTACATTTGTGTACAATTATTTCCATTGCTAATCATGAAAAAAGAGAAGGACAAAAGTAATAATATTAATCAATATAAAAAGAAAAAGAAACAAATCCAATAACTATTAACATCTCCACAACGTCCTTCTCCTTCTCTTTCACTTAATTATTTTCTCACTCTTTGGCCCACAACCAAACTTAAACAATCTCCTCCACAAAAGTCATATTACCCATAAAAAGCAAAGTGACTTCCTTGAATGTTAATAAGAAATCAGAAAGCTTACAGACTAGTCGGTGTCCTTAGCTCAAACGACTGCCGCAATTGTTTTCTCTGCCTCCTTGCTCAACGGCTGCCGTACTGTATTTTGTTTTTGTTGTTGTTGTGGTGGTAAGGGTTTTCTCCTTCCTTAATACCCTATTTATATAAGTAAAACCCTATTAGGTTTTCACCCTAATATTAAATGGACCAAGACCAACTTTTTAATTGGGTAATATTATTAGGGAATTGTAATTTATCCTAGTCGTAAGTGGGCCAAGCTCAAACCAATTTAATTTGTTACTTATTATAATAGGTTCAAAGCATTAATTTAACACAAATAATTATAACATTAATTATATAGGTCCAAAACAATCATAATATTAATTAACGAATTTTTTTAAAATATTTTTACTAAAATTATCGGGGTATTACACTCTCACCCCCTTAAAAGAAGTTTAGTCCCTAAACTTAACGTACATAATCAGTCGAAGAGGCTTGGATGTCTTTCTCGCATATCTTCCTCTAATTCCCAAGTAGCCTCTCTCTCGGTGTGATTAGTCCATTGTACCTTCACGTACGGAATGGTACGTCGTCTCAGCACTTGATCCTTCCGGTCCACTATACGAACTGGTTGTTCATCGTAGCACAAATCCTCCCGCAATTGTAAGGGCGAAAGCAATCACGTGGCTTGGATCTAGGACGTACTTTCTCAACATTGACACATGGAATACATTGTGGACTCTTGAAAGTGTAGGTGGTAATGCAAGCCTATAAGCGACTTCCCCCACACGATCCAATATTTCAAAAGGGCCTACAAATCTCGGACTGAGCTTCCCCTTAATGCCAAATCTCATAACTCCCTTTGTCGGTGAAATTTTGAGAAACACATGATCTCCCACTTCAAACCCAAGTTCGCGACGACGCTTATCGGCATACGATTTCTGTCTACTCTGGGCCGTAAGAAGTCTCTTCTTGATCAAGCGTACCTTATCCGATGTAATCGCACAAGTTACGGCCCCAACGGTTGCCTCTCGCCCACTTCATCCCAACACGTAGGTGATCTACATCTTCTTCCATACAATGCTTAAATGCGGTGCCATACCAATGCTCGCATGAAAGCTATTGTTATACGTAAACTCGACCAACGGCAGATGGTCATCCCAATTCCCTTGTAAATCCAAAGTACAAGCCCTAAGCATATCCTCCAATGTTTGTATGGTCCGTTCTGACTGGCCATCTGTCTGTGGATGGAAGGCCGTACTCCTGCTCAAATTTGTGCCCAAGGCCTTCTGCAAGCTACCCCCAAACTTCGAAGTGAATCGGGCATCCCGATCCGAAACTATAGAAACTGGAATTCCATGTAGTCTAACGATCTCGTCAACGTACAACTTTGCTAGCTTCTCCAAGGAGTCATTAATCTTGAAAGCAAGAAAATGAGCTGACTTGGTCAATCGATCTACGATAACCCAAATAGCATTATACCCCTTTAGCGTTCTGGGTAACCCTACCACAAAGTCCATAGTAATGTGTTCCCACTTCCATTCGGGAATCGGTAGTGACTGTAACATTCCACCAGGTCGTTGATGTTCGCTCTTAACCTGTTGGCACACCAAGCACTTAGCGACAAATTCTGCAATTTCTTGTTTCATATTTTCCCACCAAAACGTCTCCTTCATGTCTCGATACATCTTTGTACTCCCAGGATGTACCGCAAACCTTGAATTGTGAGCCTCTTCTAACAATTCTCTCTTTACCTCCGATTCGATGGTACACAAATCCTTCTTCCAAAACGTAGAATACCATCCCCTCCAAGTCGAAAATTTATCTGAGCTCCCATCTCCACACCTTCCCAAATTTCCATTAACACTGGATCAACTCTCTGGGCCGTTTTTATTCTTTCTAGTAACGACGGTTGAAGACTCAAACGAGCCAAATAACCTTTTCCTCCTCTTACCCGCACTTCTAGGCCCAAATTCTCGATCTCTTCGAGAAGTCTCTTTTCATTTGTCAACATCATTGCTAATGTTCCCCTACTTTGGCGACTCAAGGCATCAGCCACTACATTGGCCTTGCCTGGGTGATATAAAATGGTGCAGTCGTAATCATTTAACAATTCTAACCACCTTCTATGTCTCATGTTCAATTCTTTCTGGGTAAAAATGTACTTCAGGCTCTTGTGATCTGTGTAAATCTCGCATGTCACCCCATATAAGTAGTGTCTCCAAATCTTCAACGCAAACACCACTGCAGCCAACTCTAAGTCGTGGGTCGGGTAATTCTTCTCAAAGTTCTTCAGTTGTCGTGATGCATAGGCAATCACCTTCCCATCTTGCATCAGAACACACCCCAGACCCTTCAAAGAAGCGTCGATATAGATCACAAACCCGTCTGTGCCCGATGGTAAAGTAAGAATTGGTGCTGAAACCAATCTCTTCTTCAATTCTTGAAAGCTGGACTCACAGTCCTCCGTCCACACAAATTTCATGTTCTTCTGAGTCAGCTTAGTCAAAGGTGTCGCGATCTTCGAGAATCCTTCCACAAAGCGACGATAATATCCTGCTAAACCCAAGAAACTTCGCGATTCTGTCGCTGTCGTCGGCCTTTCCCAACTCACAATAGCTTCAATCTTGGTCGGGTCGACTGAAATTCCATCCTTGGACACAACATGTCCCAAGAAGGCTACTTTCTCCATCCAAAATTCACATTTCTTAAACTTGGCATACAACTTCTCCTCTCTTAATATTTGCAGCACTGACCTCAAGTGTTGCTCATGTTCTTCCCGGGTCTTCGAATAGATCAAGATGTCGTCAATAAATACGATCACAGACCGGTCGAGGAACTTCTGGAAAACCCTATTCATGAGATCCATGAAGGCAGCTGGGGCATTTGTGAGTCCAAACGACATCACCAAGAATTCATAATGCCCATAGCGAGTTCGGAAAGCTGTCTTCAAAATATCCTCCTTCTTAACCCTCAACTGGTGGTACCCCGAGCGAAGATCAATTTTTGAAAAGTAACACGCCCCTTGTAATTGATCAAATAAGTCGTCAATCCTAGGCAGTGGGTACTTATTCCTTATTGTGACCCGATTGAGCTCACGGTAATCGATGCACAGTCTCATACTTCCATCCTTCTTTTTCACGAATAATACCGGAGCGCCCCAAGGTGAAACACTTGGTCTAATCAAATCTTTCTCCAACAATTCCTGTAGTTGTTCTTTTAACTCCTTAAGTTCTGCTGGTGCCATTCTATATGGTGCTTTAGAAATAGGCGCCGTCCCTGGTGCTAGATCGATTCCAAATTCTACCTCCCGTTCAGGTGGAAGACCAGGCAAATCCTCCGGAAACACATCCTCAAACTCCTTAACCACGGATAGGGACTCCAACTTAACCCCTTCCTTTCGACTATCGATAATGGAGGCTAAATAGCCTCGGCAACCATTCCTTAACAACCTTCTCGCCTTCAAGGAATAAATAATACAAGATGGAACTACTGGTTTAGACCCCTTAAAGCGAAATTCTGCCTCACCCGGCATGCAAAATACGACTTCCTTCTCGAAACAGTCTACCTTAGCGTGAAACGCCGCTAGCCAATCCATGCCTAATATTAGATCAAAGTCTTGGATATCTAAAGGTAGCAAATCAATAGGTATTTCTCTATCCTCCAGTTTCAAAGGGCATGATTTATACACTATGGTTACAGGAATTGATACTTTAGTAGACGTGTTTATATACGTCACGAGAGTAAATCTTGACGGTACCTGCCACCACGTCATTTGTAGCCCTTGCATCTCTAGCTGTCATCGCAAATATCCTTCCTTGTCTTCTTGGTTTGTTCTTATCTTCCCCTCCTGTTCCTTGATTAGCACCACCCTTCAGTGGTTCTGGGTAGTCCCTGGCCTTATGTCCCACCTTGCCGCAATTGAAACAAGCTCCCTTTGTCCAAAAGCATGCTTCAGTCTTGTGGTTCTTCCCACACCTATCGCAAGTCTGATTGGTATTCTGATTCCGTCCCTGGTTCTGGTTACGCCATTGGTTCTGCTGATGACCTTGGTTCTGATTCCGCCACTGATTCTGCTGATGGCCACTGATTCAGTCTGCGGGTTGGTCCCCCTGTTATCATTGTTCTCAGTATTCCTTCTTTTATAGCCATTCCCCTCCTGATGCTTACCATGATTTCGGTCGGAACTCTCTTCAGGACCCCTCTTTCTCTCATCCTTCTTTCTTTGGTACTCGACAGACTCCAGCTCCATCACACGAGCTCTGTCCAGCATGTCAGCATAGGTTGGCAATTGAAGAGGAGTCAACCTATAGCTAATCCGGCTATTTAGGCCTCTCTCGAACTTTCTGGCTTTCTGACCTTTGTCAGCAAAAGGAGCGGGAGCAAATTTCGACAGCTCGATGAATTTTGCGTTGTACTCATCAACCGTCATCTTCCCTTGCTCGAGGTTAAGAAATTCCACTAGCTTCCTGTCTTTCATGCTTGGAGGAAAATACTTCTTGTTGAACGCCTCCACGAATAGGTCCCAAGTAATCACTTCAACACCCCGAGACTCTAGTGTATTCTTTTCAGAATCCCACCACTGACTAGCTTCTCCCTGCAGCATAAAAGTTGCTAGTTTCACTTGTTGTTCGCTTGAGCATGTCATTGTCTCAAGGATCTTCTTCATGTAATGCAACCACTCATCAGGTTTCTCCATACCCGGTACTCCTGTAAACGTCTTTGGGTTTCGTTTCTGGAAACTTTCTAGCGGATCCTTAATTGTAGGTTGAGCAGGGGCTACAAGCTTTCCCTCGGTCCCTATTTGGGCCTGCGCTATAGTCTGAAGCAAGGTATATAAGGTAGGGTCTACCGGCGCTGCAGGTACAGGTCCATTAACATTTGCGTTTGGTTGGACTACTTCGGGTGTATTTCCAGAAGTTGAGTCTTCCATGACTCTACCAGCTCTAGTACCCCTACCACGTCCACGTCCACGTCCACGAGCTCCAGTGCGTCCTCCACGTGCCATTTGGTACTGAGATATAAATGGCATAGTGTCAAATAGTGTGTAAAATATTTATCACATTGAAATTGGTTTTTCGGTATTCAGTATGATGTAAATGGGAACAACTTACATAATTGTTACATATCATCTTTTCATTCAAAACTTATCTTATGATCGTAAGCACTCAAACATGCATTAATACAGATATAGTTGTAAGGAATATTGATGAACATTCAAATAAATCCTCAAATTTATTAATTCTAAAAAAAATTTCCAACATCTCAAAATTTGGGTATACAGAGTATCTCATGTCTCTTAACTAAAACAATCCTCTAAACATACTCAACGGCTAAGGCAACTATAAAACAAAATAACTAGCGTGATGTTCTATCTAGTTTTCTGTCTCCTCTTCATCTTCCTCTAAGTCCTCTAGATTTTCTTCCCCCACTGGCTCTGATACCAACCTATAACGCCCCAAATTCGGCACCGACACCACGGTCCCACAATTTGGCCACGTCACCAACAATCATAACTTAAATCATAAATGTTCTAATCTCGTATTAATTAAATCTTAATATCCTTGACTTAATTCAAAAATAACTCAAATTAATTAAATACAAAATCTATCTAAAACTTGACATGAAACCATAATTAATTTAAAGTATTGTCAAATAATTCAATAAGTAAGACTAAATCTAAAATTCTCGGAAGCCGTCATCTTGGTCTACCCGAGCTAAAATCCTCTAATAATCTTACTCATTACCTGAGAAAGAAGAGTATGAAGGGGTGAGCGAACAATGCTCAATAAGTTCATATACAACCCCTCCGGTTACTAAGGAGGAGTTGACCATGAAATAAATCAGAGATGAATATTTTTAGAATAGTCGAAATTCATTAATTAAAAATAGATAAGCGGAAGCAATCCTCATATTTTAATTTAAGAGAGTAAGAATACAAATGACAATAAGCGTACAAAGGTGACTCGAGTAATCAACTATCACCAACCGTCCTATACCAATTAGCGACAATTGACTACTCACAGAATCTCATGATCACATAAGCAAATTCATAAATCATAGTTCATAGTTCATAGCTCATAGATCGTAAATCATAGATCATTGGTATATCCGGATAACCACGCCACGGGCCAAGTGGCGTTCATAAGCATCATAAATCATAGTTTCATAATTCATAGTGTAATAAATTCAACTTAGTGATCATGGTAGAATTTCAAGTAATCAATATTTTTACAAATCGGAAATTGCAACAAATCATATTTTTCATATAAATGGTATCTCACATGAAATTCAATAATTATGTGAGAATAAACAGATAATCAAATCATGAGTTCGAAAGAAGCGTAAACGACGGAGTTCAAAATTCAAATGCCGATTTAAAGTCGGCGTACGTTTCAAGAAATATCGAAGTCAAACAATTTAATGGAAACCTAACGAACGATACAAAAAAAAAAAGAATCGGAGACCTAAAAGAGGTATAATCCCTTACCTTTTTAAGGCTGCGAAAATCTAACTTGAACGTAAAAAGGTCGTTACTCGTGCTGACCCAAATCTAAAATACAAAAACAGAATTTATATTAATTGTACAAGCCACTAATAACAAGTTTAATTACTATCTTAGCCTTAACACCATATATTCTAACCACTGTTTATTAATCTCATTTAGCAATCATGTTTATAACCTTTTTTTTTTTTTTGTACTTGTCAACAATTTAATTCTACCGAAGCACGGAAGCAGACCCTAACAATCAAAACCTACTCTACTAAACCAAAATTTCCACCGATCAAGTCACCATCCACCAGTACATTCGTGTACAATTATTTCCATTGCTAATCATGAAAAAAGAAAAGGACAAAAGTAATAATATTAATCAATATAAAAAGAAAAAAGAAACAAATCCAATAACTATTAACACCTCCACAACGTCCTTCTCCTTCTCTTTCACTTAATTATTTTCTCACTCTTTGGCCCACAACCAAACTTAAACAATCTCCTCCACAAAAGTCATATTACCCATAAAAAGCAAAGTGACTTCCTTGAATGTTAATAAGAAATCCGAAAGCTTACAGACTAGTCGGTGTCCTTAGCTCAAACGACTGCCGCAATTGTTTTCTCTGCCTCCTTGCTCAATGGCTGCCGTACTGTATTTTGTTGTTGGTGGTGGTGGTAAGGGTTTTCTCCTTCCTTAACACCCTATTTATATAAGTAAAACCCTATTAGGTTTTCACCCTAATATTAAATGGACCAATACCAACTTTTTAATTGGGTAATATTATTAGGGAATTGTAATTTATCCTAGTCATAAGTGGGCCAAGCCCAAACCAATTTAATTTGTTACTTATTATAATAGGTTCAAAGCATTAATTTAACAAAAATAATTATAACATTAATTATATAGGTCCAAAACAATCATAATATTAATTAACGAAAAAAAAATTAATATTTTTACTAAAATTATCGGGGTATTATAGAGGGGGACAACCAGTCTTGCCCTTATAGGAGGGAGGACGGAGGAGCCTGAGTTCGAAAAGAAAATACTAACAACAAATAAAAATTAAGAAATTTTAAATATGAGGTAAACCTTAGGCATCCATAATGATATCTCCGTAAATCGAGCGAGGGAGATCATATAAAGAAAAAAATGGCATTCATACACATATCTCTAGTAAGATTAGCAAAACCAATAATCAAATATTGTTAATGAAAAAAAGAAATTTTACATATAGAAACAATATTGTATTGTTTTTTTCTCAATAACGTCAACTTAAACTTCTTCTGAAAGCTTTTGTTTCACAACAATGACTGAGTTTGAAACGCGAGATGCAATAACTTTGTTTATTATTTACATTTAAGCAAAGAACTATACTCAACTACTATATGTCATTTAGCTAGTAGGTGCACATAAGCTATTTGTAAAGTTTAAACAGAAGGAAAAGACAATGTAGAAAATCAACAAAATGATATTTATTAAACACAGAAAATTAAACAAACAAAATAGAAGAAAAAAAAGGCAAAACCCTTCATTTGGCCACCCAACTTTTCAAAAACTTACAATGGGGCCACCGAAAGTTTAAAACTTGCAATAAGGCCACTATACATTAGTTAGGATGCAATCGAGCCCATTTTTTGGACGGCCGTTAAATTTGGCTGTTAAATTATGTCATTTCTTATTTTACCCTTCTAAATACAATTTTTTGTCTGATACTAGAAATTTAAGGGGTCTAACTGAAAAAAAAATTACATTTGCTATTTGTATAAAGAGAAGGGGTCAAATTATAATTAAAAAGAACATTAAACATCACTTCATTTTTTTATAGGCTACAGCCGCCGCCCCCACCCCACCATCTTAATCCCCTGCTTGGGGTTGTTCATAGACTACCAAGGATTCTTGAGTCTTCGGGATAATATTCCCAAATTCCCCTAGAGTTTCGATCTTCACAATTTTCTTGGATTCAACTAACCTTTGGCTCCCACCGCGATCGATTTCTATGATAGCTTCTTCTTCATCAGTTGCAAACCTACGCACTCAATAGAGTCAACATGTCAGCCAAGCTCCGAACCATGATCAACAATGTTGGCAGCGAGAACTCTACCTGGAACGAAATGTTCCCCTTTCGGGTTTCACCGTAGTTCATCACTCATGAAACTTCTGGCGTCACCATTGAGATCTACGCCATCGGCTACATCAAGGATGGAACTCCGACACTTGAAACGGAACTCCCGCGTTCTCAGTCGTTAATATTCGCCTCCCGTCCTACAGTTTAAGCGGCGTTCGCAATTTGGCCGCGACGGTGTACAATTGTTCAGATTTCTCGGTACTTACGGGATCGTCATATCCTTGGTTCGTCTTCCAAACCCTCACCAGTTGGACGGAACTCACCGCCATCTGGTTCGTCTTCCATCCTCATTTTAGGTTTATTTAAGTTCAATGGATCTTTGTACGTATCTGTTGGTTGAGGATTGTGGTTAATTAATTGGGTTAGGATTACGGTTATAGATGCATCAGACATGGTGATCGATGATTATTGAAGCTCTCTCTCTGTTCTTGTGCAAATCAGATTGGAAATGTTGATTTGGCTGCAAGATGCAAAAATATAGTGATTAATCATTAGTATTTCAGTTACAGCTGTTAAAGATTATGAATGCTTATGATTGAATATTGATGGATCTGGGTTTTGAAAGAGAGATTCAGATCTAGATTTTGATCGTCAAGGATGTTGATGTTGATGATGACGAGCTCACCGCCGTCTGCATCTAGAACTGCTGTTTGGTTTTATTTTTTATTGCACTTTGACCCCTTCAACAACCAACTATATTTAGAAGGGTAAAATAGATATTTGAAATAATTTAACATCCAAATTTAACGTCCATCCAAAAAATGGGCTCGTTTGCAGCCTAACTAATGTATAGTGGCCTCATTGCAAGTTTTAAACTTTTGGTGGCCGCCTTGCAAGTTTTTGAAAAGTTAGGTGGCCAAATGGAGGGTTTTTCCAAGAAAAAACTTATTTTTGGTTTGAGGAATTGTAAGTCAAAGTTTTCAAATCAACTATTATTATATTATTATTTTACTTTTTCCTTTCTTTAACCCCTTGGTTTCAGCACCCCCACTTCATTCTCTTCTTTCTTATTCTTTTTTTTTTCTGCCATTACCGTTTCTCTTGAATTCTTTTTTGTGTACGTTCTCCAAACACAGAAGATTAAACAAACAAAAGAGAAGAAGAAACTTATTTTGAGTTTGAGGAATTGCAAGTCAAAGTTTTCAAATCAAGTATTACTATATTATTATTTTACTTTCTTCCTTTTTTTCAACTCCTTGGTTCCAGCACCCCCACTTCATTTTCTTCTTTCTTATTCTTTTTTTTTTGCTGCCATTACCGTCCCCCTTGACTTCTTGTTTGTGTATGTTCTCCTCACTGCTACTAAGACCTCATTGTCTTTCCCTTCTATTTACTAGCCAATTGCAATTAAGAGATACTTAATTTAAATTGAAAGGAGTACATAATCAACAAAATAAATAAACAGAATTAATTATGGAACCAATTATGGCGATAATGAGAGTTAAACCTGGTCAGTAGTTATATTTGGTAAAAATGAATCATTGCCAGTTGTAACGATCCGAGCCCTCACTGCTACCAAGGCCTTATTGTCTTTCCCTTCTATTTACTAGCCAATTGCAATTAAGAGATACTTAATTTAAATTGAAGGGAGTACATAATCAATAAAATAAATAAACAGAATTAATTAGGGAACCAAATGTGGCGATAATGAGAGTTAATCCTGGTCAGTAGTTATGTTTGGTAAAAATGAATCTTGGCCAGTTGTAACGATCCGAGCCAGAGAGCCCTGTCCGCTACGTGTAGCCCACACACTTGTCTACTAAGCACGTAGCACCTTGGGTCATCAGGCCCACCACAAGCCGACCCAAAAGTCCCTGGATGATGTTGGTGCCCAGTAGTAACGCATTACTACCTTATAAATAACACACAAGTCCACATCTACCCGATGTGGGATTGAGGTATTACCAGTAGTTAACTTTTCAGAAGATTTAATTCTGACCAGTAGTTATGTTTGGTAAAAATGAATCCTGATCAGTAGTTAATTATGATCAGTAGTTAATTACTTAGTTATATATATATATATATATATATATATATATATATATATATATATAGTTGTGTATGTATACGTGTCTTAGTCAAAACAACCAAAGTAAGTCTTTGGTATTAGGTTTTATGGATATTATTGCTAACTCATTACGATCATACACTTAAGAACTAGCATGTGTTATGTAAATGCGCACTTAACGTCCAAAATTTAACGACATTGGAAGGAAGGACGAATTTCAAATTCAAAAACGATGAAAATCAATAAAGTACAGGGTGAAAATAAAAATGGAGCTTAAGCGAATTACTAAGGATAATTTTGTCGTTAACTAAAAAAAATTTCTTCGCAAAAGCACCACCAAAAGCTCCGTCAACTAACATTATGGTGATTTTATAGCACTATGAGGGAGAGGGTAACTTAACTTTGAGAGACATAGTTTAAGTGGCACGTGGTGATAATTTAGAGTGTATGTCATTACTTAAATAATACTCCCTCCGTCCTTAAATAATCGTCCTAATTGATCCGGTAAATAATTAAAAAAAAACAATTAAATTGATTATTTATATTAGTTTAATGTGTAGTTTCTTTTAAAATCCATGTGTATGTGGCCCATAATTAAAGTAGAGTGAAAAAGTAAGAGTAAAGTGGTAAAAGTGATGTTCTAAAAATGTAAGTTTCAAACTGAAAAATTATTTTGGGACGAACAAAAAAGGCAAGGAGAACGATAATTTAGGGACGGAGGGAGTAACATATTTAATCTAACGGAGTTAAGAGCTAAGTAGATTTGATCTAATATGACTAACACTAAGAGTCTCCACAATGGAGACTTTTATTCAACCTCCATAACCATTTTTTGAGTTTTGTTGGGGAACTCTAGCCCACATACAACAACCACCCAATTTGAGCCTCTATTCCAATCGCCCATTAAATGAATCGCAAGCTTTTGCGATTCATTTAGCATGAATAGTAGTGTAAATATATATTTTTTATTTCAATTGTGTTGAAAAGTAGGGATAAAAAAATTAAAAAATATGGTGGTAGTTAGGTTTGTTAGTTGAGATGAGAGAGGTTTGAAGTTTTTAGAGGATTGTATAAAAGGTGATTATTGGAGTGAATTATTTTTTAGAGTGTTGAAAAAGTGTAAAAGGAACAGAAAACGAGGTGGGTAGAGTGTGATATTGGGTGTTATTGTTGTGGTTGCTCTAAGGGCTTGTTTAGTATTATTAATCCCAGTATTTTAGTGTCCTCGCTATTAATCCTCACTTGTATATCGGAGATAGTTTTGAGATATGTCATTCCCAATTTTTTTTAGTGAGGGTGCTAATAATACCACTCTTCTCTTGGTATTAATAGTGAGAAAATAATGACTTTATCCGGATATAACTCGTGCTATTAGTCTCGATCACGTATTGCGTACCAAACATCAGGTAATTAACTCGGCTTATTAATTATATCCGGCTTTAATCCTGACTACCAAACGACACCTAAAACTTATAATAATACCCTAACCTATAGCTTTTAATATCATACCTCTTAAAATTATACATTGAATCAAAAATGAAAAATGAGATTCATTAATTGCATTAAAATGTTTGTATTTTTTTTGGAGGGGGAGGGGGGAATTAATTGCATTATCAACTAATCAATAAATTTCGGATTTTGATTTTTGATCTAATGGATAATAAAATAAGAGTCGGTCTCCTGACGTCCTATGAATTTTATTTCGTAAGAAGGAGTCTCAATCTCTCACAACTCAATCCACCAACATATGATAAACCGAGACATGGAGATCTATGTTGCAGAATATACCCGTAAGACCATCTTTCTTAAGTTTTTGTCTAAAATAATAACCAACAATATATATATAAAGATAATAGGTATCACATGCATACAATGTTATATGTATCCTACGCAACTTAAAATTAATGCTCCATCAATCTGGTTGACATGGAGAGCTAAGTTCACTAACCCGCATAACACATACTATATGGGCGTTGATACAGTTGATTTTATACTCAATATTTTCTCCACGAATTGAATAAAAGATTTAGATTAGACTAAACTAACCTCTCATGAAGCTTGGAACCATTTCATCTGTGTATCATCTTGTTTGAATGATATGTTTACCTTTTTCATTTAAATGTACGTTGGTGTTGATAAAGTACTCTCTCCCCTTAACTTTCATCCATTGCTATAACTTTTTTTTTTAATTTTTATGAAACAGGCTGCAGAATATTATTGAAAAGGAGAAACATTACAAATTTGAGGGGACAACCAGTCTTACCCTTATAACGGGATGACAGAGGAGTTTAACCTCAAAAAGAAAATACATAACAAAAACAACACAGGGAACTGAAAGAGAGAAAGCAGCAACTAATAAACCCTGTGCCTAATATGAGGAGTGTCATATTTGTCCAAAATAAAAGATTCGTGGATGCGTGAAGGCAAGTCCGCGGATCCATTGCTATAACTAATATTAATACATAACTAAATAATCATACATTAATAATTAATACAGCACACGCATTTGGTTTAATACAACACACATGAGGGCAAAAGTTACAATTTTGCCCCTATTTCATTCCCGAAAAATGTGGCTAACAAACAAAGTATTTAACAAAACACACTTAATAATTAATACAACACACATGTGAATCTCTTCAAATTCATCTAAGAAGTAAGAAAGGTGGAATACAACAAATTCATCTAAAAAAGGTATGTTTTCTACTTCAATATTGTGTTTGATCTGTTTAACAAATTCATGTTCCGACCCAAAAATTCATGAACATTCAAATTTTTTTAAAGGAATAATTACAGGCATGTACACTTTCCAACATTTCCAACCGTTTTAGTACCTCTTTTTTTTCAACTACATAAGTCCAACTTCATAAAATTCTTCCTTAAATACCCCTTTCCCTCCTACCGTCTAACTCTAATCTATTCCTGGAAGAAAGAAGAAAAGTTCGTCAGACTCTCTTCACACTGATCCCGCTTTTTCTTTCCATTTCTTAAAGCGACCATCTATTTTTCTAATACTTTCGAAGGGAAGATGGCTAGTTGATGGCTTAAAAAATTGCATACTAGGGATTTCACTATGATTTTTAGTTTCGCCAAGCAGAAGGCCCCATTTCGCCTGTGGGTTTTCCCTAGTTCTATAGTGTTTCTTCATTAAATAAATGTTATAAGTTTTGGGAAGAAAACGAAGTTTAAGAGTGTTTTTTTTTTTTTAGTTTTTTTAGTTTTAGTTTTTTTTTGTTAGTTTTTTTTTCTCCTAAGGGGGGCATGGAAAGGATTGAACCTGAGACCTCACACATTGTGATGTCTCATCTCTACCACTGAGCCACCGCCTTCGGGAGTTTAAGAGTGTTAGTTGTCAGTTTTGAATAGAGATGTTAATCGGTCTAGCCCTAACGGTTTCGATCCAACCCTAACGGTTCCGGTCCAACATAGGTTCGGTTTAGTCGGTTAGCACTATTATCCGGTCAAAAACCTAACAGTTTCGGTTCAAACCTACAGTTTGCAGCCAATGATTAAACTTGTACGTTTTTTCCCGATTTAGAGGCTTGTACGTTTATTTTAGCGTATTATACACGTCCCATATATTATACTAACTATATTAAAGTTGTTAATTGGTCCAACCCTAACGGTTTTAAGTATTATACACATCTCATATATTACTAACTATACTAAACTGTATGAAAGTCAGCTTTCGGTTCAACCTTAATGGTTTTCGGTCCAGCCCTAACGGTTCCGGTCCCTAAACGGTCCGGCTTAAACGGTCCATCAAGAATTTCAACCCTAACGGTTTCGGTTTAGTCGGTAAAAAATCTAACGGTTTTGGTTCAAACCTGCGGTTTTCAACCCTATTAACATCTCTAGTTTTGAAACTGATGTACTAGTAGAAATAAAAAAGATTAGGACTCTTCGGAAAGACATAACTTTTGATCCCGGATGAACTATAGGACCCATACTATGTCGAACCGAAGCTCTCGACAAGGTCTATAAGACACCAAAGGGATATCCCAAGACGTCTTCCTTTTAAGGCGAAAAAAGTTTTTTAAGTACTGTTTTGGGCTTCGGAAGTTTTTGCGATGCCCAATTTTTACATTGCGATACGTAATTTTTGCATAGCGATGCCCAAATTTGTGTTAGGATTTTTGCATTGCGATGCTCAAATTTGGGAAGAGTTTTTTGCATTACAATGCCCAAATTTTGACAGACTTCAATTGTGCATTGCGATGCTCAAATTTGGGTGAGGTTTTTTCAATGGCGATGCCCAAATTTGGACAGATTTCAATTGTGTATTAAGATGCCCAATTTTTGTATTGTGATGCCCAAATTTGGACATAATTCAATTGTGCATTGCGATGCTTAAATTTGGACGATGATTTTTGCATTGCGATACCCAAATTTGGGTAGGGGCTTTGTTCGCGCACATTTTCTTCATTAAATGTATATGTGTTATTTTTCCCCCAAAAATGTAGTTTAACGGTTTAAAACAAATATAAAAAACCTATAAAGTTATAATTTCACCAAAAGAGACCAACCTGATTATCACCCTTTTTTTAAAATTTAGAACTTGCTCAAAAAGATGATAATCATCTTAGAAAGGTTACCAAGAAAGATGGCTATCCATCTTTCATAACCATCCCAAAATACCAGCTTCAACCTTTTTTGTTTGAAAAGTATCAAGCCGACCCAGAAAGTTGATGATCATCTTAAAAAGCCTACCCAGTAAGATGGTTCTCCCTCTTTCATAGCATACCTAGAATGATGACTCTCCCTCTTTCATAGCTATCCCTGAAAACCATCTTCTACTTTTTTTTTAAAAAAAAAGTAAAGTCGATCCAGAAAGATGATGATCATCTAAAAAGCTTACCCAGAAAGATGAATGTAGTTTACTTAATATGAGGGGAGGTAAATGATATTTTTTTAAATAGTAAGAGGCTTAAATGTAACTTCTTCAAATGCAAGGAAATTTTATACTTGGGTTTTGGAAATAATGGAGATGAATGCAATTTTTCTAGTAAGACAGCAGGTAAATGCTATTTTACCGAACATGAAGGCCTTAGTATAAAATTTTGAAAGCTTGCTAAATATCATTAAACTAACATAGCTACTTAAATGGCTTACATGCTCATTATGCAAGGTAAAGGATTTTTCTGATTCTCTTTAGGCAATTCCAATGGTGGTAATTGACTATGTGTTAATTCCTACTGATTACTATTTATGGGTATTAAATAATCATCTCCAATCTATAGGTATCAAAATTTGATATAATAATAATTTTGAAAAAATTATATCCGACACATATTATAATATAAAAACAAAATTAAAATATTATATACAATATTTTGCCAACACATATAATGGTATAAATATATGATCAAAATGAAGGGTTTAAAATTAGGTGTTGTAAAAGAGGAGGTATCAAATTTGGTACATTCCTTATTACTACACCTAATTTTAATACTTTTTTATTTTAACCATCGGAGAGCCTAATACTTTTAGATTTGTATCAAAATTTGGTTTTGACCTCTACCATTGGACTTGCTCTTAGGTGAAGTCGCGCAGTGATAAGATCGACTTAGGTTAGTTTCTTGGACGTGTAAGATCTGAGTATCGTGATGGGGTCAGTCATGCATATCTCTGCAAATCAAAATTTCAATGAAAGGAATAAGCATATGGTTGATTGTCATTTTGTGCTAAGTGAAAATTCAACGTAAGTTGGTTTCGACTTTGTGTGTTGAAGAGAACAAATGGCTATAAATAAGGACACTACAACAAAAAAGACCTTTTACAACGTTTGTTTTACAACGTTTTTGAAAAAACGTTGTTAAAAGTTGGTTTTAGACAATGTTTTTTTCGTGAAATGTTGTTATTAGTCCTTGTGCAACTTTTTTTTGAAATGAACCATGTGTTAACAATTTATTCGACAACGTTTATTTTTAAAACGTTGTGACTTCGGAGTGTTTTACAACGTTTCTACATAAAACGTTGTTGCTACAAAATGTTTAACAACGTTTTGTGAATACAAACGTTGTGTAATTGTGAAAATAAAAAATTTCCCCTCCCGCTTCCCATCCCTTTTGCGCGGTAGAAATTCCTTCCAATAGTCAAAATCCCCAAACCCCCAAAACCCACTCTCAGCCCCTGTCGTCTTTTTGGCTTCAACCCCTTCCATCCTTTCTTATATCGAAACCTTACCAGATCATAGATTTCTCGCATCGATTTTGCATTGGACCTAACACCGGCGTTCCTCTCCATTTGAAGGTCCTCTCTCTCTCTCTCTCTCTCTCTCTCTCTCTCTCTCTCTCTCTCTCTCTCTCTCTCTCTCACACACACAACGAGATACGAACATGCGTATGGATGTGTGGTTGTCTATTTATACGTGTATTACTATTGTTTATGCTTATCACTCTTCTGCTTAGTGTTTTGTTCTGATAATCAAAGAGTTATTGATTCAATTAGGCACCCCAGTTTTTTTCACAATCTGTGTTTTCATTTTAATATCTATGTATGTACATTCTGCCCTGAAGGTGGGAATTGCCCCGTGTGAAATAATGTCAGCATCAAAAATTATATCAGTGTTGGGCAAAGAGAGTACTATAAGGAACAAAATTGTATGTCTGTTACTGCATCGCTGGGGTTGTATATAAAATGTAACAAAGAGTCGTGAGTAATGATGTTGGTATTTTTTGATTTTAAGGGCTTCTAGTTCATGTCCATGATCTGTTTGATTTAAAAATTTGGCACAACAAAGAACAAAGCGCCGGCCCGATTAGTTGCTCTCAACCGAGCCTCGAATTTTCTCTAATTTGAGTCTAGTGAGTGGTGATTGCCTCAAGTAGTCAAGTGCGTTTCAGATGAAGGGGGTGGCAACTGAGATGCTCTAGCACTGCTTCTAAGAGCAGAGTGTAATTGATTCTTTTGCTATTGACATTTGAACTAAAACAATATTACCTTCCTTCTCTTCTAAAAGGGACATTGTCAAATGTTTATCGAAACATGCATTTATCACGACTTAGGTAATGAAATTTCAATTATTGATAAAGTGTTAAGAATGCTATCAATAATATTTTTTGGCAATAAGGATTGTTTCGTTCCCCAATTCTTCTAGTCCTTGCTCGACTTTCTTGAAAGCCTTTTGATCGCCGCATGTCCATTATGCAAAGTTGCCCTGAAAATAAACATCTAGCTATTAGAACTTTGATCTTGCACATAAAGGACTTGTGTGTTAACTTATGTTGAGAAAGATTTGGCAAATTTGGAGATTCTTTGACTAATGTTGATACGGTGTCAAATCTGCTTGAACAATAATCCGCCAGCTTTTATATTCATCCTGTTGGTCGAGTTTTACTTCCCAAAACAGCTCCAAACCCCGTCTCTAATCTCGTCGACAACAGTTTGTTTTAAAGAGGTTTTTCCCTTACAAATATTCCCTAACAACTAACCAATTCATTCCAGCTTTTGGACTGCCCAAGCCGCACCAATAATCTTCTCCAAACAGCCCCCCGTTTTCTGAAAATAACACTTACAAAATCCAGCCCTTCACTTAGCCTACAAAATGCCCCAAACAAAGAATTAAACCCTCTAAAATCCACCAAAAAATTAATATTGTTTCCTTGCAAATTAACCCAAAATCCCTAGCCTTGTTTACATGATACACAAGCTATAGTCTGCCCTTATCCTAAAATGAAGTGCCCTTTGAGTCACCAAATAATTTTATAAACAGTAATTAATATTTCATTTTAATTTAATGGCTTCACTTTTTTCATATTGACCCACAATTCGTCATCGATCACAAGGACTAATAGCTAAAAAAGTAGCATGATTCTCAAATTTGTTAGCATTTTCCTAAAAAATCCCTTATTCGCAGATCTTTGCTTCAGAAGAATGGAAGGTTTGTTCTCTTAAATAACTTCTAGGTGGTTAAGGAACCTTAAATTGATCTAGTTTTACCAAATAATCCTAATGTTTCTTTCAGGATAAGGGATTGTTTGGCCCAGTTATATGCAAAAGACATCACTCCTGATGATAAGCAGGAACTGGATGTCAATATCATGGTGATTGGATGTTGTCACCATCAAATCTTGAGGAGCTGGACTAGTACTTTCACAAGCTAAAGTTTGTATATATCTTGCATATTCTTCAGAATCCTGCTCTTACTTGTTATGATGTCAATATCATGGTGAACTACTTAATTCTTTTTCAATTTGATCATCATCTTCTTGAGTCCTTTGAATGAGGTTGACAAGTCCATGGAACTAAGTATCACACACAGTGAGACCTTTATTTTCATACAAGAAATTTGTCCATGTCTTGTATATATCTTGTGAATTTGCTTCTAATTCACTATAGTGAACTGTGAACGTTTATTTGATTGATTTTAGTCTGAAACCGCACCATTCCGAGTCGATCCAACAAGAATGATAAACCTGAGTACTTATTTCTACCTCATCTGATTAAAGTTTGGTTCACTACTTTCTTCCTTCTAGAATTTCACAAAGGATTTCTTCATTGATGTGGTACAGGATGAAAGTTAGCCTTCGATAAATCTTAGTTTATGAAGTCATTGATAACACCTTAGAATTGAAATTTGCATGTCCCCATTATAAATTTGGAAAAGAAATTAAGATTCAGTAAGCTAACTCTTTTACATAGTACTTCTGTCTTGTGAGATTCTTTTTGCATGGAAGGAAACTTGTGTTCTTGTTTCTATACCCACTCTTTCACCTTTGATCTCATGGATTCAGGATTTGTTTTTTGTCAGTTTGGTGTTCTCATTCTCTCTATTTCTTGTTGCATACTTACTTTTGAAACTGCTCTTAAACTTCGTGGTGGTCCTTCAGTAGTTTTTGCCCATTCAATGGGTAACAATGTTTTCCACTACTTCTTGGAGTGGTTGAAGCTAGAAATTGCTCCCAAAGGATATATCCAATGGCTAGACGACGACATTCATGCTTATTTTGCTGTTGGTACACTTGCCCAACCTGAAACTTGGTTTATTTTCTGAGAACTTGAGCATCATTTTAGAAGTTGACTATGGTAGAAATATTTGTTCTTGGTTATATCTACATTTCTGTTTTATCTAGGCGATCAACTTGCACAACGTTTATTTGTATTTATTCTGCTTGTTTTCTGTATCTGCTTTTGTTTTGGGGGTGAAATTCATACAATGAGTGTAGGTGTAGGTCGAGTGATTACCTTGTTATTGACAGAACATAATAGTTGAATATTTAGCTGACTTGAAGTAACCGGAACAGAATGTGAGTTGAGCCTGGTTTAGGGATAAATCACGAGTTAGCTAAGATGCCCCCATAATGTTTAATTTGGAAGAAAATGGCCTATGTCAAGTGTCATGTATATATAACATTGAAAAGTCTTAATTTAGAAAGTTAAAAATATCATTTGGGAGGATATAGCCCATGTCAATTATCAACTCTGAAAAGTCTTGATTCAATGACTTTGGAGGGAAAAGCATATGCTATTTATAATCTTGAAAAGTCTTCAGTTTCAAAAGTTGCCAAAAGAACATTCAACATTCATCTAAGAAATTTTTTGGTCCCTGCAGTTGTGAGTTTCTTAGTCTTCAAACACTCATTTTGCCACCCCTAGTAACAGACTAACAATTTTCTGCCTAAAGAGTCAAGGTTGACATTCCAAAGATAAACATCACTGACTAATATCTGCAAGTCATTTTCTGAATTGTCTTCTGGAAATTGAAACCCATGTTACATATATGGACTTGTCATGCATACTAAAAGCTTAAGATTTTACACTTAAATGTAGTGCGGGTGTTCAACTGCCACACCCATGAGTCATGACCCAACCTAGCTACAAGCCTACAAGTCCATCCACACAAATGCAGATGTCAGGTCTCCTTGCAGCTTATTGTCTGAGTGAAACAATTGCTAGACATTTCTGTTGTGTTCTAGTACCACTTATGAATGGAATCCATGATATTTTTGTACTTACTCCATCAGTTCCGAGCTTTTTGTCTTGAGCAGATGTGTTGTTAATTTGCAGGAATCAGTGACCCAGCCACCGAGCTTTTGGTCTTGTTTTTTTCTTGTCGTTTCAATTATATTTTTATTTTCTTTTCACATGGAAAAGTTGGGCTATGTTTTAACTTTTTCTGCTTGATAACAGGAGCTGAAACAGTATCCAACATTGAGGAAGGCAGTTGAGTATGCAGCGAATGAGTCACTCAAAAGAATGCGGAACGAAAGCAAGAAAGCCGCACTTATGCTAGTTGAAATGGGATGTTGCTATTTAACCGATGCCTTCTTCCGAAACCTTCCTCAAGAACTTGAGAAGGGTGGAAACCCATCGCAGTCATTTTTTGATAGATACAACGAATCATACCTCAGACGAATTGGTGAGTTCCTTTCCTTTTCAGTAATAAGTTAAATCTTTGCATTAAAGCCTTACACCGAGTCTGTAGATTGCTGAATTTCTTTATTTTAAACAGGAGTCACAGTCCTATAGTACATGAATATTGTTCATTGCCAAGTGCGTGAGGCTAAACGCAGCTTAATCGATCATTTTAAAGTTCAGTTGGGTCAAGAAAAGGTAAGTCTTGATCCCTTTTGCCTTTAAAAAACATTTCACATTTACTAAGAAACAGATAGTATAGTGTTGAATGTGGCTTTGGATATTTTAGCCTTAATTCTTGGAAAGTTGTTTTAAGCATGAAGTTACCCCATGAAAAGGAGCTGTAGAAACTATGTGCTGGCAGCTTGCATAGTCTGTAATCAAAATTCATTTTCTCACACCTCAAAGCTCGAAACGACGAACCTTTTTTGTCCAATAAACTAGACTCGTATGTCTTTCCAACCATATAGGGCACACCACCTAATTCTCTCTCAATGAAAGCAGTTTTTCGTTCAAAGACAGACCATGTTTCGGAATTTCAGAAACTGCGCATCACTGCTAGTGCTGCCATATGCTCTCATATGGACATTAATATGGTATTGTTTGATTTCTTGTAAATAAATTTGAAAAGTATTACTATAAGAAGGTTAGCCTTTACCCAGCAGTACTACTCTGTAATCCTTATAACATATAATATATGCCAAAGGCAACTTACTTAGACATTAATTTAATAATTTCAATGAATGGTCATCCCCTCCTAGATTTAATTTTGTAACATCAGAACTTCTTCGGCAACACCAATCCCTTTTCATATTATATGTTATAAGGATTACAAAGTAGTACTTCTTATATTGCCATATAGAATCTGTTTACTCTTCAATAAAAGATAAAACTAGGGGGGAGGGAAAGACATAACTAATGAGTAAAGATGGATTTGAGTACAGCGCATTTACATGTTAAGGCCTTTTATTAATTGCTTTGGCTATTGTAGATTATTGTTTTTACAGGCTCATGCACCACTTAAATAACTAACCCCTTTTTAACCCCGCTAATGTAATTGCTATATATAGCATTGCATTGCCGGTCCCAAGCCCGGATAAAGGAGGAGGGGGAAGGTTCACTTATTTGCAGCAATTGAAGATAATAAGTGGAAGAAGCGACCTTGTTGTAGCAGCGGTTGTAAGGAGGAGCCAATCAACAACCAGTACCCACGAATAGTGATGTTATTATTCACAACCCGTAGGGCCGACATTAGTATGGGTTTACCGATGGTTGGAACCGCAAGTGAGAAAGCGGTGAAATGCCAACATTGGAAACTCTATTTAGCGGTTTCGGCTCTGCTAACATTAAGAATATAAGCAACTACGGTTGTTGGGGGTAATTTTGCGTTCTCGCGGTGGCTCTCGGATGTTGTAGGTTTCAATTCCGGTGACCAATTATGTTTGAGGTTTTACTTACCTTTTTATTGCTTGTGTAATGTGTAATATGTTTTGGTGAGTTTACCATAAATTAATCACTGTTCATCTTTCGGGTTCAAGTGAGTTGCATCGCTACGAGAAGGGGTCCGTAAATCGAATTAAGTTTCATCTAAATAGTTATGGTAGCTAACATCTACCTGCAGTCGATAAAGTATATCATTTTGCCGTAGCTATTTTCTAACTTGTGCCCTTGGTTTTGGGTATTGTGTAAAATTGTATACTTTTTAATGTTGTACCAATATACTTGACCTTGTTTGTTGAAAAGAATATGCATTTCAACACGTTTGAGACGACCTTTATTCAGGTCTTTGCATGGTTGAGGTACTCAAGCTTATGTAATGTATAAGCTTATGTGCTGAGGATGTGATTTGTATTTTAGGTTGAAGCTTTAAGTAATTCTACAAATTGTAAGCAATTGGAACATAGGGCTGGAAGGACTTCAAACGCTAATATTCGAGCGGAGGAAAGCTACATAACTAAAATGCTTGTTGGGGTGCCCTCGTTTGATGGGTGTGCACCATCGTTTTTTTGATGTACGTAAATGTTTGTTGGGGTGCCCTCGTTTGATGGGTGTGCACTATTGTTTTTTTTTTTGTTGTACGTAAATGTTACTCCTTCCCATCTTAATCAAGATTTATATAACTTTATTCGTTTATGTAATTAAGAGTTTAAGACTAATAAATTTGAACTATTGTCGTTGATATCGTGAATCACAATGAACGTTGAGTAACCGGGATTTACTGAAAAAACATTTTATCTTCTGTTATTGCAACGTTTGTTATGATGACAGAATTACGGAAAGTGGAATGAGATTTGCAACGTTTCGATTGTCATGGTTCTTTGTATGGAGTCTTGCGTCCAAGTTGTTTTCCATTTCCGGGCTATAAGCGTATTCCTTTAAAACTTTGTGTTCTTGCTTAGCTGCCATTGATGACCAATTTGAGAATTTCTAATTCTTTTGTTGAAATATATGCTAGCTTTTATATATATGCAACACGGTTCTGTGAACGTGTAAATTGTATAAGTAACTTAGAGTGTTTCTCGGCCCAATATCGTTAAAGACTATTTTGTTAAGTGTTAGCACATGATCATTTTGGGGGTAAAACATGAAGTTGAAAGCCACAGATCATCCCCCTCTTAGTTCATCTTCCTTTTCGTCATATTAGGCTCACTTGACTACCACCACCACCATCATTCAAGCTTACCCAAGACCACCTCTTCTCCTCTCTCTCTCTCGCTCTCTCTCTCTTTCTTTGCTTACTTTAGTTGGGGGATTGCAACAACTTAACCCCTAATCATGCCAAATTTTGTACCAATGATACGGTTGGAATAAAAAGGGTTGGATATCTGGGGCTGTTTTGGGGCAGCATAATTCGAACGTGGGCTGTCTTAGGAGCGAGTTACACATGGATTTGGCGTATTTTGGGCGGGTTCTATGCGTGTGAGTTCTTTGGAATTGAGAGGTAGTTTGGGCGATCCATAATTGCATAAAGGTAGGCGTGTGAGGGGTTGCTAATATGATAGGTACTCCATTGGTCATCAACTCCCCTACGACAAACATGTCTAGACCTAGCGTTGCTAGGATGCGCATTGAAGTAAATCGACTAAACCTATTCCTAGTCGCATTTGGATTGATAGCGGATCCTCGAAGGGCTTTTGGCAACCGATCGAAGTTGAACATCTTCCTCTTTATTGCAGTTTACGCCATAGACAGGGTCATGATCGAGAGTCGTGCAAGATTTCCCTCAACCGGGCTCATGGGCGAATAATCAAGAAGAGTCGGTTGTTCACAAGGGTGAAATTCATATCCAAGACAAGGCTGCTGCTAACAAGATGGCACGGAAGCCTAAGGAAACCATTGCTTCGGCTCTTGTCAATAATCGGTGCCTACTATGGGTGATATTCCTTCTAGCGGCACCTCCACGTCCCGATCCTATGCGTGTATCTGCTGCAAATCTTTGCTTTGTGCCGCTTTGAATCTACCAAAAGCCCGTGCATTCGACCAAAGCGGCATCTCCTATGCTTAATACCCTTCGACATCTCCCCTAGACAAGATCGACATCTCCGGTGCATATTAATTCCAGCTGCGACCGACCACGATTGCTCCTCCCATTCCAACGTAGCAAATTCTAACCCATACTTATTGTTCACCAAGCTGCTCAAGCGGTCCCTTCTCGATCGGGTTCCTTCAAGCACCAATAATTCCTCTCCAAAGGCTCCTCAAGGTATTAATAATTCGGTCATAGAGCTCTATGCGGCGTCTTGCTCGGCTTGAGTCCAAATTCCCTCCTTTCAACCCCTCGCTAAGCAGGCAAAATTCTTCCCCTCCTGAGAAAAATCCTAGCTTTGACAATCCGTTTTTTCCTTTATTTCCTTTATATAAAA
Organism: Codonopsis lanceolata; assembly: GCA_013146195.2. NCBI lineage: Eukaryota > Viridiplantae > Streptophyta > Magnoliopsida > Asterales > Campanulaceae > Codonopsis > Codonopsis lanceolata. Next base: position 55,889,926 of record CM028380.1, read on the forward strand.
ATCTAGCATTTCTCAAAAAAATAAAGGGGGTTACAATTGTAAGGACAAATTCTCTTTAAAAACAATCTGTTTTGGGACTGTAGTTGTTTAGTATGCTGGAGCAGTTTTTAAGGTTATAAACTGGTCAAATCAAACTAGGTTGTTTTTGGGTTGTAATTTACAAAAAAAGTGTAATAATTTTGGGCAGATTCTTAGAGAGTTTTGGGTGTGTTTTGAGCGTTTTGGGGAGAATTGCGAATTGTTCTTGACTGTTGATTCATCATAGGGTTTCTTTGGAGCAATTTGTTGGTTTCAAGCTTCGCACGCATCAGGTTTGTTATCATGACTTGGATGACTTATTCTTGCTTGTGCTCTTATCTAAATTTCCATTTTTCATTGTTTGTGTGTCAAATCTTCAAATGCAGCATTACGATAGGCGAGGTCAATATGACATTGCTATGACAAACAACCAAACATTGGTGAGGCTACACAACACACACCAACTGTTATAGATTTGTATTCAGTTAGGTGATCTATGGGCCCTTGGCGTCCAACTGTTATTTTATTTATTTTTAAATATTTTGACTCAAAATAATGTCATTTTAGGTCTTTTTATAAATAATAATAATACATATCAATTTAGAATTATTGAATTATATATTGTAAATTTGTAATTTGTCAATAGGTCTATGGAGGATTGAGCAATTGACAATTTTTGTAATATTTTGAACCAGATTATCTTTTTAATGAATACTCGTGAATGACTACCGGTGTTTGGTTTATTGCTTCATATTCATATCTTATAGGGTGTATGAACAATTAGGTGTTCGGGTCAGTGCTGTAATGCGATTGGCTAGTGTAGATGGGAACAGAATTGGATGTATATTATTTTAAAAAAATAATAATTTCACAACGTTTCTAAAAAAAACGTTGTAATATATAATTTACAATGTTTCTATAAAAAACATTGTAAATGATATATTACAACGTTTTTTTTAGAAACGTTGTAAACTATCATTCACAACGTTTTTTTATAGAAACGTTGTCATATAACTTTTACAACATTTTTTAGCCAACGTTGTTATATCATTTTACAACGTTTTTAACTCAAACGTTGTCTTATATTTATTACAACGTTTTTAGAAAACGTTGTGCAATGTTTTTTACAACGTTTTAAAAATGTTGTCTAACAGTTTTGAGACAAAGTCCGAGGCCAAAAACAACGTTTTTTGCAATGTTTTTAAAAACGTTGCGAAATTAAATGACCTATTACAATGTTACATTTAACAACGTTTCAGAAAACATTGCGAACACTCTTTTACAACATTTTTAAAACGTTGTAAAAAGTCATTTTTGTTGTAGTGGGACGAACAATTTAGCTTCACTAATACGAAGGGAGGTAAGTGATATATTTACAAACATGAAGGGGCTTAAATGTAATTTTTGAACTGTTTACTACTTCCTCCGTTCCGGACAAAGAGTTTTCGTTTAAAATTCAAACTTCTTAAAAAAATTATATTTTTAGTAGCTCATTAGTAATAAAATGACATTTTTATATCTTAATTTTTAAAACTGGACTCTTTATTTGAAACATCACAAAATAGAATAAGCAAAGACTCGTGTAGGACGGTCCCATTTGGAAATTCGTGAGTTATAATAAATAAATAATATGTTACAAGAATGAACAAAAAAAGACTCAGTTGAGATGGTTGACAGCATACCACAAAAGGTTTAGATTTTATTGCCGCTGGTCTTTGGTTCGAAAGATTTTATTGCCTGGTCTTTGGTTTGAAATCTCCCGACGGTGGTTTTAAGTTTTATTGGCAAAATGTGTTCATTTTGCTCCGGTACCCCTGCACTTTCAAGATTTGTCGTCGAAATTCTTATGTTTCACACATCTTACAGTTTAATCATTTGTGAGCTCTGTTAGCATCAATTGCCTTGGGATACTTGATGGGCCCTAATGGACTTTAACGAAATGTTAAATGACACATTTAAAGTCAAACGTGATACATTGAAAAGACAAAAAGTTATATATTTTAAGGTTGAAAGTGACACTATAAAGGAAAAATTTATTATAATTCTCATTAATTACAAAGTAATACTCTTAATACTAAAAAGTGACACTCTTAATACTAAAAAGAAACACTTTTAATACTAAAAGGCGACACTCTTAATACTAAAAAATGACACTCTTAATACTAAAAAGTGACACATTTAATACTAAAAAGTGACACATTTAATACTAAAAAAGTGTTACTTTAAAACTAACATTGACTGTCAAAAGTATCACATTTAATACTAAAACATGGCATTTTCAATGCTAAAAGTGACACTTTTAAGGTCAATAATGACGGTTTTTATTTATAAAGCAAAATGACACTTGTACGGCCAAAAGTAACACATTTAATGCTAAAAAAGTGATACTTTTAATGTTATAAAGTAACACTTTATGTCAAACGTAATGATTTTTATTTATAAAAAATGACACTTTTCAAAGTGAAAGTAACACATTTAAGACTAAAAGTGATACATTTAATCCCAAAAAGTAACATTTTTTAGGAAAAAAATATAATTTTCATTAAAAATGCAAAGCGACACTTCTAAGGCTAAAAGTGACACATTTTATACTATAAAGCGACACCGTTAATAGTAAAAAGTAACACTCTACATATACAAACATACGGGGTGACGTTGTATTTTCAAAAACTAAGGGTTTGTATTGAGATTTTTAAATTTTGACCAATTTAGTCTGGATAGCTCCGCTTTATGGATAAGGATCCGTAAAACCATGTTTCAGAAAACGACCACAATAAAATAATTAAATTTTTGCTCGAAACGGATGAAATACACAATAATGCAATAAATGCTTTACTTGTTATTTGTAACTTGGCTGTTAAGTACTGTTTGGTTTGTCTATATACTAGCCAGTATCACTGCACAACACAGTCTAGACTTGGGAAGTTGCATGTAATACTAAGACCATGTACAACAATGGATCATGTTTAATCCCCACTTAATATTCAACTAATTAAAAATGAATATATAAATTTATTTAATACTCATAAGCTACCCAAATAAAATAATCAAACAACAGTTTGACACAAACCTCAATAATCTTTCATACCTCACCATCTTTATTCCTAATAACTTCAAAATTTGAAAAAATTCATTTGGTATCCAAATGAGTTAAACCAAGTCTCTATTTATAGATAAAAATGTGTATTTTTTAAAAATATTTTTTTTAATTTTTTTTATGAATTGCAGAAAGGCTAAAAATCAAAGAAAAAGAAAAAAAATATTAAAGGACCCACTCATTTTGGAGAGAGAGAGAGAGAGCAATGGCGGAAGAAAGGCAAAGTGTTGCTTTTTTCCCAGAAAATGAGGGGTGTCTTGAACAGAGACTTGAGGAGGCTGAATCAAATTTGATTCACAGGTGATCCATCGTTATTTCGCAAGATTTGTGGAAAATACTTGTTTGAGCCTCCGTTAAACTCACTCTAATGGTAAAGCCATCATCATACTGACAGTAGTAACCCAGTTAATCTCATGGTGGGTTTAGAGCATCCTCATTGTTAAATTTTACACTAACTTCTTATACAATATTTTAATTGAGTTCCATTGTCACCTATATATTTTTATCTTCTTACTCACTTAAGAATATATTTTTCTATTGTATAATATTCGTATACATCTTCTTACACAAAAAATATTAAATTTAACATCATACCATATACTCCCTCCGTCCCTAAATTATCGTCCTCCTTTTCCTTTTTCATCCGTCCCAAAATAATTGTCCACTTGGAAACTTACCTTTTCAGAACATCATTTTTACCACTTTACCCATTATTTTTTCACTCTACTTTAATTATGAGCCACATACACACATGAGCTTTAAAGGAAACTACACATTAAACCAATATAAATAATCAAGTCAATTATTTTTTCTTAAACTGTGCACCGGGTCAAGCAGACGATTATTAAGGAACAGAGTATTAAATATAAACCCCCCGCACCCCCACCACACCCCCCCCCCAAAAAAAATATTGTCGATGATGAGCCTCACCTACGCACCCCCCCACTCAGCCGCCCCCCTCCCCCTCCCATCTCCATTTTCCCATTTCCCAATACCCAACTTCCTAATTAGAAAGTGAATAAGTTGTCTCTCTCCTAATGGCTCCTATATGAAGCCTAGTGGTCACTCATCACTTTTTTCAAAAAAATAATAAGAAGCTCATTAAAAAATACATTGGGGGATGCTCTTATAAATAGATTATAAAATGTACGATCACTAAGAACAAGGGAAGACTGTTGTTAATAATGAATTCAAAGATGTAAGCGAGAGTCAAAGAGTGAAATGTCGTTTCAATCTACGTTATCCTTGGGGAAAAGGATATGTATGTAGATAGATGGATCGGATATGTATCGGATATAGGTAAATCGAATCCGATCGAAACCCTATAGATCCGATCCGATCCGATAATCCGACGGATCAAGTGTATGTCAATCCATATCCGAATCCGTTACCCGTTAACATATCCGATTAAATATCCGATCCGAAATATAAATATATGAATAAAAAACTATTAGAATATGAAAGGGAGGAAGTTCAAAAGACAATATGCATATATAATTGTGTATATTATGTATATATATAATAAGAAATATGTTATTTTCGGATCGGATCGGATCCTTAACGGATCGGATATAGCTAAATTCATATCCGATCCGTTAATAAATAAATTATCGGATTCGGATTCAGATTCGGGTTATTGGACCATTATATAAATCCATATCCGAAATTTCGGACCGGATTCGGATCGGATTCGGATCAAAATCCAATCCATTGACAGGCCTACCTCCGGACCTAAATATAAGCAAAAAATATCAAATTTTTTTGGACCTAAATATAAGCAAAAATCACCATATTAAACTCTATTCACAACTTTCAAGAAGTTTCGTACCAAAAATACCCTTTGTTAATTCTTTTGTTTTTCAAGATGGGTGTATATTTCCAATACACAAAGAGCCACTAATAAAATGAGCTATAATGAATTGATGGCAATGAGTTAAAATTGCATTAATTATCAGATGAGTGGGATTCTTAAAAGTAAGTATACTTTTATTTTATATAAAATCAAGACAATTTAACTACAGTTATCCTTTCTTGCAGAGGGAAATCGGATATGTATGTACTGTACAAGAGGGAGGTATCAGTTTCTGTATATGTTGCTATTACCCCAACCAACACATACTTGGGCTCCACAACCTTCTCCCACTTTCCTCCTCTTCACCTTTTGCCCATCCTCTCTCCCTCTCTCCCTCTCTCTCTTAAAGCTGCCACCAATATCCATTAATTGCCTTATTCTTGAAACTGTGGGGAAGGGTAGTAGTCTCATTTAGGTGTTATTTTTATTTGTGAAAGTGTATACATGAATAAATAGAGAGAGAGGTGAAGGCTTTTCCCGCATTGTATTGTATTTCGTATTTTTTCTTTTCTTTTAGGTCTATTAGTTTTCTTTTTTTCTTTAATTATTATAAATAATGAAAAAATATCAAGAAATGAACTACTTCCTCCATGCCAAAACTATTATTCCACTTTCATTTTACGTATATTTTAAAATAATTGTTTTGTTTTAAAAATTTTTCTTTACCATTGTTTTTTCTTCTTATTTTAATTTTGAGTTTCATTATTGAGAATAAGATGATTCAATTGCCTAGACAAATATGTCAGTTCCTTCGAAGGGATTGTCGGGTTTTGAATAAGGCGGCCGCATCATCATGGTGCAAGGTGACCGACCGCCATCAAAGAGAAATTACGGACCAAACTTCTATCAAATGGGTGGTCGCCTAATGTCGATATAACGCGACCGCCTGGTCCCATCAGGCAGTTTTGTCGAGTTTTTTAAAAAGGATTTTTAGGGTTTGATATTGTATTTCTATATATAATTATAACCATAGAACGTTTTTAAAATTGACTTTAATAAAATTTCGATAGTCATTTGACCTCAATCTCTCTCTTTTCTTTTTGATTGATCTTGTTATACTCTGTTAATTTATTTATTAAGTCTTCCGCTGTGCACAACACACATAATCATGAGTTTTAAATAAAACTACACATTATATCAATATTAATAATCACGTCAATTGTTTTTTTTAAATCAGTGTGCGAGTCAAATATCACAATATTTTTTGGACGAATGGAGTATTTATTTAAACGGTCTTTAAAATATGTGTTATATTTATTTTTTAAGTTCTAACTACTTTAAAATGAATCAAATCTAAAACCTCACATTTTACGAAACTCATAGGCATTACATACTTAGTAAAATGTCTTTTCTTAAAATCATAAAGGAGTGAAAAAAAAAAAAGAGTTTTAGAAATCATCTTTTCAAGAGTTCCCCACAATGTAATCATCTTAATTTTATTGTACTACTATAATCATTCATCCTTTCTACTCATCTTTAATTTTTTTTACCCTATTTGCATAAAGGAAAATAATGGCTGCATTTGATACGTTAAATTCACTTTTATTTCATCACTTTCTTCTTTACTTTATAAAAATGATGACCGGATCGACACAATCAATATCATCATCGCAAATATTTACTAATGAGTAATGCTAGAGCCACTCAATGAGCACTCAAATTTGTGCACCAAATGATGTGGTTTCCAATGTGTCATCTTATTTGGTATTTTATGAGCTCCACTATAAGTTAAAAAGTTATGTTAATAATATAACACATAAGATGCCACATCATTTAGTACCCAAAATTGAGTGTTATTAGAGTGGCCCTAGCATTACCCTTTACTAATATCATGAGAAAATATAGCCTTTTTCACATACCGTTTTGTTTGTTGGTATCAGAGCGTATGTACCATATAAAATGTATGTTTCTTAATGTAAAATAACTTCGTTACTAAAAAGTTTAATATGAACAAATTAAGAAAAGTTAACGAAGAATAGAGATTCTATTGTTTATACAAAACATTCAGTGGAAGATGAAGAAATTGAAAGAATTAGTTGATAAGAGACCGTTTAGCTCGTTAAATTTTAGCCAATGCGTAATCGATGATGTATAATGATGTTTTTAGAGTAATTGTACTTTTAGAGATACGGGTTTTGGTAGTTATTGATAAATTTTCTTTGATGCACAATGAAATGACATGAAATAGGTCAATTTTTTTAAAGAATACAGTTTATATCACCATTCTACGGAGATATATATACACATATATACACATACGGGAACATGCAATACGAACAAAAACCTTAAGTATCCATTTGTAAGAAAATACGTTTATTACTTTACCCTTATTTTTTTTTACCTATTTTAATTATGGTCACATGCTTAAAGACATTAAAAGAAACTATACATTTCACTAATATTTATAATACAATCAATTTTTTTCTTCAACGGTGTGTCGGATCAAAAAAGACAATAATTTGAAAACGGATCGAGTAATTCACAATATACTCACTCATTTAATTAAAATTCTTGAACAAACAATATATTTCACCATTCTTCTTATTGAAAAAAAAAACATAATTATACGAAACAAGAAACGTAACATGCAGAATTATCCCGTGGGAAAGAACCAAAAACAGAAAAAGGAAAAATGCAATTCTTGAGGAACAAGTCACTATAGATACCAGTATTAATTGTCGTCTCAAACCTTGATAAGTTCCATCATTTCTTGTTTGAACTTGGGCATAGCAGGTTTTGGGAGAGAAATGAGAACCCTAACCCCACCTTTATTTGAAGAAGCAGTTTTAGAGCTAGGAGGCTGGAAAATACATGCATTAATATAATACCCAAACATGCTCCAAGGAAGTCCAATCACGTTAACAGGCTTCTTCCACCCAAAATCAATATCCTCCAACAACCCCAATTGTCTCCAATCTGTTAACACCATTGTTGCACCAGTCACTTCAATCGGCACCTTCTGTGTTATGGCTGTTTCCAAGAAATCAAGGTATCCCTGAACAAAATCAAGACTAGACCCCATTTTTTTGCACTGTTTGATCGCTTTTGCAATTTGACCAAGAGGTCCCTCCTCTAGCTCTTTCCCAGTCAACCCTAAATGTGAAGCAACAAAAGAATTCCCATAATACCCTTGTGGCAATGGTGGATTTATGAGGTGCTTCGCCCCCATGATCAACATGCAGATGGTTTTCCCATCAAGGTTTTGCTCTAAGGCTCTAAACCTAGCCCTCCAAACATAGGCACCTAGGATCTCAAGACTTGACAATGGGGGCTCTTGACTCGTTTGCTCAGACAAACACATCATTTTGAGTTTTGATATGCTCTTGGCTCCTACGTTGAACCATTCATGAACCATTTCTGTTGTGGGTAAAAATGGTGAAGTTACTAAAGGGGGGTAATGAGCTGGAAATTTTAGGGGTTCTTGGCTAGCTTTCCCTACTAAAACATTCTCTCTCTCCCATACGGGTATTACCGATGGTTTGCTTAGTCCACTAGCCAACTCGGCCAAGGCTCGATAAAATTGAGAAAACCCGAAACCGTCGCAGACCGAGTGTGACATGCCCACACCTATGGTGAAACCACCACAAGTAAACTTGGTTACCTGCATAACTAGAGGGTGGTAATAGCCGTTTATGTCCGCATCCGCTGGGGTGTAGTTATAGATAAGCGACTTGGCAGTGTCACCATCGATTTCCTCAAAATGATTAAATGAAGAAAGATCAGAATCGACGGTTGCCTCCAAGAAAGGCACACCAACTGCACCATCCTCAGGACGGCTAGTGATTCGAAGCTTGCCATCATTGTGTCGCTTAATCTTGCTGGCTAAGGGATAGTAATAAACCAAAACCCGGGAGAGGGCTTCTTTTATTACAGAAATCGGGTCAGACAACAACGACGACAACGAGTAATTAGGGGTTTGAATTAAAGAAAGAGAGTCTATGCTTACGGGGAGATTGGATTCATAGACATGGAAGGATTGACAGATAAGCTCAATGTTGGTGTTGTTGTCTATGGAGGAGAGAGAAAGAACATGCTGAGGTGTAGCTTCTGCTGGCTTAACAAGGACAACATCCTTCTTATGAAGTGAAAAGGAAGTTTTTTGGTGATCAGTTGCCATAATGAATTATGAATATGGAGCAAAGCAAAGTTGTGCTAGTCAGTCTTAAGACTTAATTAGAGACCAGAGGTAGAGGCGCTGATACTTATATACACAACTAGGGGTGGAATTGGGACGAGACCCGTCCCGATTAGCTTTATCCCGATTCCGTTTCGATAGAATTCGGGATTCCAATTTCCTTCCGATTTTGTTTTCGATAAGTGTCGGGACCTGACGTGTCGGGATCCCGACATGTCGGGAGATAAAAATCCCGTAATCCCGACAAAATAAAATTTGACAAACATCATTAACAAAATAAAATTTAACAAACATCATTAACAAAATAAAATTTAACAAACATTGTTTGAAAGATAACATCATTAAATAAAGTTAACAAACATCATTATCAAAATAAAATTTAACAAACATTGTTTGAAAGATAACATCATTAAATAAAAATTGTTTGACTATAACGTGGTCCACATATGTAAACATTAATGTCTCTTTCGATGCAAAAAAACAAAAACAAAAACAAAAACAAAAACAAAACAATCACAATATCAATAAAAGCTAAACAAGGTGATAATGACTTACTTGATGTTAATTCTTCACAATCTTTATAAAAGTCGATTTCAGCTTCTGTCGGCTCCTTGTACATAAGAAATTCTTCACCTCTAAGCCAATCACTAGTACACACAAGTGCTTCCACCATTTTTGGATGCAATGATGCTCTAAATGGATCCACGACCCTTCTCCCAATGCTAAAAGCATTCTCACTAGCAACGGTCGATGAAGGAATTACAAGAACATCCTTTGCAATCTTCGAAAGGATAGGAAATGTTGTTGTATTCCATTTCCACCATTCCAAAATATTGAAGTTTGGGCTCCATTTCACAAAAGGATCTAAAATGTACTTCTCCACTTCATTAGCTATTTCCGCTTGATTTTGAGCTTTTCTTGCTTGAGCCATTTGCAAATGAAAATCCAATTTAAAAGGATCATCCTTAAAACTCTCCATCAACTCTCTCTCTCTCTACACCATCATCATTGACTCCGCATGAAGACTCTAAATAACAACTTCATTTATAAGCATAATACAACTCCAAGAGACAATTTTTTAGATCCTCCACGAATGAATGTGCATTATCAACATTAAAACTCCTATCTTCCAAATGGATCCTAATCAATTGAAACTTGTAACGAGGATCGAGAACTTGACAAAGGAAAATAAGCTTGTTCACCTTATTAAGATCACCCCAATACTTTTTGAACTTAATCTCCATTTGCTTAGCAACTTCTTGCAACATAGGATTTGTAACTTCAAGCATTGTTTTGCTAATAACCTTCCTCATTGACACTATTTCCTCCCAAATCAAGGTTGATGTCGTTGTCTTGGTAGCACTAAGATGCAATGTTGAATCATTAAACCTTTTGAGAAAACACATAAAGACCTCTGCTTTCTTCCAATCATCATCGTTAGGAGGACCCACTCTTTTTTTCCCCGTCTCAACCTCTTGAAAGTATTCAAGAAACTGAACATTTTCTGTCATCCTACCAAAAACTTTCTTAAACTTGATTGCAACAGAAAGCATGGTATATGTAGAATTCCACCTGTCGGCACATCCATAGGAACTGTTGACATTTTATCCATCTTCAACAAAATAGTAGATTCTCTAAATTGATCCAACCTTGCCCCAGAAGAGTGAATGTATTTCACACAATTTCTAATGGACTCAATTGACTGATTAAGAAATTTCAAACCACTTTTCACAATTAAGTTTATAATGTGACAACAACATCTCAAATGCAAGTATTTACCATCTAACAATAAGGTACCCATGTCTTTTAGCCTTTTCCCCATGTACTCCACCGCTTTATCATTTGTGCTCGCATTATCAACTGTTATAGTGAAAACTTTTTCTATTCCCCAATCACTTAAACATGTTTCCAAAACTTTTCCAATGTCATCACCTTTGTGAGAAGTGATCTTAGTGAAATTTATTATTCTTTTATGCAACTTCCAATCATCATCTAAGAAATGAGTTGTTATCACCATGTAGTTGATATTCTGAACCGATGTCCAAGTATCAGTTGTGATACTTACCCTTTGATCACCTATAACACTCTAGATCTTACTTTTTTCTGTTGCAAATAAATCTCATACAAGTGATGCCACTTTTTTTTAGTTAGGAATCTTAACACGAGGTTGAGCCTCTTTCATCATATCTATAAACCCTTTCCCTTCCACAACCCTAAATGGCATCTCATCTCTAATAACAAATGCTATAACCTTCTCTTCAAGCTTTTTTGGTTAAAAACATGGGGTGTCAATGTATTACTCAAAGAAGAGGCTGTCAAAGTTGGTTGAGAAGATTGTGTTGCATTTTTGGGATTTAATTTGCAACGGTTCACATGATTAGTAATACCATTATTCTTTTGCAGTTTGCTATGAGCGGGAACTCTAGTTTTACAATAATTGCAAACAGCGATAACATTAATTACCTCATTTTTTTCGTTTCTCTCTACTACTTTTTCAGCATGTGACCAAACAGCTGCCGTTGTTTTTCGCTTTTTGGTTCCAACATTTATTGCTTCCTCCGGGATTGTTGGAGTTGTGGAGTGAGTCGATGCATCAGGTTGTGCGGTCGACGAAGGGCTATCAATTCCAGAAGAATCATCCATCGTCACCAAACCTAAATCAAAATAGAAGAAAGAAACATTTGATTAGTAAAAGATTTCACACAAAAATATTCAGTTTTAAATGCAAGAGTTAGGTGACTAAATCAAGTCATTACTTGTTCCATTTCATAGTTATAGACTTACAGTTATGACTTATGACACTGCTGCCATATATATTCATGTCATTCATTCAATACCTACAAGATTGGCTAAGTTTTTGCTAATTCCAAAATAGGAGAAAAACGGTAAGTTGTCTTTCATTTTCTTTAATTCTTTGACACCTTTGAAGAAGGAAATTGATACCACATTCGTGTCCCCATTAATCTTATCAACAATATCCAATATCTTTTCTTTCCTAAGCATATCATTAATCAGATCATCAAAGTATAAAAATTAAAAAGGAAATAATAGAACTGATATATCCATTTCATGTTTGCTGCCCATTATTTCTAAAATATGTGTTTGAAACAAAAAGAGAGAATCAACATAAGGGAAGGACTTTAAATAAAACCCTTACATCAAAAAGTAAGCATCTCCAATGAATAATGAACCATTATACCAACTTTGACTCCATAAAAAACCTCATTTGAATTAAAATTATAGTAACAGTTGAATGTCAATCTGAGTTAGAGAAATAAGGCACCAAATTGACTTTGAGCCACAACAGCATCCTAAAATGCAATTTAACCCTCAAACAAATCAACCTTCAAACCGTTTTGAATAGAACAAGACAGCACCAACCCCAACTCTACTAATGGCTCCCAACACAACACCAAGTCGAAATAAGCTGTAAGAAGCAAGCACACCTTTATAATAATTTATTTTGCATGATATTCATGTCACACTGTTTGAAGCACAATAGATAGTTGCATCACCATTGATGAGATCCCATAATTTACTCGAAGAGCATACTGATTAACATTAAACTGAGACATAGATATACATAAACAACATAACATTAACTATAGCAACCCTAACACTTTGTGGTCTAAAATGATAAAAGGCTTAAGCCCAATCTGGGAATTGAAAATAAAGGCGTGAATCTGAGATTCTGAATGCACTTGAGAAACTGATTCCAATGCCTATTTAACTCAAACTGGCGTCAAGCTCAAACTGAGAATCATAGCTAGGAGATTAATCGACTGATAGACGCAAGAGCGAGAGATGGAGAGAGAGAGAGAGAGAGAGAGAAAGATCGAGAGATTGAGAGAAACTTACAGTGAGAGAGAGAGACACAGCAGCCGGAGTAGATGAGGGTCGATTCGCGACGAGGTTGAGAGAGAAACGACGGTCGGAGGAGACGATGGTCGATTTGCGACGAGGTTGAGAGAGAAGAGGCGGGGGAAGATTTGGGATTTCTAGGGTTCTTTTGTGAGAGAGAGTGAAATGAATGACGCACAGGCAGGCAGGCAACAGCATATCGTAAACATTAAGTGCATTGTCGGGTCGGGACGGGAATCCCGACAGGATTGGAAATTTTTCTGAACCCCGTCCCGAAATATGTCGGGACGGGAAAAATCCCGACAAAATCGGGATCGGGATTTTGTCGGGTTGGGAGTCGGGTCGGGTCGGGAAAAAACGAGAACTTTGCCAGCCCTATACACAACAATTTGCCAACTGCTAGAGCTAGCAAGTTGTTATTAGAGCACGTTTTATAAAGGTTGTCTTGTCAACTGTTTATGTTTGAAGAAAGTTGGCAGCTGCAGCCATATATAGTGGAGTACTTCTTCGTTCTTCGGTTTACAAATTATTATCCAACGTCCATTTTTTGTCCATTTTAAAAAAATTATTTATTTTTAAATTTTTTTCATTTAAAAAAATATTTTTACTATTTTTTTCTTACTTTTTCAACATAATTTAATTATAACCACATACTCAAAAGCATTAACGAGGGCATGAGCATTGATGAGGGACACAATTGGAACTCAACCCAAATAATACGTAATTAAGGGATACATTGCTTCAATTGGTAGTTGAGGGGCACAATTAGAGCTCAACAAATAGTTGAGGGTGGTTATTTGTACGAAGGTTATTTGTAAGTGTAAGTCTCCTGTAAGACCATTTTACGGATTTTTATTTGTAGACGGAGCTTCACTCTCCCACAGCTCAACTCACTAAAACACAATGGGTCGGGTAAAGAGAATCTGTCTTACGAAAAATATATATATATAAAATCGTCTTACCCAATTTTTTGTCTAACCAATGACCGTTGGATTTTACGGCCAAGACGATCCAGGCCGCCAGTTATTTAAAGTCAAATTCCCCATCTGCTTTATAACTTATATATATTTTCCCTATATTTTATTCCCAACTTCTATAAAAATTAGGGATAATTTGCCGAAGATATTGCACTTAATTTGTTCTTTGTGACTTTTAGATTTTCTGGGAATTATTAGTGCTTTAAAGGTTCATTATGTCAACTTTTGTTAAGGTCGTCAAAGAGTTCAAGGCAAAATTCTCTAATGGAAGCTAACCGAAGACCAATCTGCAATGTATGGGTGCATGAGGGCTGCTTCTTGCGCCTGAAAAAGTGAAGGGGCTCCTGAACAAAAGGATAAAGTGTCGGGGAACCACTGCAAATCTGAAAACTTCTAAAAAAATGTTGTTAATTGCTTCAGCTTCCGCGTCACCCCTCCCATTCATCAGGGTAAAGACTTTTGTAGGACGGTCTTACGGATCCTAAATCCGTAAGACGGAGCCTCATTTAGAAATTTACAGGTCATAATAAATAAATAATATGTTACAAGAAATAACAAAAATGGAGTCAGTTGAGATGGTTCCCAGTTAAACACTTTAGGTTTCAAAATTAGCATGTTGGTCTTTAGTTTGAAACCCCTTAGTGGTGTTCTTAAGTTTTATTGGCGAGATGTGTCATTTTGCTCCGGTGTCCCTGCACTTTCAAGATTTACCGTCAAAATTCTTATGTTTCTCACGCCTTATAATTTAATCCTTTGTCAGCTCCGTTAGCATCAATTGTCTTGAGAAACTTGACGGACCCAAATGGACTTTAACGAAATGCTCACATTTAAAGCCAAACGTGACACAATGAAAAGACAAAAGTGACACATTTTAAGGTTGAAAGTGACACTATAAAGGGAAATTATTATAATTCTCATTAAAATACAAAGTGACACTCTTAATGCTAAAAAGTGACACTCTTAATACTAAAAAGTGACACATTTAATACTAAAAAGCGTCACTTTAAAACTAACATTGACTGCCAAAAGTGACACATTTAATACTAAAACGTGACATTTTCAATGCTAAAAAGTGACACTTTTAAGGTCAATAACGACGATTTTTGTTTATAAGGCAAAATGACACTTGTACGATCAAAAGTAACATATTTAATGCTAAAAGGTGACACTTTTAATGTTATAAAGTAACACTTTAATGTCAAACGTAATGATTTTTATTTATAAAAAAATGAGACACTTTTCAAAGTGAAAGTAGCATATTTAAGACTAAAAGTGATACATTTAAGCTCAAAAAGTAATACTTTTTTAGGGAAAAAATATAATTTTCATTAAAAATGCAAAGTGACACTTCTAAGGCAAAAAGTGACACATTTTATACTATAAAGTGACACCGTTAATAGTAAATAGTGACACTCTGCATATATAAACATGAGGGGTGGCGTTGTAATTTTCAAAAACTAAGGGGTTGCATTGAGATTTCTGAATTTTGCCCCATTTAACCTGGATAGATCCATCTTACGGATAAGCATCCGTAAGACCGTCTTATAGGAGACCACCTCCCGCACCTTCTCTTTTCTTTATTTTTCAGCCTTATTTTAGGTGGAAAATGTCTAGAAACCCTTAATAAAAAGTCCAAATTGCCCTTTTTAGCTTGGACAATACTCTAACTTTCTTTGGTGTACGCAACAGACGGCTGAAAGACATCAGCTCCATTAAAGGGTTTTTATCATCATTCACTAGTTATTGAGTTCGTGCTTCGCGCTGGTACAATATAAATTAAATATCAACAACTATCTACTTTTATTGATTTGAATGTTTCATCATACATTGATAAATCATGTATATAAAGTATAAATTATACTTCAAAAAGTAATAGATGTAAACATATAATGCAAACAAATTCACATATAAAGTAGAAATCATATTTTCGTTGTTGGGAGCGGTAGCGGCCGAAACTCTATATTTGGGGTTATGGCTTGGTTTTGATCATATTGGAGTTTTGTCCAAAGAGAAAATATTGAAATAAATTTACGATATTATTCTATAAAAGTTATGATTAACATTATTTATAAATAGATATTGGTTATAAAAGTCTTTAGATAAAAAAATATTTATGTTAATCACTAAAAGTCATTTATCTATTTTTTTTAAAACAAATATCAATTTTCAACAAATGTTTGTTACATCACTTTTATTGGTAATAGTAGTAGAAATGCATTTTAGTGAAAAATTATTGTTGTTAGTGAAAGAAATTGTGCAACTTGATGCACGAATTTCTTAATGTGTCATTTGTCTGCTGGCAAAGCTAATTGGACAAATGTGTTCTACTCGGTAAGAGCATCAAAATAATATATTTATTTGTCCGAATCGAGTTTTGGATGAATAAAATATCAATGCTTAAAGTATAATAGTTATTGAAAAATTAGTGTTTTTAGTGAAAGAAATTGTGCAACTTGAGGTACGAATTTCTTTACGTGTCATTTGTTTGTTGGTGAAGATAATTGTGCAAATGTGTTCTACTCGGTGAGAACATCGAAATGATATATTTGTTTGTGTTAGAAGTGGGTCATTAGAGTAAAGTACTTACTCAATGCTAATATAATAATATTATCTCACATTGGGTAATAAATGATGTTGATAGTAAAAGTCTTTCTATATAAGATTTCTACTGTTATTAACAATAGAGGAGATTGATAGTAAATGATTAATATCACAATATCATATTAACTATTATTAATTATTATTTTTAGCTAATGACTAAAAAATGAAATGTGTAAGTCTAGTTGGCAATGTAATAAGGTTAGAGGGGGGGTGAATAGTCTTTTAAAAACTTTAAGTGTTATTTTGAAAACCTTTAAAATTTGCAGCGGAAAAGAAAAGTTTTCAGCAGCTGATGTAAAATTAACAGGTAACAACTGCTGAACATAAAATAGTTTGGTTTGATTTTCTTTTTATCACTTAAGTATAATGAGTGAATTGAAAGACAATATATAAGATCAATTATGTAAAGAATCCATGAATGTAATCGTTAAACATTTAAGTAAATAGAAGCTGCTTAAGTGTATGAATATGAAAAACAGTAGGTAGATAGAACACAGTATTTGGAGTGGTTCACAGTGTTAAAACTGTTACGTTCACTACCAAGTTGGTCAAACTTGAATTTTGAAGTACATTAAGAATATATAAATGCTAAGTGATCACTAACGGATCAGTGTCCAACAAAAACAAATGTTTGAGGAGTTTGATCTAATAAGAATCAAATACATACAACAATCAAAGGTTTTTTAAGGATTTGAAAAAAAACATGAACAACGAACAGTGATTGTTCAAATAGAAACTAGAAAATAATATTATATGAGAGATTAACTAGCACTACAATTGAAACGGAAAAATTCTGTTGTAAAAAATGAAAATCCGTTACAATTAGATGATTGAAACGGAAAAAGTTTGTTGCAAATTCGGTTTGGAAAACACTCGTTACAAAATTTGTGCAACCGTATATATTCCGTTGCATGATATTGCAACGAAAAACGAGCGTTGCAATTTCAAATATTTCGGTTGCAAATGTGCTTTCAAGGGCAGTTGACGTCCGTTGCAAATAGCAACTAATTTTTTTGTTGCATTCTTGCAACGAACTTTTTTCGTTGCATTCTTGCAACAAACTTTTTTTGTTACATTTTTTGTTGCATTGTTGCAACAGATTTTTTCGTTGCATTTTTTGTTACATTCTTGCAACAGACTTTTTCGTAGCATTTTTGCAACTGACTTTTCCATTACAATGTTTATATATTTCTGTTGTTAGTTCATAATTGATTTTTTTTTTTAATTATTATTGCAACAGAAGATACTGTTGCAAAATTTATATCATAAAATATTTGTTTTTACAAATAATGGATATATATATATATATATATATATATATATATATATATATATATATATATATATATATATATATATATATTATCTTACAAAAAAATTAAATCTAAAATCAAGCATTTAAAACAACTCAAGTTTAAACATTTCATTCAAAAGTCATTGTCGAAGTGTCGGATTACATGAAAGTGTTGAGAATGTTGAGAGCCTCCAAGTGACTAACAAAAGACATTGTCTATCTATCAAACTACATAGACGTTGGTGGAGGTTGTTGGGCTCTAAGTGACCAAATTTCATCTTGCATTAGCTTGAAATCAACTTTGATTTACTCCATTTCCGCAGCATTGTTAGCTTGTATTTGTTTTTTAATATCTTCCCTCACTTATTCTACTCTTTTACAAAGCTTATCTTGAAACTATTAGGTTTGTGTAAAATCTTCATTCCATCATCACCCACAATAGATTTCCCTTGAATTGCATTCCTAATCCCAGTAGTAACACAAGGAAACTTGACACCATCGTTTTGCGGCGGAACTACCAACCTGAAAGGAAATTTGATTATCTTACTAATTATGACAGAGAAGGAAGGAAAGTCACAGGGAAGAGAAACATATCATGGAGTTAAACACAATTCATTAAAAACCAATAAAGTAATCCATGTGATATTCATTTAGTCATTTGATTCATTATAAAAAATCCTACCAACAAAACAAATAATAACTTGTTAGAAGCTTTGACCTAGAATACAAGCCACAATAGAAAAAATAAAGTGAGAGATATGCTATTAAACCATGCACACATCAGAACACCAATTACACTACCATAGCAGGTAGCAATAATAAGTCAGAAACCGTGTACAACAAGAACTTGGTAGCCTAGAAGGTAGATGCTGAGTTCAAACAACAAATAGTTCCAGAAAAATTCACGAGGGGAAGCTGTTATTTTTTATTTTTATACTAAATAATTGGACTCGGTTCAACTGGTTTATATTTTTAATAAATCATTTCTACAGAATAATCAATGTTTCTTGACTTCCTTTTTTTTTTTTTTATAAACAAATGAATTGCTACTTAGACTTGAATCAATGCTCACAAACAAAATTGAGTTTTATAGAAATTAGCTACTTAGACTTGAATCAATGCTCTTTCAACAACTTCAGTAGAGGCACACCATACTACCATACTACAAAATATTACTACCATTATCTAAGGTAGTAAGAAGATAACCTCTTTAATTAAAAATTCAGAGTATCTTATCATATTCGAGCAACAACAATACCACAAAACTTACAACTGACCTCTGATCCTTTCACAGTATATCTCTCCAACAAAGTCAGCAAGATGATTCTCAAATAGGGGGAATATAATAAAACTTAACTGATTAAATTAACATCAATGTAATGTCTCTTCTTTTTACCCAATCCTAGAATTTCTACCCCTTATCTAACAATAAGCTTTGTTAACTAAGATTGTCCCTTAAGCGCAATCAATTGAAACAAGCTCCTCTATTGAATCTTATTAATCAAATAACCTAGAACAAGCTCTCTACATTCAATTTTTTAAAAGCATTGAGATTTAAGACAATATGATAGACGAGATATTGAATTCATAAGCTCGATTCAATTATTCTCGAATTGTGTTTGTCTAAAGATTTTATCATTAGTTCCTTCTCATGAATATATATTCACAATAAAATAATAACTACTATCACCAACCCATCTATATGGGAACGAAAAATCCATCATCCACTTACGTCAACAAATAAAGCATCAAAACTAATAAACACACTCTTACGAACTATTTCATTCTAGTGGGTGTAATGCTTCTGTGTTAGGTTTCTATACTACTGACCAAAACTGAAGCAAAGCACAAGCAAGCTATCCAAGTTGTGTTTTCAGATTACCCAACAAATTCAGTCACCAACATTAATTAACGCAAGCTCTAACTGCAAAACAATGTTAGACTGAAATATAGAATAACAGGTTAATATGAGAACAACTTGAGTATCCTTGGCCGAAGCCTAACTCGATCTGTCTAGGGCTTATGGTTGCCTAGGCTCAGATCCCCACAACACAATGTTATGCACCAAGTATAACAGACCAGTCCAACCACCGAGTTCACAGACCAAAGGGCCAACGTCACAGTTCCAAGGTTTTCTCACAATGAAGACCAACCCAAGCCTTCCAACAGAATCCCAAGAACCCGATTAACCCCCTCACAGAACCCTCGAATCAGAGACCTCAAGAACACAATCTCCTTTCACAGCTAACCTCACCACTCACAGCAGAGAAGAAGAAGCAGAAGAGAATGAACACAAGAGAGAGATCAGAAGGTTGTTACCAATGGGGTATGACGTGTTGTCTATGGCGTCTCAAAGGCGGGGGCGAGTATATATATGCACAGCCAAGGCAATCAACCGCGAAGAATCAGAGACGAGGAGCAATCAACGAGTTGACAGGAACAATGGATGGAATCTGCCGGATTTTCGGGGTCAAAGGAAGCAACACCTGTGAGGTTCCCGGGGTGCGACCCGCGCCCCGCGCGCCCTTGGTTAGGGGTGCGCGTACGTGCAGATGCGGGACACCACTGCTCTCGTTCCACCCTCCCTTGTTTAGGGGAAGACGAAATCAAAAGTGCGAGAGGAGTGCTGTCTATGTTAGCACGTTGGAATGTGCCTCGGTTGCCTTGAGTGGATTTTGTATCCAAAATGGGAACTAATGGTTTTCCATGTCAAGTTATCCCCTATTTCGGGGATAACAGGATATGGGAATGCATTACCCTTCCATTCCCATTTTCCCCTGTTTTCTTTAGGGGAAAATAGAGAAGTGCAAGAAAGGATATTGCGACGCCCCCACTATGGATTTATTAAAAATAGCCTTATGGCCCATTCAGATCACTATGGGAGCTATGGGTT
Organism: Codonopsis lanceolata; assembly: GCA_013146195.2. Classification (NCBI taxonomy): domain Eukaryota; kingdom Viridiplantae; phylum Streptophyta; class Magnoliopsida; order Asterales; family Campanulaceae; genus Codonopsis; species Codonopsis lanceolata. The sequence goes on from CM028380.1 coordinate 55,910,654, forward strand.
TCCCGCATCAAGTTATCCCTTGTTTAGGGGATACCAGGATATGGGAATGCATCACCCCTCCATTCCCGTATCTCCCTTTTTTAGGGGAGAATAGGAAAGTGCAAAGAGGGAATGTTGCGAGGCCCCACTGGATCTGAAAGTTTTAGAGTCGCCATCTTTATTTTAAGGCAGAAATAAAGCAAAACCAGAAGAGAAAACCAGAGATTTTAGAAAGCGGGTTCGGGGGCTAAGTTACGAGTTGGGAAGGTGCTAGGCACCCAACTCGCCCTTTCGGTCTCAAAACGTTTTTGGCTGAAGTATGCTCATTGTTATATTTATATAGCAAATAAATAAGGTATTATTATGACAAGGGAAATTTAAATGCATACATTCGTGGCTACATTATTTACGGACTCGCAAATTGCCTCCTTCCAATAATTACAGACATATTTAAGAATATTTGGCCATTATGACGGCTCTTTTACATAATATTTCCTAATCTAATCCGGGCAGCACAACGGCTTATATTGGCTACATTGCGCCGGATTTAAATAACAATTTTTGAAAAATAAATAAAAGGGAAAAAATACAAATAAAATAAAATACGCTCTTAAAGGTATTACCTTTTAGAGCGGCGGTGTGCTCGCCTGCCCTTCGTGAGAGGAGTCTTTTTTGTTTTGAACCATGATGATCGCTTGATTTTTGAAGTTTGGGCTTATCAACTCGGGCAGAGTGACAGCTTTATTTGGGTAGGTTTTGGCCTTTCTAGTTGGGCGGAACCTAGACTTAGTTTTTGACTTTTTTAGCTCGTTACTCGGGCAGAGTAACGGTTTATTTTGGGATTTTTGGACTGGGGAAATGAGGTGGATACCTAACAACTAAGCTAGGGATCACTGAAAACATCGATATTATCCTCCATGTCTTTATCAAGGTCTAGTTTGAATCGAAAAAACTGTTCCAAGAGATATAATTTGCTAGGTAACGATTTTTCATAATAAAGTTCTTCTAGCCTACCCAAAGTTCTTTAGCAGATCCAAGTTTACCAACCTTCCTTATCACTGAGTCATTCAAGTTCAAAAGTATGGAATAATAAGCCGACTCGTCCATTTCAGTCCTATCGTCCGATTTTTCATTTTCAGAAAATTTTAAAGTTATAGCTTTAAAGACTTTTTCCTTTATCAAAATGCCCTTCATTTTCTGTTGCCAAATAGAAAAATCCGTTTTCCCATCAAAGGGTACCAAATTATAGGATGATGACAAGTTTGCCATTTTGGAAACCAACACAGAACAATTTTAAAAAATATCACCAAAATCACACAAAGTAAATTTTTATATTTTTTTTAAAAAAACCACAATTTTCCAAGACAAGGAAAAATCACCCAAAAAGTTTTATGGAAAAAACCTTTTTAAATCAGAATATTACTAATCAAACAACAATGCACAATGGAAGCAATATGAATGTAATCAATCCAAACAACTAAAAACTTAAACACAAGTTTCACCAACTAGAAACTAAGTAAAAAGTTTAAGTTTGGAACACGATACCCAGAAATCACTGACTGTGATTTCTACCTTTGGATTGAAAGCAGCTCCACCGTTTGTCAGTACACAAACCAAGCTCTGATACCACTGTTAGGTTTCTATACTACTGACCAAAACTGAAGCAAAGCACAAGCAAGCTATCCAAGTTGTGTTTTCAGATTACCCAACAAATTCAGTCACCAACATTAATTAACGCAAGCTCTAACCGCAAAACAATGTTAGGATCGAAATATAGAATAACAAAGTTAATATGAGAACAACTTGAGTATCCTTGGCCGAAGCCTAACTCGATCTGTCTAGGGCTTATGGTTGCCTAGGCTCAGATCCCCACAACACAATGTTATACACCAAGTATAATAGACCAGTCCAACCACCGAGTTCACAGACCAAAGGGACAACGTCACAGTTCCAAGGTTTTCTCACAATGAAGACCAACCCAAGCCTTCCAACAGAATCCCAAGAACCCGATTAACCCCTCACGAGAACCCTCGAATCGGAGACCTCAAGAACACAATCTCCCTTCACGCCTAACCTCACCACTCACAGAGAGAAGAAGAAGCGAAGAGAATGAAACACAGAGAGAGATCGAAGGTTGTTACCAATGGGGTATGCCGTGTTGTCTATGGCGCCTCAAAGGGGGGCTGAGGAGTATATATATGCACGCCCAAGGCAATCAACCGCGAAGAATCGAGAGGCGAGGAGCAATCAACGAGTTGACAGAACAAAGGATGGAATCTGCGGATTTTCGGGTCAAAGGAAGCAACACCCAAAAAACACCTAAACCGCAAAGATCGCAACAACAACAACAGCAACCAGAGAGGGAATGGGGCGGGCTGAAGCTAAAGGGATTTCTGGGTTGCTTGGGTTTGGGCTTCACAAGTGGGCTGCCCAAACAGGCCCAGCCATCACTTACATTTTGTATATTGCAACAGTTGTAATAAAAATAAATAATGGAAATGCAAGCCAATAGCATAGCAAGTAGTCAAGCCGGCCATAAAGAGCCATCACAAAAACAATTTCCAACTCCTAATGCACAAAAAAAAAAAGATCTAAAACCATCAAATCCAAAGTAGAATACAAAGGATTACCTCTGGTCCAATCATGTCAACGATCTGACATAAGATATCCTCAAAAAGCACAGGCTCTTGAGCCATGCATTCCATTCGATGCAACTGCTCCTCGTAAAAGAATTGCATTTCATTCCTTGTCACAACCCCATTTTCATCCAAATCTATTCACTTGAACCTGATCAAGAATTTCATTTTGCATGTGAAATATGCTATGATGGAATAATAAATTCCTTACAGATATATTGGATATTTTGAGTGATTTCAACAACTCATATGCCATACTTACAACTAACCTATTGAGCAAAAAACCATAAAGGAAAATGAAAATACTGAAATAAACACAATGTTTAGGTGCGGACACTATGTTTTGAATACTGGGTTACATGCTGGCAATCAACCTCTCAGATTTCTGATTTTCAGTTTACCTAAGCTGACCACCTAAAGTAAATGAGCCCAGCCGGCCAGTACATTAAAGGAGTAAAAGAATTAAAGAAACAACTGATGCGTAATTATTCTAACAAAAAACAGTTGAGCTTATGAGAACAAAGCAAGTAATCCAGGTTATTTACAGTCCCAACCCCCTAAGATAGGAGAAGTATCACCCAAAGAATAAAAATGGGACCCACTTTTTCACTACAATCATCCTGGTCAATATGCAGATCTATGGTAAGGATAAAATGATGGGGGATGATGGGTTGGTATGTCAAGCCTCTTCACGCCTGGAAGGATGATGTGGGTTCTCCACCACAATAGGCAGAAGAAGACTTAAAACACCTCAAGATAATTGAAACATTCATAATAAACCAAATAATTTAGACAGATAACATTGCAATCATAAGGAAAAACCTTTAACCTCTTGATTTCTGTTAGACTCTTCGTCTTGATCAAGAGCAGATGAAACCTACACAAACACATAATGGAAAAGAAAATTCTCTCTGTTAGACCAAATAGGCCCATTTATTGAAAAACTTTTATAGAAAAAAAATTATCATTAAAACAAGATCATGTGCCATTAATTGAAAACCAATACTTATTAATCCCAAAAACTAAATTGACACACACAAACACAATATAATAGTACAAAAAGTTTTGTTAGGTGATCGATGTTTTATTTTTATCTTTTTCCTTGCAAGTGGGGACAAGACTATTATAGAATAGTATTGGAAGCAAGGGTCGAACTCACAGAGACAAGAGATCACGAACAGTACAATTAATTGATAGCAAATTATTAATCTAAAGGGGTTTTTATAATTATTCTATTCTAAACTACTATTGATATTTAGGTGTTTAACTAATTAGCAGTAATTACAGTTATGAAGATCGTATGGTGGGTGGCAATCTAGGATTCGGGTTTCACTTGTATCTCCTTTATGCTTAATTCATAGTCAGTATCATTCAATTTCTTGGGTTCGTTCACTAAAGATAGATATAGTCTGTTGAACTATTGGTTCAGCCTCCATCCCCGCAACATTCATCCATTCTATATCCTAAGCACAGGAACTTCCAATCTAGCTGTCACCTAGATTATGATCTATCTGTCACCTAGATCATGTATGAACCTGGTCCTAACTTATCACTCTCATGCATCGATAGGTCAAATTTATTGTGATGGTGAGCCAGTGTACGACATATGCACATTGGTCATGCAGTTATCCACACCTCTAGGCCTTTATTATTTGTGATTACATTCATTTGTTCAAAGCAAAATAATATAGGGATTGATAAACACCACAATCAACAAGAATTGAATGATCATAGATATATGAATTAAAACATAAATTCGATACAAGTTACCTCCCACCTCTTAGATTATAGATGATTTAGTTCATCATAGACAATGAAGAGCACATGGAGATGAACGGAAACATGATTTGATCTTCAATACTTGTAATTACACAATCTAACCATGTTATACAACCTAAAAACTATCTAAAATCTATACAAAACTGTTTCCAGTCGTTTTTCTATATCATAGGCTTTGGCATCCGACTTCTATTTATAGCCGGGAGTTGTAATCCAATTGAATCACTTGTGAAAATACGAAAACTTCGCATTCTGACCACCTTGCGGTCGCAAGGTGTTGGGTACCTTGCGTCCGCAAGGTCTCCAATTTCTTTGGCCTTTGATTTTCTGACTTTCTTCATGTACTGCCCACCTTGTGGGGGCAAGGTCTGGGTACCTTGCGACCGCAAGGTCTCCAGATTAGGCTTCCTTCGTTTCTTCTTCATTTTTCATCTTGGGCCCTTCTTGGAATTTGCACATAAAACCTTGGAGTTTTGCATATTTTCACTAAAAACCCTGAAACTTACAAAACCACTAAAAACACATATCAGTAGCCAAAAGCCTCGTGAAATAGCATGATTTAAGTCATAGAAGCATATAAAATCGACGTATAAAATACATCGATCAAATACTCTCAAACTTAAACTTTGCTCGTCCACGAGTAAACAATACATATAAATACAAAAGTGTATATAAATAACAATAAACAAAAATGAAAATCTTTTTGGGGGTGACACTATTTACACTCCTCTATAAACCCACAAACTCAAGGAGACTCTTTCGAGTGACTCGACTAAACAGATAAATACAAAAACTGATAAATACAAAAGTAAATAAAAACTAACTAAAATAAAACAAATCAAAAATCTTTTTGGCTTCAACCTCAAATTAAATAGCATGGCATGCAAAGCAGTCTCAGTTTGATGCTCACCACATATATGCAGACTTAATCACATAAAACCAACTGTCTTTTCTTAAAACTGCTACTACTTCTAATTTCTCCGTGTGTGTGTGATCACCAGTCTTAGAGAATATCTTAACTAGAACAGTTTTATTAAGCTAAGCACCACATTCATATGAAAATCAAAATTTAATCAAAAATCATGCATTATGAATTATGTGGTCTACCATCCAAACCCGGTCCATTACAGAAAGAAAGGTCCCAAGGATTTCAAAAACTTATACATCCATCCCATGCACTTCTATGTATGACATACAATGCTCTTTTATCCCAATTACTTGTAATAGATAAGATTATGCTAACATAGTGAGCTTTAGGGCGAATGATAATGAGCATGAAGTGTTTGATCAATTCCATATGACTCACTTGACAGTTAAAACAACACAAGCATTGGCATGAAGATCGTTAGGTCTTTATTTAGAATGTAATGTAAGGCCAAGGTGATGCGGGATTTGATGGAAAGGGATTGGAATTCAAAGTGAGAGAGTAAGACTACCCTTTATCCCTCATACTTCCAAGCAAAAGGAAGTTTCCCTATTTAGGCTAAGACCTGCAAAGACCACAAGTGGGGGTGCTTTTCGTTACTTTTCACTTTTCTTCTTCCCCCCCCCCAAACTTGTTTTGGGCAATAAATGCTTCTAAAAATATCTCATCATTTTTCTCAGCAGAATTTTTCTAACATCTTTTCTCTTGAAAGCTATGCTTCCATTTGATTCTTTGTTACACTCTTCTTCTTCCGTTTCATTTTTCGTCGATACATAATTTTTCTTTTCTTTTATTTTTCTATTTTTTTTTTCGACGACGGAAAGAAGAAGTCTTCAGAAAAATAGCCTAACTGAAAAGAGATGGTCCTCAAAAATCAATTTCCCCACCCACATCCTACTCTCTCAAAGGGTAGGCCAAAAGTGTATAGGCTTTTAGGGTTAGGTTAATGTGGGTAATAGAAACGATGTCGAATGGGGGTTTAATAGTGTGCTTAGCACACTCCATTCTTTTTCATTAGACTCAAATGGGACATTAGGGATATTTTAGTATAGGTCAGGGAATATTTAGGCTCAAACGATCCAAAGATGGCCTAAGTCATTTCTTAATGCCAAATGCTCATGAAATTTTTAAAGCAAGTAGGACACACAAAATATCATATCAACTATGGGAATTGGGGGTTGAATGTTTAGCATCACTGGATTTCACATAAGCATTCGCTAATACAGATGGTATGGACAATTGAGACTAACATGCATACACGGTTCGAAAGTGTGTTTGAGATATATAAATGAGAAAAATCCAAGGGATCTAACTAACATGCAATTGACCCTAAGTCACAATTTAATGCAACAATTATGTTCGAATGGCTATGCATCATATTCTTGTACATATCTAGTTGTAATGAAGTAGGTGCTATAAACTTTATAAAACTATTCTAATCAATCCATAATTATGACTGGTGTGGGTGCATGAAGAATCTGGAGAAAAGTAAAAGTTTCGCAAAATCAAGTAATTTCCAGAAGGATCTACGGACTAGCTATGCGGTTCATTACATTAACTCCTCATCGACTACGACTAGCATTACCACACCTAAATTCGAGGATGAAAATTTTGAAATATTATATATATATATATATATATATATATATATATATATATATATATATATATATTAAAGAAAATTGGAGATGTTGATGACGCATTTGATGATGGGTTCCCACAAGAGGAATCCATGAGCATCCAATGTGAGTGTATTCTGGTCAAGGCAACACCTCCGAAAATAAGAAAAAATTAAAAACAGGAAAAATGGGTGAAGAGTTAAATGGTCATCAAGAAAAGAAAATATTCTTCACCCTAAAAACGTAGCCCAACTCCACTCCTCATTAGGCTAGGACCTGCTAAGACTCTAGGCTTAGAATCCCCCCCCCCCAAAATTTAATTTCAATTTTGTCCTCAAAATTGAGGAACATATGAGAGGATTGCTGGGGACGGACAAATATCAAAAGGACATAGCAGGTTCACCTAACGAAAGAGGATGGAACTTGGGCCTCGACTCACGGTGAGTCGGGCGGAAATAACGAATGAGGACGAAACTCGGGGATCATGCCAGGTGGCAGCCCATACAGGTTAGAGACATTTTGCCCCACGGTGTTGACCCAACCGAAAAATTGAGTCTGGTCGGCATGCATTTGCGCCAACTGCTGACTCACCATATCAGTTTGGAGGACCACTTCCTCCAACCTATTGGAGATCTCCACAAGTGGGTCCTCTTCCTCCTCTTCGGGTTCCTCTCCGTGAGGAACCCTCACTCTCGGCTGCTGCTGGTGCTCAAACAAAATGGCCCTAGTAATGGCCGGACCAGCCTTAAGCCTCTCCGCGTGTTTGGGCCATCTCACGCCTGCCCTCCTACACAACTCAGTGATCAAATGCGGGAACGCGAACCCCGCATTCGTGGCACCTCTAATAAGGGTCTTGATTTGGCTGTTGATCAGACGACCAACATCAACAGACCCACCGGTCATAATGGTGTATGTCAGGACAACCCTATCCCAAGTCACCGTATGTTGGTGATAGGAGGGCATGAGACGGCCACAAATAAATTTGAACACGTGCTTGGCCGTGTTCAGAAGGAAGGACTCCTCCGTGGTGCGTGGACCGTGGGGTGGATTATGGTCTTGGGTCCACTCAACACCAGGGAGGGCGATGGTCGCATTGACCACCTCGAGAGGGACAGGGGTTTGGAAGTGCATGCTAAAATGATCGGCACCAACCGCAAAGTTGGATGTGCCTTAATATTCGTTAATGATTTGGGACGAGAAGTCTACAATAACGTCCCTAACATTAACGGTGTCTAAAACGCCAATGCGGCCATTGGCGTAGAACTCGCGGACAATAGGCACGACTGCCTTATCCGGAGAGTCGGTCAATAACCCCCACCTACGGGCCGTAAAATTAGAACGGAGGCCAAATTCTTCAGCCTTAAATCCCCTCTCGGGAACCAAGGACTTGGAGAGTTTGGCCGCATATTTTTTAAAGGCCTCGTAGGAAACAAATCGGCGGTGGTCATAATTAGGTTCCTCCTCCTGATCACAGGGCGGGAGGACGAAGCACCGGTATTTCTACGCTTCCTAAACATTTTGTTTGAGCAAAATTAAAAACTAATATTTAACAATTAAAAATAAATTTTTAGAATTTTAAAATTAAAAATTATTTCCTAAAGCATGCAAAAATTATATCTACGTGAAAACTATCTAACACCCTAGCATGCAAAAAAAAAATTGACGTAAAAATCAAAGAGAGGGGTTAGGATTACTTGTTCGCAGCCTTAGAGATGGTTTGAGTTGTCGAGTTGGAGCTTGGCGTCGGCAATTATGGAGTCTCTTCTCCTAGCTTCAAAGCTTCTTCAAGCTTCAATGTAGTGAAATGGGTTTGGTGGAGAGGTGGAAGATGAAGGGTTTGAAGAAGGGAGAAGATTTCTTGAAATTAGAGCCAAAAATTGGAAGAATTTTGCAAGGATCGCCGGATTCTTGGAGGGGAGAGCTGCTATGCACTGCTTGAATGAGGGAGAGAAATTTCTGGTGATTCTGCAAATGAGCCCGACCATTGTTTATATAAGGGGACCTTGCGGTCGCAAGGTCTGCCACACCTTGCGACCGCAAGGTGGGCAGATCAGCCGTTTTGAATTCTATACGATTTCCCACGTCTGCCCGGTACAAGTCACGATAACTGCATTTACTGGAGGCCTTGCGGTCGCAAGGTCCTCCACACCTTGCGTCCGCAAGGTGACCATAATTGCTCCATCTTGATTTCTTTTTCATTCTTTTCAACAGTTTAGCCCCTCTGTTATATTCCGTTATGTTTTGTAACTTTCCTGTATTACAAAAACTTAACAAAAACTCTAAACTAAAATTATTAGCAACATATAAATATCACACTAAGATGCTTTTCTCCCCCAAACTTGAATTTTTGCATATTTAATTAAAAATTAAATGTCCAAAAATACATTTAACGTAGAATAGCATATTTAAATTAACTATGAAAGCAATAAAAATTATAATAGTGGGTTGCCTCCCACTTACCGCCTTTGTTTAACGTCTTTGGCTCGACCAAACTACAAGCCTAATCCTTGGGTGGTTCATTGTCAGCCAAACGAATTAACTCAATTGTTCGTTCAACTGACATCGGCTCTAGGTATGGCTTGAGTCGGTGTCCATTAACTTTAAAATTTTCATTATTTTTAGGGTTTTGAATATCAACAGCTCCATGAGGATAAATTCGTACAATTATAAAAGGACCAGACCATTTAGATTTTAACTTTCCTGGGAATAGCCTAAGTCTAGAATTAAAAAGTAACACTTTCAACCCTGGTCGAAACATCTTGTTGGCTAACCCCATGTCATGATATTTCTTGGTCTTTTCTTTATATGTTTTAGCATTCTCATACGAATTCAACCTATGCTCTTCTAATTCATTTAATTGAAACAATCTTTCCTCTCCAGCCAAAGTTAGATCTAAATTTAATTCTTTAACAGCCCAATAGGCCTTATGCTCAATTTCAACTGGTAAATGGCAAGCTTTGCCATATACCATTCTATATGGACTCATTCCTATTGGAGTTTTGAAAACAGTTCGGTATGCCCATAAAGCATCCTTAAGTTTAGATTCCCAATCTTTACGATTTGGCCTAACAGTCTTTTCTAATACTGCTTTAATTTGCCTATTACTAACTTCTACTTGGTCAGATGTTTGAGGATGATATGGTGTAGCTAACTTATAAGTTACACCATGTTTCTTAAGGACATTATTCAATAACTTATTGGTGAAGTGAGTTCCTTGGTCACTTATTATGGCCTTAGGTACTCCTTATCTAGCAGACAAATCTTCTACAAATTTAACCACTGTTTTACCATCGTTTGTCTTGGTTACTACTGCTTCGATCCATTTAGATACATAATCAACTGCTACCAAAATGTACTCACAATTATTTGACACTGGAAAAGGACCCATGAAATCAATACCCCAAACATCAAAGATTTCAACAACCAAATTAATATGCAAGGGCATTTCGTTTCTTTTTCCTATTCCACCTGTTCTTAACACTTATCACATGTTCTATAAAATAGTTCGCAATCTCTAAAAACAGTTGGCCAATATAAACCAGATTGTAATATTTTTCTAGCGGTTTTGTTTCCACTAAAATGTCCTCCACAAGAGTATCCATGGCAGAATTCCATAATACCTTGTTGGTCTTTTTCTGGAACACATCTCCTTATTAAAGAATCTGAACCAATTTTATATAAATGAGGTGCTTCCCAAAAATAATTTTTTGTTTCAACCAAAAAATTCTTCTTTTCATAATGATCAAAATCAGGATTTATGATATCAGATACATAATAATTGACAAAATCAGCATACCAAGGATCTGAATCTTTAATTGCTAAAAGTTTCTCATCGGGAAAATCTTCATTTATAGGTATTGGATTATCAAGAAATTGACGTTCAATCAAGGGTGAAAATATTCCAATCTAGACAAATGATCAGCTACGACATTTTCAGTTCCCTTTTTATCTTTGATTGTGATGTCAAATTCTTGTAACAATAGCATCCATCTAATTAATCTTGGCTTAGCATCTTTCTTACTTAATAAATATTTTAATGCAGAATGATCAGAAAATATTATCACCTTTGATCCTAACAGATATGATCTAAATTTTTCTAAAGCATACACAACTGCCAAAAACTCTTTTTCTATGGCTGTATAATTTAATTGTGCATCATTTAGAGTTCTACTAGCATAATGGATCACATGAGGTTTTCTATCTACCCTTTGTCCTAACACGGCTCCAATTGCAAAATCTGATGCATCACACATGATTTCAAAAGGAAGAGACCAATCTGGGCCGAATAAAATAGGGGCAGTAGTTAATTTTTCTTTCAATAAATTAAATGCTTCCAAACATTCTTTATCAAAAATAAATTATGTATCTTTTGCTAACAAGTTACATAGAGGCTTACAGATTTTGGAAAAATCTTTTATAAATCTTCTATAAAAACCAGCATGCCCTAGAAAACTTCTAACACCTTTAACAGAAGTTGGAGGAGGTAGTTGTGAAATAACTTCAATTTTAGCTTTATCAACTTCAATGCCTTTATTAGACACAACATACCCTAAGACAATTCCATGTTTGACCATGAAGTGACTTTTCTCCCAACTCAACGTTAAATTTGTTTCACAGCATCTTTTCAGGACTGATGTAAGATTTTCTAAGCAATGATCGAAAGAATTTCCAAAAACTGAAAAATCGTCCATGAAAACTTCAACACATCTTTCAACTAAATCTGAGAATATAGAAATCATGCATCTTTGAAAAGTAGCTGGTGCATTACATAGTCCAAAGGACATTTTCCTAAAAGCAAAAGTACCAAATGGACATGTAAAACTTGTTTTCTCTTGGTCTTCGGGTGCAATAGGGATCTGATTGTAGCCAGAAAAACCATCAAGAAAGCAATAGTATTCATGACCGGCTAGTCTTTCAAGGATTTGGTCAATAAATGACAAAGGAAAGTGATCTTTCCTAGTTGCCGCATTTAGTTTTTGCAAATCAATGCACATTCTATAACCAGTTATTGTTCTTGTAGGGACTAATTCATCTTTTTTATTTTTAACAACTGTAATTCCTGACTTTTTAGGAACTACCTGAACTGGACTAACCCATTTACTATCTGATATAGGATAAATTATTCCTGCATCAAGGAGCTTAAGAACTTCTTTTCTTACGGCTTCTTCCATATGTGGGTTAAGTCTTCTTTGCCTTTCTCTTGAAGGTTTACTACCTTCTTCTAGATGTATTTTATGCATGCACATAGACGGACTAATACCTTTTAAATCAGCTAGGGACCATCCTATAGCTTCTCTATGTGTCCATAAAACTTTTAACAAACTAGCTTCTTGCTCTTCAGTTAAATCAGCTGCTATAATAACAGACAAAGTTTTACCTCCCCCTAAAAACGCATATTTTAGATGGGGTGGTAATGGTTTTAATTCTTCAACTGAGGAGATTTAATAGAAGGCATAAATTCAGAATTTTCTGCTTTAATAGTTTCTTCTATTTTAACTTCTTCGGTATTTCCTTCTTTAACATCTTCCTTAATTTCTACTTTAACATTCTCTATCTCTACTTCATCTTCCTTAATTTCATTACTTTCTTCTTCTACTTTTTCAGATTTATCAGAACTATTTTCTGATTCTTTTTCTATATCTTCTTTATCTTTATTTTTAAGAGCTTCTAATCTCTCTCTTTCTTGTCTTTCTTCCTCTTCTATTTCCCTTTCAATCTCATCAATGTCAATTTTTATGGGAGGGATAGGACTATCATCATAAACTATAAACGTATCTCTCTCATAGTCTTCATCTTTATTATCTTCTTCAAAAGTTTCAGATGATAATTTTTAAATTTCATCTATGGAGAAACATGCATTTATGTCACTAGGTCTATTCATAGCATCAAAAACGGAGATTTCAACAGTTTCACCTAGGACTGACATTGTGAGTTTACCATTTTTCACATTTATCATTGCATTGGCAGTGGCCATAAATGGTCTGCCTAACAATATAGGAACTTCATTATTAGTGCATATCTTCCTTTCCATCTCTAGAACCACAAAGTCGACTGGAATGATTAGTTTATCAACCTGAACTAGGATGTCTTCCACTATACCCAAGGGATATTTAACTGATCGATCAACTAATTGTAATTGCTTAGTAGTGGGTTTTAGTTCTCCTAACCCTAACTGTTTATAGACCGCGAAAGGCATCAAGTTAATACTTGCTCCTAAATATAGCATTGTTTTCTTCTTTTTAGAGCTTCCCAAGGAAACTTGGATATTGAAGCTACCAGGATCTTTCAACTTAGGGGGTAATTCGGGTTGTAAAACAGAACTTACGTTTTCAGAAACAATAATTTTTTCATTGTTTTCAAACTTGTGTTTCTTAGAATGAAGATCTTTGAAAAACTTTGCTTAAGCTGGAATATTTTTAATAACATTAAGCAAATGAAGATTTACATTCACTTTGGATAACATATTATAAATTTCCGTAAATTGTTTGTCCATTCGGTTTTTCATCAGTCTTCTTGGGAACGGAATTGGAGGAACGTATGGTGGTGGAGCCACATAAGGGTCCTCTTCTTCTGGTTCTAATTCTTTTTCAACTTCTATTGTATTCTCTTTATTTTGAACCTCTTTTTCTTGTTCCTTATTTGGAACTGCTACTTCTACTTCAACTTCTAGATTACTCGATTCATTATTCTCTTTACTAATATTATTATCCTTTTCAATTTCCTTTTCAGAATTTTCTACTGTAACAGGCACATTGGAAGAATGGACAGGATCACGTACCTCTTCACCTATTACCTTACCACTTCGCAAGACGGTAATTGACTTAGCTTGCTCGGTTTGACTAGGGAACTTCCCTTCTTCTCTTTTATCAGCTTCAGAAGTCATTATATGCTTCTTTAAATTTTCAATCTCTTCAAGCATATATTTCATCAACACTGCTTGGCTTTTGTTTGCTCCATCTTGTTTTGGAACTTCTTCAATCCTCAATTGATTTTGATTTGGAAATTGTTGTGGTTGAGGTGGTTGAGGCTGGAATTGTTGAGGTTGTAAAGGCTTATTTCCTCCCCAAGAAAAGTTAGGATGATTCCTCCAACCAGGATTATATGTATTTGAGTAGGGATCATTCCTAGGCCTTTGAGGGTACATATTCATAGCATAGCTTAGCCTGTTCGAGAATATAATACATAGCACTTGATGCCAATTTTCAAATTGAGCAAAATGCTTCTTGATTAGCCAATTTTCAAATAGCATGAGAATATAATCCACATAAAGCAGCATGCTTCTTGAATTTGAATTTGCCAATTTTCAAATTGAGCTTGTGTATAATTTACTTCTTGAATTTGATATAGATCTCTACTTTTTTTCCTCTAGCACTTTTTGTTGAGAATTAATACTTAACATCTCATTCCTCAGTGCTTAATAGAATCACCAGCTGCACTATCAACTATAGTTTGTAAGCCTGGCGAAAGACCATGATAAAATTGAAGCACTAACACATGTTGAGCCAAATTATGATGAGGACACATAATGAGCAGATTTTTAAATCTATCCCAAGACTCATGGAATGTTTCACCTGGTTCATTTTGGAATGACATAATTTGTTTTCTATATTCAGTGAGAGATGCATGTTTGTAAAATTTACTCATAAACAAATCATATAATTGAGCCCAAGTATAAACACTATTAGGTGTTAAGTTCATAAACCATCGCTTTGCCAACTCTTTTAATGCACTGGGAAAATATTTCATTTTAATTTGATCTTCAGTTAACCCTCCTAAAGGAAAAGTACTCATCATGTATTCATACTCTCTTAAGAAACTAACAGGATCTTCGTGAGTCATTCCATGAAAAGATGGTATCATGTTAAAATAATGACCTTTTAATTCGAAATTCCTTACAGCATCTGGCAAGACTAAACATGATGTCACTACATTTAATGAAGGTCTACTAAAGTCATTAATAGTTCTTTGATTTACTACTACTTCCATATTTCTTCTTGCATGTTCTTCTTCTCTTTGATTTCTGTTAACTGGGTTAACTGGATTTTCAGGATTTCGATTATTATTATCTTCCATTGTAGGATCAACCAGAGGATCCTCTTGATTCAATTGTTCTTGATTATCAGGCTGGGAAGCTAGACTTTCAAAATCTTCTTGATTTCTTCTAATATTATTTATATCTTGATTTAGTTCTACCAATTTAGGATTCAAAGATCTACGACCGTGCATAAAAATAAATTAAAGCAAATTTAAAAACAACTAACTATTAAAAATAAAATAAAATCTTTTTGTATTTTTATTTTTATAAAAACTGAAAATTAAACTAAAAATTAAATTAAATTAAAAACTACGCTACCAACAAACTAACTACGTGAACTAGCTTGTCCCCGGCAACGGCGCCAAAAACTTGATCAATGTTTTATTTTAATCTTTTTCCTTGCAAGTGGACAAGACTATTATAGAATAGTATTGGAAGCAAGGGTTGAACCCACAGAGACAAGAGATCACGAACAGTACAATTAATTGATAGCAAATTATTAATCTAAAGGGGGTTTTTATAATTATTCTATTCTAAACTACTATTGATATTTAGGTGTTTAACTAATTAGCAGTAATTACAGTTATGAAGATCGTATGGTGGGTGGCAATCTAGGATTCGGGTTTCACTTGTATCTCCTTTACGCTTAATTCATAGTCAGTATCATTCAATTTCTTGGGTTCGTTCACTAAAGATAGATATAGTCTGTTGAACTATTGGTTCATCCTCCATCCCCGCAACATTCATCCATTCTATATCCTAAGCACAGGAACTTCCAATCTAGCTGTCACCTAGATTATGATCTATCTATCACCTAGATCATGTATGAACCTGGTCCTAACTTATCACTCTCGTGCATCGATAGGTCAAATTTATTGTGATGGTGAGCCAGTGTACGACATATGCACATTGGTCATGCAGTTATCCGCACCTCTAGGCCTTTATTATTTGCGATTACATTCATTTGTTCAAAGCAAAATAATATAGGGATTGATAAACACCACAATCAACAAGAATTGAATGATCATAGATATATGAATTAAAACATAAATTCTATACAAGTTACCTCCCACCTCCTAGATTATGGATGATTTAGTTCATCACAGACAATGAACATCACATGGAGATGAACGGAAACATGATTTGATCTTCAATACTTGTAATTACACAATCTAACTATGTTATACAACCTAAAAACTATCTAAAATCTATACAAAACTGTTTCCAGCCATTTTTCTATATCATAGGTTTTGGCATTCAACTTCTATTTATAGCCGGGAGTTGTAATCCAATTGAATCACTTGTGAAAATACGAAAACTTCGCATTCTGACCACCTTGCGGTCGCAAGGTGTTGGGTACCTTGCGTCCGCAAGGTCTCCAGTTTCTTTGGCCTTTGATTTTCATACTTTCTTCATGTACTGCCCACCTTACGGGGGCAAGGTCTGGGTACCTTGCAACCGCAAGGTCTCTAGATTAGGCTTCCTTCGTTTCTTCTTCATTTTTCATCTTGGGCCCTTCTTGGAATTTGCACATAAAACCTTGGAGTTTTGCATATTTTTCACTAAAAACCCTGAAACTTACAAAACCACTAAAAACACATATCAGTAGCCAAAAGCCTCGTGAAATAGCATGATTTAAGTCATAGAAGCATATAAAATCGACGTATAAAATACATCGATCATTAGGGACCAAAGAGAGCATTGGGATACTGAGCGTTGCAATTTCAAATTGCATTTCATTCTCTCTGTTAGACCAAATAGGCCCATTTATTGAAACACTTTTACAGAAAAAAGATTATCATTAAAACATGATCATGTGCCATTAATTGAAAACCAATACTTATTAATCCCAAAAAATAAATTGACACACACAAACACAATATAATAGTACAAAAAGTTTTGTTAGGGACCAAACAAAGCATTGGGATACTGAGCGTTGCTCCTCCTAAAAGAATTGCACACTTGTTGCAACCTAAAGGTCCTAAACATGCCCAGACATAGTTGTGTATGGAAACTGGTGATGCCACGCCATTAGTTTAAAATATGCCAATTTACCTTCTTCTTTTTCTTTTCAACAACTTACTACTGTTTTTAATGAGACAGAAGAGGAAAACAAGTGCACTTACTTCTACTGGGAACAGTGTATCCATTTTGTTTATCCTATGTAAACCATTTTGCAAAATCATACAGCTCTGTAACCTCATAACAAACTTCATCAGAAAGCCATAAACCATATTAACAAAAATCACATATGTATATTAGCAGTTTTGCGTGTTAATTTTATGTGTGTATGTTTTTGTTGTCTGAGAGAGCAATATCAATTCAAGACATTTCAAATTTGAATACCTGCCAAGATAAAGACTCCCGTTGCAACTACAATAGCAATAGACAATGGCTTCCACATTGCAACAAAAAGAGGCCCTTTCAATCGCAATGCCCATGTGTGGACAGTATTGTTCAGGCTTGACCGGAAGATGCCCTGGTAGAAATCCACCATTCATACAAGACAAGACACGGCCAGAGTACGTGGTTAATTAATACACAAACTTATTGTAGCTAATAATAATTAAGAGTACTCACCAAGCATAGAATAGAGACAAGAGCTAAACTTGGTTTAATCTTCCAAGCACTAGGCTCCAGTTGTATAAAGAAACCTGCAATTACAGCAAGAATGCTCATAATTAAGTTGTAAAAGAAGACTATGGTGAGTTCTGCAGGGTACTCCTTCATGATTTGCACCTACGTATAGAAAAATTTATGACTAGGGAGGGAACTGCCATTATCGTTTAAAGGGAAATTAAGTATATGAAGTTGATATGTTACCTAAATAATGTACCACATTGGAACCAAAATATATTCGCAAGTGAGGAAGAGGCCACCCATGGCCCAGTTGGATTGGGGGTTTGAGCGTAGAGAAGGAGAAAGGGAAACATGTAAATGGGATGTTGGAGTAAATATTCTTGGCATGTGGGCGTACTCTATCAAGCCTTGTTCGTGGGTCCAAAATATGAAAAATGATTTTTTTAAAAAAATTATTGTTGACATAGCTTGGCGGTAGAAATGAATGTACGTAAATTGAGAATTTACTCTCAAGTGAACATCATTATAATTGATTATTGAATAAGTGTAGTGCAGCACCTAGTTGTAAAGAAGTGAAAAGACATCATGAGGAAAGGAAAATAAAAGAAGTCGTAAAAGGAGGCCAAGGATATACATACAAAATAGACTTATGAGGGGAAGGAAAGAAAGGAAGGTACCGTACAACAATACAAACACCACTTGACTCATTTCACTTTGAACCCAAATCCATTAGACAAACCAAACGCTTTTGCCCAGAGAGAAAAGAAAATTTGCCTTTTTTTGTTTGAATTTTGAAAAGATAGGGATGCCCAGACCAGCCCAGCCCAGCCCTGGAATCTATGTTTGTGTATGTGTTTGTGTGCATACTGTAATACGCCCACTTTTGCATGATTGTTTCACCTCTGAAATGATTAGGCATTTACTATAACAACTTGGAGAATCTTGTGTGTAGAAAAAGTATTAGAAATAGTTAGTTTGGAGGGAGGTTATCCTCCACTAATTAAAAGTTTCTTCTCACTAGTACTAGAAAGAAACACTAGGAAATAACAAGACTGGGACAACCACTCCCTTTTGATATTTTTCTTTCTTTCTCTCATTTATATTTTCATTTTTCATATTTTTAACTCTTTCGTACTTTTTCTTGGTTGAACCAGTTTATAAATCTTTATTCTCTCTTAATTGAAATGAACAGAAAAATTCATTTTTTGAGGAAATATTTGGTCAACAAATTAATTATACATCAAAAAAGTAGGATTCACTATTAACCATCTGAACCTTATTTTCAAGCTTTCTTTTGGTTAACCATTCTCACTATGTATTGCCAGTATATATATAGGAGTTTACAACTATAAACGAACTCGTGCTCAGTCAGGTTTTGTCAAGAAACATCAAAACAATATTTGATGACTTGGAAACCACAATCACCTGAGCTTGTAAAGAATAAGTTCCATCTATTCTCATGTAATTTCAATGAAAATCGAGACTGGAAACTTAATTAACCATTTCATAAAAGAAAATTTCAAGAAAATGATCATGTCTCATGTAAAGAATAATTCCAGGTATACAAGTCAGAATAGTAAAACTCATATGACGTAGCTTCTAAGTTCTCCCGTTAACATGGTTAGTAGTGCCGACTTTCCCAAACAACCCCTAAATTATGAAGATATTACTTTATCTGGTATTCATCCCCAACCAAATAGCCCCTAAATTATTAATGAGAAAAATTTAGTTCACAGAAGACTAGGGTTCTACCCTTAACCGACTAGCACACACTGACACACATGAAGATGAATTCATCACAGTCGCAGAAGACCAAATTACAGCCCTAGACTAGGGTTCTATCCCTAATTCACCTTTCAATTGACGCATTAAATTAGGTGAATAGATAGACATACCGGAGAGTATCCAATTGGGTCACAGAGTGAGAATTGTGCAGCTATTATTAAGGGAAATCAACAAATTGTTTTAAAGCAAAGTTAGGGCACAAATTAGGGTAGGAGAAAGATGCTTACCCTATGAACTCCAACCAGACGGGTATACCAACGAGATCGCAACAAGAGAGAGAACCGGCGATAGAGATGGGGATGGGGATGGGGATGAAGATGGAGATGGAGATGGAGTGTGCTCCTGTTTTCGGAAATATAGATGTATTGTGTAAATAGCGGGGAGAGACGTAAACTAAAAGTTGTGGGGGAAATTTCGGGGAAGGGATTTGGGAAATTTTTATTTTGCCGGGCAAATTAAAAATGTATTCGGCCTCATTCTTCCCTCCTTTTTTTTCCCCAAAAAGGGACGCGGGTTTCCTTCACAAATACACTTCACATTTTTCACACAGCAACTGAATTCAATTCTGTTGCAATATTTTGTTACAATTGTCATGTTTTCTTGTAGTGTAGTGAGTGTTTGTGAGATGAAACTCTTAAAAGAAAGATTTGAAGTGCTGCATATGAATGAGAGTTTCAACGTGTTTGCTCTTTTTGAGTGCTTGGAGAATTTGAGATTTTTGAATGCTTAAGCACCTAGTTTTGTGTGGTGTATTCATCAATCCTATATTCAAATGTTTTTATAGTGATATCCAGATTTGTAGTCGTTTGAGAGAGTGTGGTTGAATCTTAAATTTTTTGATGAAATGATGATTATGATCTATCATTGAATGTCCAGAAATTCTGCAAACTGTAAGAGGCAAAGAGTATACTCTAGCATAAAATATTAAAGAGATTGGTTAGCTAGGTTTAAATAGATAAAGAACATTTAAGACATGCATTAAAGTCTTCTATTGAAAAGACATATGAATAGTTTTTTTGTTTGAAAAAAACGACCAAAATAATGTTTTATAATAAGCGCATGAAAGTCAAATATTTCAACGGATATAGTGTTTCAACAGATAGATAATTTCTAGTGAATAAGCAGGTGTAGACACTGTTATCAGCAGCTGCTAGCTGCCGATGACTTACGCTTTAGGCAGATAGAACGAAACAAGTAGAAAGGTTACTCGGTAAAGTCGAAAGGGGTATCTGTTGTATAAACAACATATGATATCTTATATGCTGAAGGTTTCAGCAGATAGATTTAATTTGTTACAAAGTCTAAGTTAAAACCGATTTAAGGATTTTTGGTTAAGTAATCAACTAGCTGCTTTTAACATAATGGTTTTAAGTAAATTTAAGGTATGTAAGTTTCTACAAAAAGTCTCAAGTCAAGTGATGTGGAAGCTTGAGGATTCAACAATATCAAAAGTTGGGTGATGTGTCACTATGAAAGTTGTCCTCACCAAATTTAATATACTATAGTATGGATTTTGTATTGTATCTCAATATCTCATATTCTCTATTTTAATGTCACTATGGAATAGTTTCTTGAAATATTTGTGTGATTTCTCTAATATCATGAGCTAAATATTTATTGCTAGGATTGAGATGAATCTCTAATTTTGAAGCACGTTCTATTTTTTTTTCTTTCTCAATATTACTATAATTTATGTTATAGTTATTATTTTGTTGTGTTTAATGTTTCTAATTACTTGGCTGGTAATTAAATGATTTTAGAATTATTTTGGGTCCACAAGAGCTACCATTACTTTTCGGACCTAGCAATTTAGTTCACTACTAGAAAATTGATTTTACGTGATTGTTGGTTGCGATGGATTTTGAAACCATCACATAATCTTCTTTTTCGCAATTGCTTTTTTCCATCGCTTTTCTGCAATCGCTTTATGTATATGCGATTGCTTAACAATCGCCATTGCCATCACCTTTGAATATTTGAGGGGAATTAGCCAAAGAAAATAGGTCCCGTGGAAAATAGAAAGAAAATGAGATGGTTTTTGTAAGTACGCGATTGCATTTGTAGTCGCAAAATTTGACTAATACCGAGTGATGGTTTTGCCATTGCATTTATAAATAAAAAAATAAAAATAAAAAAATATTTTTTCGTGATTGTTGGATGTGATGGCTTCAAAAGAAATCACTTAATCTTCTTTTTTGCGATTACTTTTTCCATTGTTTTTTCTTCAATCGTCTTATATTTATGTGATTGCTTTACAGTCGCTAGTGTCATCGTCTTTGAATTAGCTGTGATGGCTTTTGAAACCGTCGCTTAATCTTCTTTTTAGTGATTGCTTTTTTCATCGTTTTTTCCGCAATCGCGTTATGTTTATGTGATTGTTTTACAATCGCTAGTGTCATCACCAGAGATTATAAAGAATTCAACATAATTTTTTTTAACATAAATGATTACAAATGCATCTAATTAATGGGCTTGTAGTGGTTGATGCGAAATTACTAATTATTTATTACAAAATTAATTGCTTCCTTCGTTTCTAAAAGAGTGTTATGTTTACCCTGATTGAGAAAAAAAAATAAGAAAACATATACTCCATCTATTTTCAAATTATCGTTCTTTGTCCCGGCACACTGTTTAAGAAAAATTAATTGATTGTATTATAAATATTGATGAAATGTGTGGTTTTCTTTAATGCCTTTGAGCATGTGGTTATAATCAAAGTAGGTTAAAAAACTAATGGTAAAGTGGTAAAAGTGTTTTTCAATTCTAAAATGGAAAGTTTTGAAAGAAAACAATTATTTTAGAACAAACGAAAAATGAAAGGAGAACGATAATTTTAAAACAGAGGGAGTACTATAATTGATCAACTTAATTATAATATTTAAGAGTGTGTATTTTTTAAAGATACATATGTGATAATGAGGTCCATCAATTAAAGTGAAAATCAAATTAAGGTAAAATGATCACTATGAAAACATTTGGATGATTAAGGACAAATTTCAAAGGAAATATAAATCCAAGGTAATTCCTGACAATTCGAAGATTTCTTATTTGGTACCAATATGAGCGTTGAAAGAGTAATATATAGAAACACACACACAATACAAACCATTATGGAGACACTCATGTATGAGTTCAAATAGTTGAGTACTCATTACAAGTTCTATTGTTAGCTTATTTCCTTAATTGGGCACATGATTAGAAAAATTAAACTTGGTCTATGTGACGACATATTTTGCGGGATGTAGATTACTTGATGAGATGAAAGCATGATCGATATGACACAATTGCATTAGAGAAGGAGATAATGGAGTTGGTATTCCAGTTAAGTAAACATGGACATTGATTTCTTAAGTTAGATTAATATGAACTCTAATTTCTTATGAAGATGTTTGACATAAGACCCAAAAGAACAACAACGGTTCTACTGGTTGGCCACAAAGTAGAGGTCTTGGGTAAAGCCGTCAAACTAGCCAGGCCGGCCTGGCCCGGCTCAAGCCCATCGGGTTTCGCTTAACTACGGGCTGGACCGAAACAGTGACGGGTTTCGCTTAAAAAATACTCATAAATTAGCTAATAAAAATTATATAATACATCAAAACACATATACTTAAATATATATTCTAGTCTAACTTACACAATTACAAAGCAAAAGTGCAACCAAAGCAAACATAAACAAAGGTAGTAAGTTCAACAATTAAACGAAACATATACTAGAAAAACTATAGTGTTACAGACCAAAGAAAAAAATACAAGTGCTACTTGAAGGATATTTTTTTTAAGGGATACGTGTACCATTAGTCCCTGAACTTTGGCTAAGCACATCATTAGTCCCCAAACTTTCAAAAGTTTCACCACTGACCAAAATAGGCCTTTTTGGCTCATCGGAGGTCCCTAGCCCCTCACGCCATTTCTTTGTCTCCGTTAATGAACAAATGTGCTGCTCACGTGAGGGCATTTCTGTATTTTCCACTGGCAGCAAACATCAGACAATCGTACACTGTACTTTATATTCATACTTTACTTTTTTGCTCAGAAATACTTTCGCTTTGTTTCACGCGAAGAAGAGGCTAGGGGTCGACATGATTGGGAGAAGATATTCAGATGAAATTTTGTGAACTACTTGCATAGTTGGAAGAGAGAAACAATGAAAAAATATGGATCAGTTAGAGCTGCTCGGAATCACTAGTCTGGTTGGACAAGCCTTGAAGTATGGCAGAAGTTGTGCGATTATTGGATGAGCGAAAAGTTTCTTAAAGCAAGTGCGTTACGTAAAAAAATTAGGGCATCTACAAAAGGAATTGCCCACACTTCTGGAAACATCACATACGAAGAACGCCAAATTGAACTTGTATAATTTGACTTCATCATTTTGGTACCTATTTGAGTTTCGTAAATTTTTACTATTATGATAAAGCAATAATTTTGTTGCTTTCTTGATTCTCAATTAAATCTTGACACGTTCTATCATTTTTCATGTATAGTTTAATCATTTGGGTCGTGCGCCAACACAATTTGAGACATTTAGCTTCACTCATTTGGTTCAAGGAAAAGATGGTAGCCAATATTTTCCTAATGAAGAATCAGCAAACCTTGCAGTAAGTACCCGGATTCATAATGATTTATTTATTTATTATGATTCATGTTAAAGAAGTTATTTATGAATTTATATTATGTGTCCTGTTAAGCGAGGCTTCGTACTTCTTTTTCCTCATGAGCACGATATGGAGATGATATAACTCACAATTTTAGTACTTTTTTTCCTTAATCTATCTCTCTTCTATAAGTGGCTTAAAACAGAGAGAACATAATGTCGATAATATATAATTCATGATAAGGAACATTAGGGACAGTTTAAATGTGTTTATGTTGCTTTTCGTGTTATAGAGATTTGGGTTGATATTTAGCTTATTGTATATGTTGTTTTTCGTGTTGTTCATGTTGTTTATTGTTTATGTTGATGCCATGCCATGTTTTTGTTTCTCTTGAGCATACACATATTAATTACATGTGTTTTATTTTGTTAGGATTAATATGCAAATAAATTACGCGAAAAACATGGATTAGCCCCTGATGTCTCGATATATGCAAGGCATTTCTAAGAAGTTCGGCATACCAGCTCCTCCTCATTTCACTTTTCGTCCCCCTCCTATGCATCCTACAAATGATGGTGCTTCAATTGATGCTGCTTCAAGTGTTTCGGATGGTCCAGATGGTCCTTCGTCTTCTCGTGTTTGTGATGATTTTGACACTGAAGATAATGGTGATAACGATGATGAATCCGAGTCTAATGATGATTGATTTTTCTGAGTTATTTTCTCTTGATTAAATCATGTACTAGTTGATGCGTAAAGTTAGATTTTAAGCAAACTTTTTTTTAGATTATTAAGGGTAGTTACGAGTATTTTGATGTTGACTTATTGAACACACATTTTGCGAGATGAGGTTATATATATGACATAATTCTTTAATATGAAATATTATGAGTCGCTTGATTTGAAATATTTTGTATGTTTTTGGTATATAAATGTGGTACAAATTTATGAAAATGATTGATATCAAACTAGGTAGGGAAAAATTAATTGTGTTAAAGTGATGGTGAATGCTATCACATTTTATAGGGTATTAGATTGCAGAAGCCATCGCTTAATATGAGCTAATGCGATGGCAATAACAATCACGTATAAGGAATGATGTGATGTCACATATAGCAATAAAGTGATGGTTAATGCAATCGCGTACTTCAATATAAAGCGATGACCAAAGCAATCACATATTCAAAGATAAAGCAATGGAAAAAACAATCATGTATGCCACAATAGAGCGATTATAAAAGCAATCGCGCATACGGATATAAAGCGATGATCAATGCAATCGTGTAACCTCAAATAAAACGATGGTTAAAGCAATCGCGTATTCCTAAATAATGTGATGGCCAAAGCAATCACTTATGGGTCACTAGAGAGATGGTTAAAACAATCACGTATTCCAAGATAACGTGATGGAAATACCAATCACCTAACGTCCTCTAAAGTGATTAAATAAGTCATCGTCTATTGCGAAGACGATTGCTTTAGCAATCACTTATTTAGTACTAAGGTGATGGTTTAACAATCGTCTTTTCATATATTATGCGATGGCTTTGTATTTTTATGAATTAAAAAAATAAATATTATTTTTAATGTTAGGTAATTGTTTATGCAATCACCTAAAATCTATGAGATAATGCAACAACTTTTACCATCACTTAAAGTTTTAGCGACAAGGCTTTATCCGATGAAACCGGTGATTGTTTTGACCATCGCAAATAGTCTAAGGCGATGGTTTTTTAGTATTGACGATTGCTTTCGGCCATCATGTAAAAACAATTTTCTAGTAGTGGTTGTTGGTGTTTCGTAGTATAGAGATATAGCACAAAATCCAATAATCCATTTTTGAGAACTTGTTTTTATTGTAGGTTATGGGTTGTAAATAGGTGGGTGAATTAGTGTTACTATAAGATGTCATAGCCCGTAGTTCTCGACTACCCTAGGAAAATTTTAGGAAATTAGAGAGAAGGGATTAATTGAGCATGTGGATAAATAGTAGCCCGTAGTTCTCGGCTACCCTAGGAAAATTTTAGGAAATAGAGAGAAATGATTAATTGAGCATGTGGATAAATAGAGTGATTGTTTAGATAAAGTTATTAAATTCCTAATTCTAGTACTTAGGAAATTTTACACTGAAATTGTCTATGTGAGATTAATACTTGTCTCTATTGCTTGTGGATGACTAGGTACTTTTGCTCGTTGCACTTTTCGCTAATCAGGCCTTAAAGGAAGCCAAACATTTTATTAATATTCATAATACATTCAATTATTTTTTTAAACGGTGTGCCGGATCAAAGAAAACAATAATTTGAAAACAGTGGAATATAATTTTGTAGGTAATTAATTGTTTCATGCTTTACTTATATATACCCCTGATCACGCAAAAACGGTGATCTTGTCTTATGTCAACACAGGACAGCGGATATGATGAGGACGTGATGATATGGTGAGGATATCTGGCACATTGTTCTTCCAAACATTAACAAACCCTCTCTAACACCTGAGTCATGATGGTTACACTGACTATTACTTAATTATCTGAACTAAAATGAGAGATTTCGGGCTAGAGAAGATGGGGAAAAACTAGAGTTTGAAGTTGTTTATGATGATGATGATTCTTGAAAGTTTCTCTCTAGGGTGCCTTTTCATCAGGTTTTTTGAGGGGATGAACCTTGAAGACCCTTTTTTGCCCGATGCCTTTTTCTAACCCTTGAACTCCCTTTATATACCCTATTGGACTGTTGCGTTGTTGATAATTGGCCGAGAGGTGGCCACCTCTCATTGGTGGAGCAGGGCGGCCTTCCATCATTGTTCTGGCGTTGAATTAGGTGAATGATTTGAAAAGACGGGCATCTGTCAGGGGAGTAGGTGGCTAAATGTGGCAGTACTTTTGCCGTATGATCAGGTTTTGAGGCAGAGCTACAGTGTAGTGACCTTATCGGGATGAGTGCTGCGTTGGGGCGAGCGGGAAGAGTATTCGCCAAGGTGGAATCATATACTTTGGCCCCGATAGAGAGAGGGAACGGTTGTGCCAAGCCAGTGCTATTCGGTAAGGGCCGAGTCGAGGGGTCTTTTCTTTCAGGAGTACGGGATCCGTTCTCCAAGTGGCTCGATAAGGGCGGCCGTGAATCGACTACTACCGAATTCCTTCGGTAGGTCCACTCTCTGGTCGACTTGATAGTGGTGGGTCCCTTCTCAGGTTAGCTCGGTAATGGTGGGTCCTTGGTCGGCTCCCGCCGAGTTCCTTCAACCCCCTTGACATGAGAAAATATCCACTTCACCCCCTTGTTCTCTTCAACACCTGTGGTCCGTTTTGCAATCAAGCTAGATATTCAAAGGCTAAGTATTAATTTTATTAATCGGTTGATATAAAATTGAAAAGTACACCAAGTAAAACTGTTACTGCAATTTTTATTTATTTACTTATTACTTGTGCATATTTGATTCTTAATTAAGACTACTAGCTCATATACAAATAAAAATGAATGAGTAATTAACGCTACATTACATTTATTTAGAATTTATAAAGCTATTTATAAAAAAAGTAAGTCTTATATGTAACTGTCTTACGCATCCTAATTCGTAAAATAGGGCATCAATCTCTCATAGCTAAGCCCACGAATATGCGGTTTGTTGGTTTTAAATCCGCTTTACAGAAAATACCCCCAAAAAATGATATTTCCCAAGTTTGTGTCTTTATAGAATTGATGTGCCTAAAATCCATATAGCCACCTCTTCATTATTTAGTATTTACATCAAATTGTCTAAATTTTGTCAAGTTAAATATTTAACGTAATAAAACTATCAGTTTACAGATCTTTGAGGATTCAAAAAAGAGATGGAAAGGCGAGTCATATTTTCTTTATTGCTGGATTATTCCTAGTTAAATGATAACATAAGGGTGATAATCTGATGAACTATTGAACTATATGAGGGGTAATTGCATCTGACTTAAGTCTCAGGGGGTTCCATGGATATTACATTCTTTAAAGAGGTAGACCGCAGCTTCATACACCCGAGACCAATTTCGAGCGGGAGAAAACAAAATGCTTGCAGACATCAAGAAAGTTCTGGGTGTAAAAGAAAAGAAGGGTGGGCAAGATTTTGTGTTTGATTGGGAAGCCTTAACCCAGAGTGATGCTTATCTGCGTTAGGCCAGAATCCGTTGTCGCGATGTCCCTTTTATTGAACCCCTTGTGGAGATCGACGAAGAGGAACCCCACCCATATTGGGGAGGCTACCACGGATTCAAATTTCCTGATGAATGTTCTACCTGCCAACAGCTTGGAGCGAGCTATACCCCAGCTTACGACGGTAGTTTAAATACTTGTATAAACTCGCATACTTGTTTGAAAACTTTTGACATTCTTCTTTGATGTTATGCATCCATGAAGAGATTGAATGACACGAAGAAATTTCTGGAAGCCCAAACAAAGGCCAAAGCTGCCCGCGAAGCCGAGCTAGCAAAAAAGTGCCATGTCCATCCCCCGAAAGTCCCTTTCATGCCAGCTACACGGGGCGGGCAAAAACGTTCTGAAGAAACAAAACAAACCACTCTTGCTGCCGAGCCAACAAGTAGCCATGCCAAACCTCTGTCCCCAGCCCGAGCAAAAAACAAAGCTCCAGCAGAAAAGAAAAGACCCAGCGAAGAAATCCAAACCGAAAGACATACTCGATCACGAGTAGAAGTCCCCTCTTCGCATCGAACCTTGGTGCCATCTTTTCAAAGAGATGGTTTCAAGATGCCTCGGACAAGCGCTGAAGCAGACATGCTAGTGGAAGAAATCGGTGATGTGCCCTATCTACAAAAAATCAATCTCCTCGAACGAGGCAACTACGGGGCTGTCAGTGGGCAAGGAATCTTGAAAAGAGTATGTCACCTCACCGTCGCGACGAACAACGTTCGAATAGCCTCTAGCATACTGATTGGCGAGATTGGTCTAAACATCAGCGAGGTAAACTGAAATATTTTCATCTGCTCTACTCTTAAACCACTACGCACAAGATTTCATGATATTAATTATTGTCCTCCTAGATGGCCACAAAAAACTCCCTCCTCTTCGACCGGTTGACCGAGAAGATTGCCAGCTGTTGCAATTCTCTTACCAAGGAGAAAAACCAACTGCAGGAACAAGTCAACTCGCAACGCGCCGAGCTCAAAGCTAGCGAAGAAGCCGTCATGACTAAGGTCGCCGACTTGTCTAAGGTAGAGGAAGAAAAGAGAACTCGAGGCCCATCTTTCCTTTGCCAAGACATCCGAGGAAAACTCCTTAAAGAGCTCAGTGAAGCTCGTTCAAATGTTGCCAACAGAGAGGAGGAACTGAAGTCAGAGATGGCACGTCGAATTGCCGAAGAGAGACTGACTGCAGGGGAAAATTTCAAGGCTTCCTCAACATTTGATGATCTTATGTATCCCTATTACAACCAAGGCATGAACCATATTTTGAGACACACCGCCACCAGCCAATTCCCGAACTGACCCCTGCTGTGCTCGCTGCTTGGGGAACCGTTTCCCCTTTTTGACTGCAAAATTAGAGAAGGCCACTCCCTTGTGCCTTACAGTGTGGAAGAACTGGGGTTGCTCGCTGAGGAAGATGCCAAAACTGGGTTACCTGCCTGGAATCCCCCCACTCTGCTAGAAAACAACATAGCTGACCTTATGATAGAAATTTACAAAACCCAATTGTCAGAGATGCCCGAGGAAACAACAGCAACTGAAGGGTAGATCATAATACTCGAAGAAGCCAATGAAGTTGAAACAAGTGTAACAGCTGAAGATGTCACCCAAGCTGCTTAAGCAACAATCCTACCATCTAGCCTGTGCGCCATAACACTTGAATCCATTACATTTCCTGCAAGACAATTTATAATATCTTTTGGCATGTAATATTGTCATTGTTGCACACTCAATATCAATGCTTGAATTTGCTTAATAATGTTTTAACACTTTCAGAACCCATCTTTTAAATCGTGTAAGCACATTTCGATCTTGATGAAAATAAAAAATGCATAGCCCTCGAACACCAACCCCTTCAAGCAAGCAAAAATCTGCTCGATGAAGAAGCATAATCAAGGAAACTATCTCACAGCCAATGCATACTCTCTTGTCAATGCAAACGAATAATCGAGATAACCTTAAACCATACTCGAACACTAACTTTTTAATCAGGCAGAAAAAAACCCATGCCCGCCAAAAGCATAATCGAGTTTACACCAAATGCCACAAGCGGGATACTCAAAAAATGAGGGCCAATGCATGCTCATTCATTTCATCCCAACTTACAACAAATAAGAAAGAGAAAAAAGAGCTTGCTCACTACCAGTCAGCTGTAAAACTTCTTCAAGTGATCTGCATGCCATGGATGTTTCAACTCGCTGCCTTCCTCTCTTCGCATCATATAGGTCCCCTCTTTAACAATTCTGACTCCTTGGAAAAGGCCCTCCCAATTAGGAGAAAGCTTCCCCCATTCTGCACGATGGCATGTTGCCTCCATTTTTCGGAGAACCCAGTCGCCCACAGCAAATGACCGACTACGAACCCTCTTATCGTGGTGGGCCTTTGCGCGTTGTTTATAATTGGCTATCTGTATCTTAGCTTCCAAACGTTTCTCCTCCACCAAATCTAGATCCACTGCCCGAGCTGCAGTATTGTATTCCATATCATAATGAGACACGCTATGATTTGGCAAGTACATTTCCATTGGAGCCATTGCCTCAAAACCATAAGCGAGGGAAAAAGTCGTTTCACCCATGGGCCCTCTAACCGATGTTCTTACCGCCCACAATGCTAATGGAAACTCATCCACCCATCTCCCTGCTTTATCCTCGAGATTTCTCTTGAGTGCATGCAAAACTTGCTTATTAGCTGCCTCAGCCTGCCCATTACCTTGAGGATATGCCACAGAAGATTGCCAATGTTTCACACGCATCTGCTCGCAAGCCTTTGTAAACTTTTCTGAGAACTGAGTCCCATGATCAGAAACTATAGCCCGAGGTACCCCAAAACGACACCATATATGTTTATGTACGAAGTCGATCGCATTAATCTCACTGATAGTTGCCAAAGGCTTAGCTTCAACCCACTTGGTGAAGTAATCCACAGCAACTACCGTATATTTAAACTTTGAGCGAGCTAACGGGAAAGGACCAATCAGGTCTATACCCCACATATCAAATGGCAATGAGGCCACCACCGGAGTCTGGTCGGTAGAAGGTAACCGAGGTATATCAGCGTAACATTGACACTTATCACATTGCCGAACATACATCTCTGCATCTCGCCTCAAAGTAATCCAATAAAATCCTGCAGTCAGAACCTTTTCTGCCAACGACCGTTGACCCGGGCGCCCTCCACATTTTCCCTCATGAATTTCACCCAGTATGCCTTTTGTCATCTTTGGCCGCACACACCTAAGCAATGGCATGGTATATGACCGCATGTAGAGGACTTTATCCAGGATAACATACCGACATGCTCGCTTCTGAATAGTTCGCGCTTCCGACTTGTCCTCGGGCAACGCTCCCTGCTCGATGTAATCTTTTAAATCATCTATCCAACACTTCGGAACAGGCTCAACATCCATGATTACCTCTTTCTCTATTACTGGTACTTCCAAGTATTCAATCATAACTCCGGGATGTAAAGATTGAATTTCATCCTCAGCCATTTTCGAAAGATAATCTGCACGTATTTTATCTTCGTGGCCGATTATAACCATCTCCCAATAATCAAATTCATTCGAAATCTCCTTCACCATGGTACAGTATCGTACCAGAACTGGATGATGGACAACATAATCACCCTTGACCTGATTTGCCACTAGTTGTGTATCACAATAAATCACTATCTCACGTACTCCTACGTCCTGCGCGAGTTCAAGCCCCGCAATCAATGCTTCATATTCTG
Source organism: Codonopsis lanceolata (assembly GCA_013146195.2). Taxonomy (NCBI): domain Eukaryota; kingdom Viridiplantae; phylum Streptophyta; class Magnoliopsida; order Asterales; family Campanulaceae; genus Codonopsis; species Codonopsis lanceolata. The sequence goes on from CM028380.1 coordinate 55,942,484, forward strand.
CTTGATTATTTGATGCTGGAAATTTGAAACGCAAAGCCTTCTCAAACTCCACATCTTTCTCGGGCAGAACTAACACAAGACCTGCTCCACTTCCAAGCCTGCTAGCTGAACCATCCACATGTAACTCCCAGCAATAATCTGGGCAAGGCTGTTGAATAGGGACATTCGTTGATGCGGTCCAGGTAGAAGTTTCCTCCTCGCCTAAATCCTTGAAACTAGTCTCAGCTACAAAGTCTGCCAAAGCTTGTGCCTTTATTGCTCGTCGAGGCTGGTAATTAATCTGAAACTCAGTCAACTCAATTGACCAGGTGAGCAAACGAACAGAAGAATCCAGCTTGTGCAGAATTTTCCTGAGAGGTGTGTCCATGTACACAATGATGGGGTGTGTAGAAAAATAAGCTCGAAGTTTCTGAACAGCAACAACAAGCGAATAAGCCAATTTTTCTGCATTAAAATAATGCCCTTCCACCGCGATGAGGGACTTAGAAATATAGTACACAGGCTTTGGAGATTACATTTTTCCCAAACTAATACAGCGGCCACAGCCTACTCTGTGGCCGCGAGATACACAAACAAATTTTCACCAAGGACCAGGCTGCTTAACAACGGAGGCTCTCCCAGATATTCTACCAGCTGCTTGAAGGCCTCCTGACATTCTTTTGTCCATTCAAATCCCTTATTTTCTCAAAGTACTTTGAAAAAAGGCAAGCACCTTTCTGCAGACTTGGAAATAAAACGACCAAGAGCAATGACTCGGTCGTTAAGCTTTTGGACATCCTTGATGCAGCGAGGAGGCTTCATTGTGACCAATGCCTGAATTTTTTCCGAGTTGGCATCAATCCCCCTTTCGTTCACCATGAACCCCAGGAAGTTGTCTGCCTTCACCCCGAAAACACACTTGATTCGGTTAAGAAATCGATGTCTTATTTTAAATTTATTTCCTTGCAAGTGGACAAGACTATTGTAGAATAGCTTGGGAAGCAAGGGTCGAACCAAAGAGATTTGGATTTGATTATAGTAAATTTAACTAATCTATTAAAATAAAGCAATTAATAACTATTGGGGTTTTTGGTTTTTTTTATAAATTAAATTAACTAGAAAGCAATTAAAATAACCTAACTAACAAAGCATATAAATATGAGATAAATCAAAGATTTGTAAATCGCCTAGGAATTAGGATTCACTTGCATCTATTCTATTATTTAATTCAAAATAATTATCATTCAATTTCTTGGGTTCGTTCACAAAAGATAGATATAGTCTGTTGAATTATTGGTTCAGCCTCCATCCCCGCAACATTCATCCATTCTATATCCTAAGCACAAGAACATATGATCTATCTATCACCTAGGTCATGTATGAACATGGCCCTAACTTATCACTCTCGTGCATCGATAGGTCCAATTTATTGTGATGGTGAGCCAGTGTACGACATATGCACATTGGTCATGCAGTTATCCGCACCTCTAGGCCTTTATTATTTGCGATTACATTCATTTGTTCAAAGCGAAATAATATAGGGATTGATAATCACCACAATCAACAAGAATTAAATGAATAAGAATTAATATAAAACAATAGATTCGATACAAGTTACCTCCAATTCCTAGATTATGGAGTTAGCTCTCCATAATTGAAAATACAAAACCTTGAACCATTCTTGAATAATCTTTCTTCATAGACAAAGAAAAATAATACAGAACTTCTCTCCTTCCTTTTTTCCTAACTAAAGGGATCTATTTATACCTAATTAATCCTACAACAAAAAGGAAAATGAGATACAATATAATTACAATACTTAAAAGAATACAAATAGGATTTCACAATTCCCAAGACAATTGGAACTCTCAAAATAGGCGGCTGATTTTGGAAGAGAAAATCTGATTTTCAGCTTTTAGTCTTTAAGTTTCCAACTTTTGCAGTTTGGTCCTTGAAGTTCTTCAATTCAGCAAAAAGTGTCTATATTTTGCACAATTATTCAAAAAGTCCCTGAAACTATAAAACAACACTAAAACATATATTAGACAACAAAAACCTCAAGAAATAGCAAAATTTAAGCCGGAATAATACCCAATAACTGCGTATAAAATACAGTCATCATTAAGCTTCATGTTATTCTTCCTGAGATTATCAAAGGTCTCCTCCAAATCAAAGGTATGATCATGTCCTTTGATCTTCACCACCATATCATCAATGTATGCCTCAACATTTCTGCCAATCTGCGAGCTGAAAACTTTATTCACCATTCGCTGATAAGTAGCTCCTGCATTCTTCAAACCGAAGGGCATCATTTTGTAACAATAAAGGCCTCCCGCTGCTCGAAATGTTGTCAAGGCTTTATCCTTTTCATTCATCTTCACCTGATGATACCCTGAATATGCATCAATGAAGCTCAAAAACTCAAAACCCGCTATGACATCCACTAGCTTGTCAATGCGAGGGAGAGGATAACAATCCTTCGGGCATGCTTTATTGAGGTCGATGAAATCCACACACATCCTCCACTTTCCATTTGACTTTTTAACCATAACCACATTAGCCAACCAAGTGTGATAGTGAATTTCCTCGATAATATCCGCGCTGAGCAATTTTTCGACCTCCTCCTTGATCGCTTTGTCCTTTTCTGTGGAGTATACTCTAGGCTGCTGTTGAATTGGTCTAAAAATTGGATCCACATTAAGGCAATGAACTGCAACGTCCTCGCTAGCCCCTTACATATCTTCTGGCTTCCACGCGAACACATCCAAGCTGCTCTGGAGTTGCTTGACCAATCTATCTCGAGCTTCCACCGACAATGCTCTGCCAATCTTTATTTTCTGCTCGGCATAAGCAGAATTAATGACAACCTCTTCAAGCTCGTCCTAAACTGTAAATTTGGGCTCATCCTGCATCTGGAACGTGTCACATTCCACCTTTTCTTGAAGCCTGCGTTTCTGTGGCATCAAGCTGGTCCAGCTCCATATCCATAGCCTGTTCGACTTGTCCCCCCGACTCCATCGTCGGCAAAGGACAAGTGACTTCCTCTGGGTGATGCTGCTCGCCCTATACCGAACTCTCGCCGACCATAGCAATCGTCGAAGGGCCCACTGTTACGTGAAACTTTTCCTTAGTGCTAATGGTGACCTTCTGCTCACCATCCTCCATAGTCAATTTTTGCTTTTTCCTTTGACTGTCTCGTACATATTCCAGCACCGTCCGGGGTTGACTCTTCAATACCCCCACTCCTTGATCGATGTAAAACTTGGCTCGCTGGTGAGGAATAGAGGCGACCATCTGGAACATAGTCATGCTCGGCACCCCTTAAATAATATTATAGGGAGATTTCAAGTCGATCACCATGAAGGTGACTTTTTATGCTCGAGTGCGACTGCCTTCACCGATAAAGACTTCGAGCTCAATTGTGCCCTTGACCGGCACCTTGTGATTGGTGAAACCTTCTAGAGTCCCTGCATAAGATTTGAGGCATTCGTCTTTCAACTCCAAACCCTAAAAGCAAGAATAATACATCACGTCCCTGCAAGCTCCTGTGTCCACCAAAATCTTGTGAACCACCCAGCCATCAACCAAGGCTGAGACAATCAGAGACTGCTCCCCAACCATGCTACTCGCCAGCTCGTTGCGAGTAAAATGTATTGACTCCTCCCCTACTTGTAGAGTGGTCGGGCAATCCACCACCTTCGACAAGGAGTAAATCTGCTTGCCGAATTGAGTAAGTGTAGGCTCTTTATCCATGATGACATTTATTACCCCTCGAATTGGGGGTGTGTCTCTACGAGGGGCATTCCATTTATTATTCCCATCTCTCTTAAACCGGTCCAACCGACCTTCGTTTATCAATTTATGTATGGCCTTCTTCAATGGCCAACACTCCTCTGTTGTATGCCCGTAATCATCATGATAGGCACACCTCTTAGTCATGTCCCAAACATCCGCTGTGTCCGGATTCATATGAGGAGCACGAGGAAGCTCATCCCTGACTTCATACATTATATCCTCCCGCAAGGTATTGAGCGGGGTGAGATCACTTTCTCTGAGAAACTCCTTTGGGTGGTCATACCGCGATTTGTTGCGGTTGTAACCACCGCCTGTACCTTGGCCACTACCTTTGGCATTAACCTTAGCTTCCCCAGTCTCGGTGTTTTCCTTCTTCTTTTCCTTCTTCGTGGTCTCCCCCACGCACCATTTTTTTTGCCCACATCAACATCTCTGCCTGTTTCTTGGGCTCCCGCATGCTTAACTCAGACCTCAAACCGCCTTCTCCTTCGAGCAAACTTGTTTCAAAACACAAGGTGACCTCCTGCTCGGATAATCCAGGAACTTGTTGAAGCATTTTCGTAAACCACTCCAAGTAGCTGGCAATCGATTCATGGGCTCCCTGCTTAACCTTGGACAAGTCAGCTCTTGTCTTTGCAATTGCTCCCGAAATCCCAAAATCTGCTAAGAACTTTGCCCGTAGGTCCGCCCAATTGTTGATAGGCCTGTGGGGAAGAGCTCCCATCCAGGCTAGTGCCTTTCCTTGTAATGATCCCACGAAAGCCCAGATTTTCAATGCCTTATCTGATGTTACAAGGCCAATCTGGGACTCAAATGACATCAGCCAATCCCTCGCCTTTGTTTTCCCTGTATATTCTTTAACGTTCGGGAAGATTAGCCCTTGTGCTGGAGGTGCGTTCTCAATCCAGGGGGCCAAAGGACCAGCTGAAGTGCCCAGAAAATTCCCATCCAGGGCCTTACCCTGCTCCCATGCTTCCATACGGTGCTTCAAGTCCTCAAACTCTTGCATGTTGAAGGTTGTAGGCAAACCACCCACGAGCTAAGGCTGTATCCCGGGCAGAAGAGGGGCCTGTGGGGGTTCCATAGCTCCCATAGCTTGAGCAACACCCACGGCCTGCGCCACCTGTACCTGGGCTACACCTACGAGTTGAGGCACTGGATCATTAGCCGCTAGGCTTTTCTGGGCATTTGTGTGAGGCAATTCACCCCTGCCTCTAGACTGATGTGACAAATGAACTTGTGATCTTCCAGGCGAAGGTGTCCAAGGACGGCGAGCATGTGACCTCCTAGGAGATGGAGTGCAATGGTTGCGAGCATGCGACCTACGCGGTGATGGTGAACGTGGGCGTTGAGGGTGCGACCTTCAAGGAGAAGGCGACCTTCGACGGTGGCATGACTGTGCCGAATCTTCTCCTGCCCAGGGTCCCAATCGAGAGTGTACACTCGGGACAAGCCTATGACTGGCCCGCCCATCTTGCTAGCTTCGGCCCCTGTTGGACTTTCGTTCACGATGTTGCGAAGGAACTTGCACTGGATGTTGAGGATTTCCACCCGTCCTAGACACACTTGCTGCTTGACTTGGCGGGGGCATAGCCGGAAGGGGCTCCAACTCAATGGGTAGTGGGGGCTTGCCCATAGCAATTAGCTGCAAATTTAGCTGATGCATTTGCCCCAGATATATCGCCCTCTGGCGTAATGCCTCTTCCCGGAACTCATTAGCCAAACCAACAGCTGCAACGACACTCCTTGCCAACGAATCCAAGCCTCACCGTTGGTTAGGATATCTGGCTTTCACCTAGGAGACCCGGGTTCGATTCCCGGCAATGGAACCAACTGATACGTCCAAAATAATTCAAATACGCACTGAGCTTAATAACTCGAATATCTGGCTTTCAATTCTATCCTTAATCTTCAAGGTCCAATCCTAAAAAGCAAATACAAACAGTGAACTAGGCAGGGGCTTCCCTGCAAATGCCCTCCGACGTGAGAATTAGCCAACACTCAATTGAGTGAGCAAATTGACAGAGTTTTGCCTTAGTAGAAAATCACGTACCTCCCCCCTTTGTTTGAAGGGGTTTTATAGCCTTCATGGGAGACTGAATAACTCCCCATTAAATGTCAGTGTGTATGGCGGGCATATTAACTGTCGCGTCCAATACATCGGCCTCATCATGAATGCTGAAGCGAGTTTTCTGGAGGTAACTGCCCACGTTCCATGATGACCGTTATTTACATAACAAAAAATGGTAAGCTTGCTCGCTGAACATTTGTTCGTTAAGTGTTTAGCCCCAGCTCGCTGTACACTTGACCGCTGAGTGTTGAGCCCCCAGCTCGCTATATACTTGCCCGTTGGGTGTTGAACCCCCAGCTCGTTGTGCACTTGCTAAGAGCACATCTTAATGATCAAAGTCTGGCCGCTGCCCGCTTCTTAATTTTGACTTGGACCTTGAAGTGCACGTGCTCTGTTCATGACTAAAAAAGACGTTTGATCGATGTATTTTATACGTCAATTTTATATACTTCTATGGCTTAAATTATGCTATTTCACGAGGCTTTTGGCTACTAATATATGTTTTCGGTGAGTTTTGTAAGTTTCAGGGTTATTTGTGAAAATATGCGAAACTCCAGGGTTTTAAGTGCAAATTTTAAGAAAGGCCAAAAAGGAAAAATGAAGAAAAGTAAATCTTTGAGAATCTGGAGACCTTTGCGGAAGGTGCCTCGAACTGCGACCGCAAGGTAGGCGTCTGGTCACAAAAGCTAAAGCAAAGAATTCCAAAGGCCGACATGGAGATCGGGACGCAAGGTACCCAACCCCTTGCGACCGCAAGGTGGTCAGAATGCGACTATTTCGGATTTTCACACGGTCATTCGATTGAATTACAACTCCCGAGTATATATAGAAGTCAGATGCCGAGCCCAAGAGAAAGGACGGCTAGAAGCTCTCTTAGATAGATTTTAGGTAGTATTTAGATTGTATAACATAGTTAGATTTTGTAATTTCAAGTATTGAAGATCAAATCATGTATCCGATCATCTCCATGTGCTGTTCATTGTCTATGATGAACTAAATCATCCATAATCTAGGAGGTGGGATGTAAAACCCTAGTTTATTGCTCGCTTGTTTATTGCATGAGATCATACATTCATAATCATCATTAGTATGTTAACTTAGCTTACTCATATGTTTAAAGTCGATAGCATGTTCATTGACGTCGTTTGAGATGCTCGGTTGCACCTTTCCTTCACGAGTTGCTTTGAAACTCGGGTTTGTGTTTTATGTTGTAAACACTTGGATAAATGTTAGAAACCATTCTTAACATCATTAACACGCTTTAGATGTTGGTTGAATGCTAGTTTCATCGTCGGTTTGATTGCTAGTTTGATTCGAGCGTTAACCCTTCTCCGTTTAACCTTTTCGGTTGTTGTTCGGGAGTGTTTTTCCTAAGTTCTTAGCCATGTTTGATTGAGGTTTGAACTTTGATTTGCTTTGGTTATTGATTAGAGGACTTTAAGGTTGAATTCTAGACACTTTTTGGCTTTGGAGGACTTGAGGGTGCAAGGGGGAAAGACCTAGATCAAGCAAGGGAGCAAAGTGCAAGATTTGAAGTAGGCAGACTTGAAGCGCTCGCATGGGTATCCCACCATGCGACCGCATTGGCCCTTTTCCAGATTACGGGATTTTTCTGCATTCTTCAAGAGTTGACCAACTTAACCCCACCCAAACCCAACCTAACCCACCCTAAACCACCCTAGTTCGTCCCACCTAGCCTCTCATGCATGCTTGACAAGTTTTGGATGATTTGGATGCATGTACAACACTTGGCAAAGAAAGACCTCCAACATGCAAAGCCATGCATTGGACACCTTCCCCCACCCCACTTCAGCCATTGCATGACCAAATACCTCCACTAAGCCTTCCTAATCAGCCATCATCTTCCAAATTCGTGGCTGATCAGTTTAGACAAGTTTTAGAGAGTTCTTGAAGCTTCTTGAGTGTTCATCAATGGTGGCCAAGTCTTGAAGAAGCCATTTCCAAAACCGAACCGTAGAAGTGAAGAGGAGAGCAAGGAGAACACATACCCACCCTTGCATGGACGTTTTTGTACATCTTGTAGGGCTTGTTTAAGGTAAGTTACAACATCTCTTCTTATTTATTTTAGCCTCATTGACCCTAGGGAAAACAATCTTGCTATATGAGGTCAATGAGAGCACTTAGGACTTTGTAGAGATGCCATGTTCTAGAATATGTTTATATGATGAATTTTGGTTGTATGGACAGATTGTAGACATATTATAAACCATGATTTTGATGTCATTTAGGGTAGTAATGTATGATAAATCATTCTACTTTGTTGTTTAAGTGTTGGAAGCATATTGGATGAGATAGTTAGGCTTGTAGAGATGTCATGTTCTTGTATATGCTAAATGATGTATTTTGGGTTGTATAAACAGATTATGATCAGATTGTAAATCATGATTTTGATGTTATTTAAGTGTGATAATGTATGATAAATCACCCTACTTTGTTGTTTAAGCATTGGGAGCATGTTTGATGAAATAGTTAGGCTTGTAGAGATGCTATGTTCACGTATATGCTAAATGCTACATTTTTAGTTGTATGATCAGATTATAAACAGGTTATAAACCATGTTTAGGATGTTATTTATGTGTGATAATGTATGATAAATCACCCTACTTTGTTGTTTAAGCATTGGGAGCATGTTTGATGAAATAGTTAGACTTGTTGAGATGCTATGTTCACGTACATGCTAAATGCTACATTTTTAGTTGTATGATCAGATTATGAACAGGTTATAAACCATGTTTAGGATGTTATTTATGTGTGATAATGTATGATAAATCACCCTACTTTGTTGTTTAAGTGTTGGGTGCATATTTGATGAAATGACAAGAATGTATATGCCTAGTTTGTGACTTTGATTCTATGTTTCATACTTGATTGTTTGATTGGGGTTTTATGGGTTTAATGACCTTAGTAACCTATTTAATTACGTTAGTATGGACATAGGAGAGTATTGAGGCCAATGGCTTCTATACCCTAATTTTGAAAGATTGATTGTGACTCAACGGAGTTGACCATTGGGTTAGTATGACATTAAGGAGTAATATGCCTAAGTCCTACGAATTTTGGGGTAGTATTAATGGAGGTTAAGCCTCCAAGCATTTTAAAGTGTATGAAGAACACTTGATGATTAGAGTCTTGATTTATCTCTAATGTGATTATGTGCTAGTTGTGAATCAAAAGCATGACTAGATGATTGTAGAGTACTTGCCTACTTATTTGAGCATATGAATATGAATTACGTGTGCTTGAAGTTTGAGTCCAGCTGGAGTCGGTTTGTTGAGTCTTTGGGGCGAGACGATGCATCATCTTCACGAATTGTGAGATTCGTGATTTTGATGGATCGCCGCACCGGATTGCACACACCCCTCTATCGATGGCCACGGTAGGGAAGTAGTTGATCTTAGTTGTAGTATGGAAACATGACTTTGATAACTATCGGAACTCGGCGGCGGAAATGTCTCGGGGGACGTCGATATCCACGAAAGGGATATCGAGGACACATAAGTTTGGCACATGTTTTTGCAGGAGCGACATGCGCGGAAAAAGGGTAACGATATCACCTCCCTTTTGTATGAATTGACTCACGAGTGCTTATATGTGAATAATGTGCTACGTGAATATGATATGATATGAAATGATGGTTGATTGAATTAATGAAATGTTATACTTGTTGATAACATGATATTCAAGATTTTTAAGTATGAATGCCTTGACATGATTATTTATGAAATGTATATTATGCCAATTGCATGAATTATTATTGTTGAGCATGATGCCATGACAGGAAGTTATGTTAGTAACTTGCTAAGTCTTTATGACTTACTCCTATTTGTTTTGATTGTTTTCCCTAGATCCGAGCCGAGCGAGCGGATCGAAGTGATTATCGGTTTACATTGAAGAAGCTTGTGACGAGGTTGCTACCTTGTAATCGTAGTATCTTTTCTTTTGGCGAGGACGTTGGGAACATAAAGTTATATAAACTTTATGTGGGGTAGCAAGACTTTGATTGTGTGATATTTGAACTTATGTTAATTAGTACTTAATGTTTGAGAGCCGACATATGTTAGTCGTGCCTTATGTATTTATGATGCTCATGCTTTAGTTGTTTTAACCATGTATCGGTTGTTTAATATGTTTATTATCCGGCATGTTTTTAGCCGTCAAGCATGTTAGACTAGAGTTGTAGACTTAGTTTAATGTTGGGTTCCGGCCGTAACGTCGCCGATGACTTGATATATAATTGCTATAAATTGTTTTATGTGCCTATTGTTGCGTCACATGATTTTATTTTTGGACCAAGAGATTCATTATCTCTAAGGTTGTATTAGTTTGAACTTGTTAGCTCGGGCGCCACTGTTTAATTATTATACGCTTCTGCATGTGTTAAAGTTTTTGGCGTACCGCCGTTATGACCTTACCCACTATTTGCTATTTGTTTTTGTTATGTGCTTTTTGGAAGCGGCACGACCTCGGGGTCTCGTCTTGGGATCCGGGTCGGGTCGCCACATGGGAGGTAACTTGTATCAAATTTATGTTTTGATTCTTATATATGTTCATTCAATGCTTGTTGATTGTGTTGTTTATCAATCCCTATATTATTTTGCTTTGAACAAATTAATGTAATCGCAAATAATAAAGGCTTAGAGGTGCGGATAACTGCATGACCAAGTGCATATGTCGTACACTGACTCACCAACACAATAAATTGGACCTATCGATGCACGAGAGTGATAAGTTAGGACCAGGTTCATACATGATCTAGGTGACAGATAGATCATAAATCTAGGTAATAGCTAGATTAATAGTTCATGTGCTTAGGATATAGAATGGATGAATTTTATGGGATGGAGGTCGAACCAATTGTTCAACAGACTATATCTATTTTTAGTGAACGAACCCAAGACATTGAATGATATTATTATGAATTGAACATAAAGGAGATATAAGTGAAACCCAGAATCCTAGATTGCCACCCACCATAAGATCTTCACATCTGTTATTACTGCTAATTAGTTAAACATCTAAATGTAAATAGTAGTTTAGAATAGAATTAAATATAAAAACCCCCTTTAGATTAATAATTGTTATCAATAAATTGCACTGTTCGTGATCACTTGTCTCTGTGGGTTCGACCCTTGCTTCCAATACTATTCTATAATAGTCTTGTCCACTTGCAAGGAAAAAGATTAATTAAAACATCGATCAAGTTTTTGGCGCTGTTGCCGGGGACAAGCTAGTTCACGTAGTTAGTTTGTTGGTAGCGTAGTTTTTAATTTAATTTAGTTTTTAGTTTAATTTTCAGTTTTCATAAAAATAAAAATACAAAAAGATTTTATTTTGTTTTTAATAGTTAGTTGTTTTTAAATTGCTTTAAATTATTTTTATGCACGGTCGTAGATCTTTGAATCCTAAATTGGTAGACTTAAATCAAGATATAAATATTGTTAGAAGAAATCAAGAAGTCCTTGAAAATCTAGCTCCTGAGTTTAATAATCAAGACCAATTGAATCAAGAGGATCCTCTGGTTGATCCTCCAATGGAAGAAAATAACAATAATCGTAATCCTGAAAATCCAGTTGACCCAGTCAATAGGAATCAAAGAGAAGAAGAGCCTGCAAGAAGAAATATGGAAGTAGTGATAAATCAAAGAACTATTAATGACTTTAGTAGACCTTCTTTAAATGTTGTGACATCATGTTTAGTCTTGCCGATCTCTGTTAGGAATTTTGAGTTAAAAGGTCATTATTTTAATGTCATACCATCTTTTCATGGGATGCCCCATGAAGATCCTGTCAGTTTCTTAAGAGAATATGAATACATGATGAGTACTTTTCCTTTAGGAGGGTTGACTGAAGATCAAATTAAAATGAAATATTTTCCCAGTGCATTAAAAGAATTGGCAAAGAGATGGTTTATGAACTTAACACCAAATAGTGTTTATACTTGGACTCAATTATATGATTTGTTTATGAGTAAATTTTACAAACATGCATCTCTTACTGAATATAGAAAACAAATCATGTCATTCCAAAATGAACCAGGTGAAACATTCCATGAGTCATGGGATAGATTTAAAAATACGCTCATTATGTGTCCTCATCATAATTTGGCTCAACATGTGTTAGTGCTTCAATTTTATCATGGTCTTTCGCCAAAGCTTACAAACTATGGTTGATAGTGCGGTGGTGGTTCTATTAATAGAATGACACCGAAGCACTAGAAGAATTATTTGAGATGCTAAGTATTAATTCCCAAATGTAAAAGTGCTAGAGGTAAAAATAGGAGCCTATATCAATTGCAAGATAATTCAAATACACAAGCTCAATTTGAAAATTGGCAAATTCAAGAAGCATGTGCTTTATGTGGATTATATTCTCATGCTACTAATTTTTGTCCATCAAGTGCTATGTATTCTGAACAGGCTAATGCTATGAATATGTACCCTCAAAGGCCAAGGAATGATCCCTATTCAAACACATATAATCCTGGTTGGAGGAATCATCCTAACTTTTCTTGGGGAGGGAATAAGCCTTTGCAACCTCAACAATTCCAACCTCAACCACCACAACCTCCACAGTTGCCAAATCAAAATCAGTTGAGAATTGAAGAAGTTCCCAAGCAAGAAGTAGCTAGTAAAGGTCAAGCAGCATTAATGAAGTACATGCTTGAAGAGATTGAAAATCTAAAGAAGCACATTGCAAATTCTGAAGTTGATAAAAGAGAAGAAGGGAAGTTTCCTAGTCAAACTGAGCAAGCCAAGTCAATCACCGTCTTACGAAGCGGTAAGGTAATAGGTGAAGAGGTAAGTAATCCTGATCCTTCTTCTAAAGTGCCTGCTACAGTAGAAAAATCTGAAAAGGAAATTGAAAAAGAAATCGAAAAAGATAGTGATAGTAATAAAGAGAATAATGAATTAAGTAATCAAGAAGTAGAAGTAGAAGTAGAAGTTCCAAATAAGGAACAAGAAAAAGAGGTTCAAAATAAAGATAATACAATTGAAGTTGAAAAAGAGTTGGATCAAGAAGAAGAAGAACCTTATGTGGCCCCTCCACCTTATGTTCCTCCAATTCCGTTTCCAAGAAGACTTATGAAAACCGAATGGACAAACAATTTTCGGAAATTTATAATATGTTATCCAAAGTGAATGTTAATCTTCCTTTGCTTAATGTTATTAAAAATATTCCAGCTTATGCAAAGTTTTTCAAAGATCTTCACTCTAAGAAACACAAGTTTGAAAACAATGAAAAGATTGTTGTTTCTGAAAACGTAAGCTCTGTTTTACAACCCGAATTACCACCTAAGTTGAAAGACCCTGGTAGCTTTAATATCCAAGTTTCCTTGGGAAGCTCTAAAAAGATGAAAGCAATGCTAGATTTAGGAGCAAGTATTAATTTGATGCCTTTTGCGGTCTATAAACAGTTAGGGTTAGGAGAACTAAAACCCACTACTATGCAATTACAATTAGCTGATCGTTCAGTTAAATATCCCTTGGGTATAGTGGAAGATATCCTAGTTCAGGTTGATAAATTAATCATTCCAGTTGACTTTGTGGTTCTAGAGATGGAAAGGAAGATATGCACTAATAATGAAGTCCCAATATTGTTAGGCAGACCATTTATGGCAACTGCCAATACAATGATTAATGTGAAAAATGGTAAACTCACAATGTCAGTCCTAGGCGAAACTGTTGAAATCTCTGTGTTTGATGCTATGAATAGACCTAGTGACATAAGTGCCTGTTTTTCAATAGATGAGATTGAAAAATTATCAACCGAAACTTTTGAAGAAGAGGAAGATTATGAAAGAGATAGATTTATTGTCTATGATGATAGTCCTATTCCTCCCATAAAAATTGACATTGAGGAGATTGAAAGAGAAATAGAAGAAGAGGAAAGATTAGAGAGAGAAAAGTTAAAAGTTAGTGAAAAGAAAGATAAAGAAATAGAATCAGAAAATAATTCTGATAAGCTTGAAAAAGTAGTGAAAGAAGAAAGTTATGAAATTAAAGATGATGAAGTAGAGATTCTGAAATCTCTTTTTGAAGAAATTGAGATAGAAAATATTGAGGAAGAAAATAAGGAAGATAAGCAAGTAGAGAATGAAAAGGCTAAAATAAAAGAAACCATTAAAGTAGAAAATTCTGAATTTATGACATCCATTAATTCTCCTAAAGTTGAAGAATTAAAGCCATTACCACCCCATTTAAAATATGCATTTGTAGGGGAAGGTAACACTTTGCCTGTTATTATAGCAACCGACTTAACGGAAGAGTAAGAAGCTAGTTTGTTAAAAGTTTTATGGACACATAGAGAAGCTTTAGGATGGTCCTTAGCTGATTTAAAAGGAATCAGTCCCTCTATGTGCATGCATAAAATACATCTAGAAGAAGGTAGTAAACCTTCAAGAGAAAGGCAAAGAAGACTTAACCCACACATGGAAGAAGCTGTTAGGAAAGAAGTTCTAAAGCTCTTAGATGCGGGTATAATTTACCCCATATCGGATAGTAAATGGGTTAGTCCTGTTCAAGTAGTTCCTAAAAAGTCAGGAATTATGGTTGTTAAAAATGAGAAGGATGAATTAGTCCCTACAAGAACAATAACTGGTTATAGAATGTGTATCGATTTGCGGAAATTAAATGCGGCAACTAGGAAAGATCACTTTCCGTTGCCATTTATTGACCAAATCCTTGAAAGTACTAGCCGGTCATGAATATTATTGCTTTCTTGATGGTTTTGTTACAATGTTGCACCGAAGACCAAGAGAAAACAACTTTTACATGTCCCTTTGGTACTTTTGCTTTCAGGAGAATGCCTTTTGGACTATGTAATACTTTTCAAAGATGCATGATTTCTATATTCTCAGATTTAGTTGAAAGATGCGTAGAAGTTTTCATGGACGATTTTTCAGTTTTTGGAAATTCTTTTGATCATTGTTTAGAAAACCTTACATCGCCCTAAAAGATGTCTTTGTGAAACTAATTTAACTTTAAGTTGGGAGAAAAGTCACTTCATGGTAAAACATGGAATTGTCTTAGGGCATGTTGTTTCAAATAAAGGCATTGAAGTTGATAAAGCTAAAATCGAAGTTATTTCACAACTACCCCTCCCACTTCGCTTAAAGGAGTTAGAAGTTTTCTTGGGCATCTTTGGTTTTTACCGAAGATTTATAAAAGATTTTTCCAAAATCTGTAAACCTCTATGTAATTTGCTAACAAAAGATACAGAATTTATTTTTGATAAAGAATGTTTGGAAGCTTTTAATTTATTAAAAGAAAAATTAACTTCTGCCCCTATTTTATCCGGCCCCGATTGGTCACTTCCTTTTGAAATCATGTGTGATGCATCAGATTTTGCTATTGGAGCCGTGTTAGGACAAAGGGTAGATAGAAAGCCTCATGTGATCCATTATGCTAGTAGAACTCTAAATGATGTTCAATTGAATTATACAACTACTGAAAAGGAATTTTTGGAAGTAGTATATGCTTTAGAAAAATTTAGATCATATCTGCTAGGATCCAAGGTGATAATTTTTTCTGATCATTCTGCATTGAAATATCTGTTAAGTAAGAAAGATGCTAAACCAAGATTAATTAGATGGATGTTATTGTTACAAGAATTTGACATTACTATCAAAGAGAAAAAGGGAACCGAGAATGTTGTAGCCGACCATTTGTCTAGGTTAGAATTTTCACCCTTACTTGAACGTCAATTTCTTGATGATCATGTCCCCATAAATGATAATTTTCCTGATGAACAACTCTTGGCCATTAAAGATTCTGACCGTTGGTATGCTGATTTTGTCAACTACAATGTGTCTAATATCATTAATCCGGATTTCGATCATTATGAAAAAAAGAAATTTTTGGCGGAAACTAAAAATTATTTTTGGGAAGCACCTCATTTATACAAAATTTGTTCTGATTCTTTAATAAGAAGATGTATTCCAGAAAAAGACCAACAAGGTATCATGGAATTTTGCCATGGATACTCTTGTGGGGGTCATTTTAGTGGAAACAAGACTGCTAGGAAAATTTTGCAATCAGGTCTATATTGGCCTACTGTTTTTAGAGATTGTGAACTGTTTTATAGAACATGTGACAAGTGTCAAAGAACAGGTGGAATAGGAAAGAGAAACGAGATGCCCTTTGCATATTAATTTAGTGGTTGAAATTTTTGATGTTTGGGGCATTGATTTTATGGGTCCCTTCCCTGTGTCAAATAATTGTGAATATATTCTAGTAGCAATTGATTATGTTTCTAAATGGATTGAAGCAGTAGCAACCAAGACCAATGATGGGAAAACAATAGTTAAGTTTGTAGAGGATTTGTTTGCTAGATATGGAGTACCTAAGGCCATAATAAGTGACCAAGGAACTCATTTTACCAATAAGTTGTTGAATAATGTCCTTAGAAAGCATGGTGTAACTCATAAGTTAGCTACACCTTATCATCCACAAACATCCGGACAAGTAGAAGTTAGCAATAGGCAAATAAAAGCAGTATTAGAAAAGACTGTTAGGCCTAATCGTAAAGATTGGGAATCTAAACTTAAGGATGCCTTATGGGCATACCGAACTGCTTTTAAGACACCCATAGGAATGAGTCCATATAGAATGGTATATGGCAAAGCTTGCCATTTACCAGTTGAAATTGAACATAAAGCCTATTGGGCTATTAAAGAATTGAATTTAGATTTAACATTGGCAGGAGAGGAAAGATTATTTCAGTTAAATGAGTTAGAAGAACATAGGTTGAATTCGTATGAGAATGCAAAAACATATAAAGAAAAGACCAAGAAATATCATGACATGGGGTTAGCCAATAAAATGTTTCATCCAGGAATGAAAGTATTACTTTTTAATTCAAGATTAAGGTTATTCCCCGGAAAGTTGAAATCTAAATGGTCTGGTCCCTTTAGAATCGTACGAATTTATCCTCATGGAGCAGTTGATATTCAAAACCCTAAAAATAATGAAGTTTTTAAAGTAAATGGACACCGACTCAAGCCATATTTTGAGCCAATGTCAGTTGAACGAACAATTGAGTTAATTCATTTGACTGACAATGAACCACCCCGAGATTAGGCTTGCAGTTTGGTCGAGCCAAAGACGTTAAACAAAGGCGCTAAGTGGGAGGCAACCCACTATTTTGAATGTTATTTGCTTTTATAGTTAGTTTAAATATCTTTTTCTCCGTTAAATTTAATTTTTGGACATTTAATTCTAAATTAAATATGCAAAAATTCAAGTTTGGGGGAGAAAAACATCTTAGTGTTGTATTTATATGATACTAATAATTTTAGTTTAGAGTTTTTGTTTAGTTTTTGCATACAGGAAAGATATAAAACATAACGGAATTAACAGAAAAGGGCTAATCTGCAAACTGTTGAAAAGTTGAAAAGGAAAACAAGTGGACAGAAGTTTTGGACACCTTGCGGACGCAAGGTACAAGGGACCTGCGGCAAGGTCCTCGAATCGGCCTCGTGAACACACGCATCGTCGGTCATGGGGAATGTAGAAGACCAAACGGTTGATTTGCCCACCTTGCGGACGCAGTATGGAAGACCTTGCGACCGCAAGGTCCCTATATATAAACAGTGCTGGGTTTTTCTTCAGAAATTCACCAGAAAACTTCCCTCTCCCTCAAGCAGTAGCAGCAACCGCCAATTTCTCTCAAAATCTGGCAGATCCTTCAACATTCCGGCACATATCTCAAAAGATTAAAAAGATTCCATCCTCCCTCTTCAAACTCTTCACCCTCTACCCTCTCTCATCCACCATTACACCCCACCAAGGTTGAAGACTTTGAAGAAGAAGAAGAAGAAGACTTCCATTGTTGCCGACGCGGATCTAGCTCAAACTCTGGCTGCACTCACTCCATTTAAGCTGCAAACAAGTAACACTATCACCCTTTTTTATTTTTACACGTCAAATATTTGCATGCTAGGGTGCTAGAAAATTTTAACATAGATAAAAATTTTGCATGCTTAGTATAGATTTTTAATTTTTTTAATTTTAAAACACATTTTTTCTGTTAAACCTTTAGTTTTTAAATTTTATAAAATCAAACAAAATGTTCCGCAAGCGTAGAAATACCGGTGCCTCGTCCTCCGGCCCCGCTCAGGAGGAAGAGCAAAATTTTGACATCACCCGATTCGTGTCCTACAAGGCATCAGAACGGTACACGTCCAAACTCTCTAAGTCTTTGGTGCCCGAAAGGGGATTCAAGGCTGAAGACTTTGGCCTTCGTCCCAATCTGATAGCTCGTAGGTGGGGTCTTTTGATAGATTCTCCGGCAAGGGCAGCCGTAGTGCCCATTGTCCGAGAATTCTATGCCAATGGCAACATTGGCATACATGGAGGTGTATTAGACACTGTTAATGTTAGGGACATCGTAGTCAATTTTTCGCCCCAAAGCATTAACACCTATTTCGGCACCTCCAACTTTGCGGTTGGTGCCGATGACTTTAGCACACACCTCAACCCCCGTATCCCTGTCGAGGTGGTCAATGCGACCATCGCACTCCCTGGTGTGGTATGGTCCTATAACCGTAACCCACCTTTTGGACCACGCACCATGGGAGAAACCTTCCTCCAAGACACGGCCAAGCCCGTGTATAAATTTGTTTGTGGACGTCTCATGCCCTCAAGTCACCAAAACACAGTGACTTGGGAGAGGGCTGTCTTGACCTACACCATTATAACCGGTGGGTCTGTTGATGTCGGTCGTTTGATCAACGGCCAAATCAAGACCTTTATTAGAGGTAGGACGAATGCGGGGTTCGCGTTCCCGCATTTGATTACCGATTTGTGTAGGGGGCAGGCGTGAGAATGCCCAAACATGCGGAAAGGCTGAAGGCTGGTCCGGTCATTACGAGGGCCATTTTGTTTGAACATCACCAGCAGCCAAGAGTGAGGGTTCCTCAAGAGGAGGAACCCGTTGAGGAGGCGGAGGACCCGCTCGTGGAGATCTCCAACAGGTTGGAGGAGGCTGTCCTCCAAACTGATATGGTGAGTCAGCAGTTGGCACAAATGCGTGCCGACCAAACCGAATTTTTCGATTGGGTCAATACTGTGAGACAAAATGTCTCAGATTATTATGGGCTGCCACCAGGCACGATCCCCGAGTTTCGTCCTCATTCGTTATTTCCGCCCGACTCACCATGAATCGAGGCCCAAGTTCCGTCCTTGTTTGTTAGGTGGACCCGCTATCTCCTTTTGATATTTGTCCTACCCCATCAATCCACTAATATGTCCCTCTATTTTGAGGACAAAATAGAAATTAAGTTTGGGGGGGGGGGATTTTAAACTTTAAGTCTTAGCAGGTCCTAGCCTAACGAGGAATGGAGTTGGGCTATGTTTCTAGGGTGAAGACTAATTTCTTTATACGATGACCATCTAAATCTTCACCCTATTTTCCTGTTTTTAATTTTTTCTTATTTTCGGAGGTGTTGCCTTGACCAGAATACACTCATTTTGGATACTCGTGGGTTCCTCTTGTGGGGACCCATCATCAATTGTGTCATCATCATCATCCCCAAATTTCTTAGAAAAATATAAAAAAAAAATTCAAAATTTTCATCCTCAAGTTTAGGTGTGGTAATGCTAGTCGTAGTCAATGAGGAGCTTAGTGCAATGAACCGCATAGTTAGTCTGTAGATCCCTCTGGAATTTACTTAATTTTGCGAAACTTTTACTTTTCTCCAAATTCTTCATGCACCCACACCAGTCATAATTATGGATTGATTAGAATAGTTTTATAAAGTTTATAACACCTACTTCATTACAACAAGATATGCACAAGAATATGATGCATAGCCATTCGAACATAATTGTTGCATTAAATTGTAACTTAGGGTCAATTGCACGATAGTTAGATCCCTTGGATTTTTCTCATTTATATATCTCAAGCACACTTTCGAACCGTGTCTGCATGTTAGTCTCAATTGTCCCTACCATCTGTCTTAGCGAATGCTTATGTGAAATCCAGTGATGCTAAACATCCAACCCTCAATTCCCATAGTTGATATGATATTTTGTGTTGTCTTACTTGCTTTAAAAACTACATGAGCATTTGGCATTAAGAAATGACTTAGGCCATCTTTGGATCGTTAGAGCCTAAATATTCCCTAACCTATACTAAAATATATCCCTAGTGTCCCCGTTGAGCCTAATGAAAAAGAATGGAGTGTGCTAAGCACACTATTGAAACCCCCATTCGCCATCGTTTCTATTACCCACATTAACTTAACCCTAAAAGCCTATACACTTTTAGCCTACCCTTTGAGAGAGTAGGATGTGGGTGGGAAATTGATTCTAGGAGGACCAATTCTTTTCAATTAGGCTATTTTTCGGAAGACTTATTCTTTCCGTCGTCGAAAAAAAATTATATATATATATATAAGAATATGTATCGACGAAAAATGAAACGGAAGAAGAAGAGTGTAAACAAAGATTCAAATGGAAGCATAGCTTTCAAGAGAAAAATATGTAGAAAAATCCTACTGATAAGAATGATGTGATATTTTTAGAAGAATATATTGCCCAAAACAAGTTTGGGGGGAGAAAGAAGAAAAGTGAAAAGTAACGAAAAGCACCCCTCCACTTGTAGTCTTTGCAGGTCCTAGCCTAAAAAGGGAAAACTTCCTTTTGCTTGGAAGTATGAGGGATAAAAGGGTAGTCTTACTCTCTCACTTTGAATTCCTAATCATTTCCATCATATCCCCCATCACCTCGGCCTTACATTACAAGCTATATAAAGACCTAATGATCTTCTTGCCAATGCTTATGTTGTTTTAACTGTCAAGTGAGTAATATGAGATTGATCACATACTTCATGTTCATTATTATTCACCCTAAAGCTCACTGTGTTAGCATAATCTTAGCTATTACAAGTAATTGGGATAGGAGAGCATTGTATGGCATACATAGAAGTGCATGGGATGGATGTATAAGTCTTTTAAATCCTTGGGACCTTTCTGTCTGTAACTGACCGGGTTTGGATGGTAGATCTCATAATTCTTAATGCATGATTTTCTCTTAAACCTTGATTTTCATATGAATGTGGTGTTTAGCTTAATAAAACTGTTTTAGTTAATATATTCTTTAAGACTGGTGATCACACACACACGGAGAAATTAGAAGTAATAGCAGTTTTAAGAAAAGATCAGTTGGTTTTATATGACTAAGCCTGCATATATGTGGTGAGCATCAAACTGAGATTACTTGCATACCATACACCTATAACTTGAGATGAAGCCAAAAAGATTTTATGTTTTATTCGTAGTTTAATTTTTACCTTCTTTTGTATTTATCTGTTTTTGTATTTATCTGCATAGTCGAGTCACTCGAAAGAGTCTCCTTGAGTTTGTGGGTTTATAGAGGAGTGTAAATAGTGTCACCCTCCAAAAAGATTTTAATTTTTGTTATTTATATGCTTTTGTATTTATAAGTCTATAGTTTACTCGTGGTCGAGCAAAGTTTAAGTTTGGGGGTATTTAATCGATGTATTTTATACGTCGATTTTATATACTTCTATGGCTTAACTTATGCTATTTCACGATGCTTTTGGCTACTAAATATGTTTTCGGTGAGTTTTGTAAGTTTCAGGGTTATTTGTGAAAATATGCGAAACTTCAGGGTTTTAAGTGCAAATTTCAAGAAAGGCCAAAAAGGAAAAATGAAGAAAAAGTAAATGTTGCAGAATCTGGAGACCTTGCGGACGCAAGGTGCCTCAGACCTTGCGACCGCAAGGTAGGCAGTACGGGTCACAAAAGCTAAAGCAAAGAATTCCAAAGGCCGGACATACTGGAGACCTTGCGGACGTAAGGTACCCAACACCTTGCGACCGCAAGGTGGTCAGAATGCGACTATTTCGGATTTTCACACGGTCATTCGATTGAATTACAACTCCCGAGTATATATAGAAGTCAGATGCCGAGCCCAAGAGGAAAGGACGGCTAGAAGCTCTCTTAGATAGATTTTAGGTAGTTTTTAGATTGTATAACATAGTTAGATTTTGTAATTTCAAGTATTGAAGATCAAATCATGTATCCGATCATCTCCATGTGTTGTTCATTGTCTATGATGAACTAAATCATCCATAATCTAGGAGGTGGGAGGTAACTTGTATCAAATTTATGTTTTGATTCTTATATATGTTCATTCAATGCTTGTTGATTGTGTTGTTTATCAATCCATATATTATTTTGCTTTGAACAAATTAATGTAATCGCAAATAATAAAGGCTTAGAGGTGCGGATAACTGCATGACCAAGTGCATATGTCGTACATTGGCTCACCAACACAATAAATTTGACCTATCGATGCACGAGAGTGATAAGTTAGGACCAGGTTCATACATGATCTAGGTGACAGATAGATCATAAATCTAGGTGACAGCTAGATTAATAGTTCATGTGCTTAGGATATAGAATGGATGAATTTTGCGGGGATGGAGGCTGAACCAATTGTTCAACAGACTATATCTATTTTTAGTGAACGAACCCAAGACATTGAATGATATTATTATGAATTGAACATAAAGGAGATATAAGTGAAACCCAGAATCCTAGATTGTCACCCACCATAAGATCTTCACATCTGTTATTACTGCTAATTAGTTAAACATCTAAATATAAATAGTAGTTTAGAATAGAATTAAATATAAAAACCCCCTTTAGATTAATAATTGTTATCAATAAATTGCACTGTTCATGATCACTTGTCTCTGTGGGTTCGACCCTTTGCTTCCAATACTATTCTATAATAGTCTTGTCCACTTGCAAGGAAAAAGATTAATTAAAACATCGATCAACGTTTCCGGGCATATGACTTACGTTTGGGCCTATTGAGCCAAGCAGTTCTATATATATTAAGATAGTCTATATAAGAAAATATCCCGTCAAAATATTTTTTTTAATGAAACATGTGAAAAACGTGTGGCGACTACGAGCTATTAGTAGCATCTTGAACAAACTCTTCGTATTTGCTGCATATAAATTGATTTCTATTAAATATTGATGATTCTGATATGAACAATAATATGAGACTATGTTCCAAGTCACTAAGTGTTATTTGTTGAGGCATAGCTAGGTTATTCTATTCCCTACCAACAACTCATGACATCATGAGTTTAGTATTTGCCTTTGCCTTTGCCTTTGCCTATAATTTTTTTATTTTATTGGTAATTAATTAAGCACACTTGCTTGCAAATAAACTTCTTCACGGTAACATATGATTAGTTCAACTCGATCCATCAGACCTCCTTGAGACCATAATTATGATGTTTGATTGGCAAGTGACAATATATTCTGAACAATATATAATAGTACTAGGCTATCACATTTAAAAATTCCACTAAAAGTCCTTATGAAAATGTTTTTGTTCTCCAATATCAGAACCCGTTGTTTTCTTTATACTCCCTCCATCCCTAAATTAGTTTAATGTTTAACCGATGTACATATTAATGAAAAATAATTGATTAGGTTATACATATTGGTATCAAGTGTAAAAAGTGAAACTTACAAACAAAACATATTTTTTGGGATGGTGGGGGTGCGATATACAATACATAAATTTTAATACTCATTTTTTATTAGATAAATTGAATCAAATTAAATTATAAATGGTAAAAGTGACTTTTAGAAAATATATTTTTAGGCATGACCAGTTATATAGTTTTTTTCTAGAGTTACGTATCAATCCTAAAGGTCTTCAATTTTTTTACAAGATAGTGATAGTAGTATTAATTATATATGTTCATGTTCAACTACAAATGTTGTATCTAAAATGTTTTCAAATTTATAATAATATTTTTATTTATGATTCTCTATTATTAATTTTTCTGTTTCTTAATCTTTCTATTATAATTGTTTTTTGATTTATATAGATTGAACTCATATTTGTTATGTTGCAATAATTTAACACTATTAATATTATTTTTCCTCTTCATTTTGCTTTAACACATGGAAAAAAATATATGTTCGTGCGTTTAACGTACGGGTGTAAAATTAGTTTTCTATAACTCCAAGGTGGGAGTTCTAATCCATTAGTTTTCTCCATACTAATTTAATTTGAGAAAATAAGGTGTGAGCAATAATATAATAATGAAGATTTTACGTTTGCCAATCGGAAGAGGTATATATATAACAATGTCAGGATGGGTTAAGGGCCGTGGGTCAATCCATCATTTGGTGGGGACAGGGCGGACCGGCCCCCCAAAATGATGTGCTTTATAATTGTTAGCACAACCTCGTCCACAGTAGGTCGTGAATTAGGCAGGTCAGCTCACAAAAATATATATTAAAAGTATAATATTAGGATTTATTCAAAAATGGTCTATTTTATGTAGGTGGTCAATTTACATTTCGATTAGTTGCTAATGTTTAGAGTTGTCTCTCTACATCTCATGTTTCAACGATGATGAATTGTTTCTTCTTCGTTTGATCAACTCATAAAATTAGTCAATTAGACATTTTCATAATCAAAATGGCTTTATTTTAGTGGGAGTATGGTAGGGTAGTTATACACATCTTCGTCTAATATATAGTAGTAGCATGGATCATTCTAGGCGTGATTTGAGATATGAGCCATGTATTTCTTGGTATCTCATTCTTAATTTGTTTGTCTGAGTAAAATTTAGAATTGGCCAGAATATCTTTTAGGTTCAAGAAAAGCTCAAATATAGAGTTTCTTAGTCTGAAATCTAAAAAGGAGATAGAGAGTTGGTAGGGCTAGGGGTGTGCAGAAATTTTCCGGAACCGGACAGGACCAGTTAAAAATGGACCGGATCAATATTTTGGATTGGTCATGGATCTGAATTTTCATAGAACCGGACAATTGGGTCGGTCCCTGATTCTAGAAACAAAAAACGCAGAACCGCACCGAATCCAATGTGTTACTTATTATTATTTTATTACATATAATTATATATGTATATAATATAGTATACTATATATATATATATATATATATATATATATATATATACACGTATAAATAAATATAAATATTAATTCCTTAATTATTTCATTTTCCTAACCCTAAATCCTATTTGTGTTTGTCTGCTGCCGTCTCATACCACAAGAGTAAGACCAAAGCGAGAGAGAGACTGAGAGACCAATCACCAAGCTCACCTCTGTGTGAATCGATCTGTCGATTCTTCGTCCCTTCAGAGTTCAGGCTTCAGGCTTCAAGGCTTCAACTAAAACCCTTCAATCAATCTACAGCACAGACTCTTCAACAGTGAGTTTGAGCTTCAGCAAGCTTTGGCTTTGACTTCCCTTGAAGGTTAGCTACTTAGCTTCTCTCTCTCTCTCTTGCTCTCTCACTCTCAATCTCAATTCTCACATAGTCACATGAATCTGTTTTGAACTTTACAGATCTACCCAAGTCTCAAGACTCTCAACCCTCAACTCTCTCTGTAATCTGTGATTCTATATGCCTCTGTGTGTATGTGTGTGTTTATAAGTTGGAAAAATTTAGATGTGAATTTCTTAGTAATCCACTTCACTGCTGATGCTCTCTTAGCAATTTTTCAACTTGATTGATCTTGGCCTAATTTTGCTCCATAGTTCTGATACAATTTATGTTGCAGTAGCATATTAAATAT
Source organism: Codonopsis lanceolata (assembly GCA_013146195.2). Classification (NCBI taxonomy): domain Eukaryota; kingdom Viridiplantae; phylum Streptophyta; class Magnoliopsida; order Asterales; family Campanulaceae; genus Codonopsis; species Codonopsis lanceolata. The sequence continues at coordinate 55,967,954 of CM028380.1, forward strand.
GTTGGGCAGGGAGAAGGAATGATGAGTAGTATAGCATATACTAATTTAATTTTGTTGGGTATAAGTTATAACACGTATTACTATTGTTGAAATTGTGCATGCATATGGATATGGTGATGGTGTGAAGGAATTAAAGGACAAATGATGAGACATGGATGGGAGTAATTTCTTGATTCCCATTTTAATTTCCTATTGAAGTATTGATCCAAACAATATATATATGACTGATATTGTGTAAAATCAATACAAGCAAGAGAAACAACATTCTAAAAACTATGAGGTCTTTACGATTTTATTATGTATTTGTATTAAACTGGTAAAATATAAATAATGATCGTATTGATCCGGTCCTGATTCTGATACATCTTTAATTGGTTCTGGATCGGACCAAGGTATTGATTCTCAAACATACTGAGTTGGTCATGATTCTAAATTTTTTGAGAACCAGACTATTAATTTGGTCCCAATTTTCTTATTTTTTCCAAAAAAATGAATCAAACCGAATCAAACTCAACGTTAGGCCTCAATTGTGGATACTCTAAGAGAAACCGCACAGCCACTTTGAAAGTAGTTTTAAGGTGCTCAGACGTGTTGACCTTTTGCCCTTGCCATAGAATTCACTACATCAATTATCTATATTATAATTTTGCTCAATAGTTAATTATTGGTCCGGATTCATTTTTATTTTTTACTAAATATAACTACTGGTGAGGATTAAATCTTCTAAAAAGTTAACTAGTAAATATTTAGTAAATATTAAATCTCAATTTCCACAAGCGTATGTACGGTTAATTCCAGTAAATATTTAGTAGACATTTATTATTATACTATTTTACGGTTTTATTAAACATTTATTGTTTTACTGAAATCTTATCTCTAATTTATTCTTTCATTTATTGTAGTTTCTTAATTGATTGTTATTGTAATCAACTGAAATCTCAATTTAATTTTTGTTCGATTTAGATTGAATTTTTTTAAAAAAAAGTTGTTCGTAAGTTTTGTAATTATTTTTTATAATTTTAAATATTTGTATTTTTAATTTCTTTCTTTTAAAAAAATTTATGTTAACTTTCCCTTATTGGTCTGAAATCTTTGTGATTTCGATTTTGAGTAGTTTTTTGTTAGTTCACATCGTCTCATTCAATTTATTTTATGATTTTTGTATGAGATTTTCATTTTTAAGTTTATTTCAATTAACATGTGTTGAGTTGGTATGTGTGAAAGAGAATGTTTTTGAATGTTTAATAATACTCTTTTTAGATGAGTTACAAAATTTTACAGCCAATAAAATGTGTTTTTTCTTTATTTTTTGGAATGTCGTCATTACTTTGTGTAGTGTATATTGATCCGACTCTTACAAAATCTCAAGTACTCCCTCCGTCCCTAAATAATCGTCCTAGTTGACCCGGCGCACAGTTTAAGAAAAAATAATTGACTTGATTTCATGTGCATGTGGCCCATAATTAAAATAGAGTGAAAAAGTAAGGATAAAGTGATAAAAGTGATGTTCTAAAAAGATAAGTTTCAAACTAGACAATTATTTTGGAACAGACGAAAAAAGAAAGAAGGACAATAATTTAAGGACGGAGGGAATATATATTAATTTATTCGTATCATACTCATTTTATACACTGACATCTACCGTGCCATAAGCATGGGCGGGCATGAAATCTAATAAAATTTAAAAATATATCAAACTAATATATCCACTAATCAAATGGGACACTGCTTTCTAGGTTTTTTTTTTCTTTATCTTATGTTGATTTAGGGCTCTCAGAGTAGTTGAAGTCTGCGTGATCGCGTCAAGAGGTTTTTTGAAGTTCAACATCAAAGTCTTCATTTAAAAAAGTTTAAATGAAAACTTTTTTCTTACTTTTTAATTTGAAAGCATAATAAGTATATACATTGCGTGTTATTCTTTTTTGAAAAATTAAAATACAAATATTCATTTGGAAGTTGGAACGAAGGGAGAATATCATCATTATCTTTATACACAACCTAAACAAAGCCAACTCATATATATTTCATTCGTTTTCAAATCATCGTCTTTCTTTATTTTTTCGTCTATTCTAAAATAATTAACCTCTTTCAAAACTTTTTCTTGTAAGAAAATACGTTTATTACTTTACCCTTATTTTTTCTACCTATTTTAATTATGACCACAATGTTAAAGACATTAAAAAATATATACATTTCACTAATATTTATAATACAATTAATTTTTTTTTTCTTAAACGATGTGTAGGATCATAGAAGACAATAATTTGAAAACGGATTGAGTAATTCACAATATACTCACTCATTTAATTAAAATTCTTGAACAAACAATATATTTCACCATTCTTCTTATTCAAAAAAAAAAACATAATTATACGAAACAAGAAACGTAACATGCAGAATTATCCCGTGGGAAAGAACCAAAAACAGAAAAAGGAAAAATGCAATTCTTGAGGAACAAGTCACTATAGATACCAGTATTAATTGTCGTCTCAAACCTTGAGAAGTTCCATCATTTCTTGTTTGAACTTGGGCATAGCAGGTTTTGGGAGAGAAATGAGAACCCTAACCCCACCTTTATTTGAAGAAGCAGTTTTAGAGCTAGGAGGCTGGAAAATACATGCATTAATATAATTCCCAAACATGCTCCAAGGAAGTCCAATCACGTTAACAGGCTTCTTCCACCCAAAATCAATTTCCTCCAACAACCCCAATCGTCTCCAATCTGTTAACACCATTGTTGCACCAGTCACTTCAATCGGCACCTTCTGTGTTATGGCTGTTTCCCAGGAATCAAGGTATCCCTTAACAAAATCAAAACTAGACCCCATTTTTTTGCACTGTTTGATCGCTTTTGCAATTTGACCAAGAGGTCCCTCCTCTAGCTCTTTCCCAGTCAACTCTAAATGTGAAGCAACAATAGAATTCCCATAATACCCTTGTGGCAATGGTGGATTTATGAGGTGCCTCGCCCCCATGATCAACATGCAGATGGTTTTCCCATCAAGGTTTTGCTCTAAGGCTCTAAACCTAGCCCTCCAAACATAGGCACCTAGGATCTCAAGACTTGACAATGGGGGTTGAAGCTCTTGACTCGTTTGCTCAGACAAACACATCATTTTGAGTTTTGATATGCTCTTGGCTCCTACGTTGAACCATTCATGAACCATTTCTGTTGTGGGTAAAAATGGTGAAGTTACTAAAGAGGGGTAATGAGCTGGAAATTTTAGGGGTTCTTGGCTAGCTTTCCCTACAAAAAAATTCTCTCTCTCCCATACGGGTATTACCGATGGTTTGCTCAGTCCACTAGCCAACTCGGCCAAGGCTCGATAAAATTGAGAAAACCCGATCCCGTCGCAGACCGAGTGTGACATGCCCACACCTATGGTGAAACCACCACAAGTAAACTTGGTTACCTGCATAACTAGAGGGTGGTAATAGCCGTTTATGTCCGCATCCGCTGGGGTGTAGTTATAGATAAGCGACTTGGCAGTGTCACCATCGATTTCCTCAAAATGATTAAATGAAGAAAGATCAGAATCGACGGTTGCCTCCAAGAAAGGCACACCAACTGCACCATCCTCAGGACGGCTAGTGATTCGAAGCTTGCCATCATTGTGTCGCTTAATCTTGCTGGCTAAGGGATAGTAATAAACCAAAACCCGGGAGAGGGCTTCTTTTATTACAGAAATCGGGTCAGACAACAAGGACGACGACGAGTAATTAGGGGTTTGAATTAAAGAAAGAGAGTCTATGCTTACGGGGAGATCGGATTCATAGACATGGAAGGTTTGACAGATAAGCTCAATGTTGGTGTTGTTGTCTATGGTGGAGAGAGAAAGAACATGCTGAGGTGTAGCTTCTGCTGGCTTAACAAGGACAACATCCTTCTTATGAATTGAAGAGGAAGTTTTTTGGTGATCAGTTGCCATAATGAATTATGAATATGGAGCAAAGCAAAGTTGTGCTAGTCAGTCTTAAGACTTAATTAGAGACTAGAGGTAGAGGCGTTGATACTTATATACACAACAATTAGCCAACTGCTACAGCAAGCACGTTGTTATTAGAGCACGTTTTATAAAGGTTGTCTTGTCAATTGTCTGAAGAAAGTTGGCAGCTGCAGCCATATATAGTGGAGTACTTCTTCGGTTTACAAATTGTTATCAAACTTCCATTTTTCCGTCCATTTTAAAGTAATTGTTCATTTTAAAAAAAAAATCATTAAAAAAATATTTTTACAATTTTTTTCTTATTTTTTCAACCTAACCTAATTATGACCACATGTTCAAGGGTATTAACAAGGGCTTGAGCATTGATGAGGGACGCAATTGGAACTCGACCCAAATAATGCGTAAATAAGGGATGCATTGCTTCAATTGGTAGTTGATGAGCACAATTAGAACTCAATAGTTGTGGGTGGTTATTTGTACGGAGGTTATTTGTAAGTGTAAGTCTCCTGTAAGACCATCTTACAGATTTTTATTCGTAGACGGAGCTTCACTCTCTCACAACTCAACTCACTAACACATGGTGGGTCGGGTAAAAAGGATCCTCTTACGAAAAAAATCCATAAAATCATCATACCCAAATTTTTGTCTAGCCAATGACGTACCGTTGGATTTTACGACCGAGATCGAACCGGACCGCCAATTATCTAAAGTCAAATTCCCCATCAGTTTTATAACTTATATATATTTTCCCTATATTTTATTCCCAACTTCTATAAAAATCAGGGATAATTTGCCGAACATATTGCACTTAATTTGTTCTTTGTGACTTTTAGATTTTCTGGGAATTATTAGTGCTTTAAAGGTTCATTTCATAGCTATTTGGGAGGTTGAAGGCAACATGTAGCAGAATTGAAGAGATAAAAACCATTATGTCAACTTTCGTTAAGGTCTGTCAAAGAGTTCAAGGCAAAATTCTCTAACGGAAGCTAACCGAGGACCAATCTGCAATGTATGGGTGCATGAGGGCTGCTTCTTGCGTCTGAAAAAGCGAAGGGGCTCCATAGCAAAAGGATAAAGTGCCGGGGAACCACTGCAAATCTGAAAACTTCTAAAAAAAATTGTTGTTAATTGCTTCGGCTTCCACGTCACCCCTCCCATTCATCGGGACAATGACTTGTGTAGGACGCCTCATTTAGAAATTTACGTATCATAATAAATAAATAATATGCTATAAGAAATAACAAAAATTGATTAACCTGAGATGGTTCCTAGTGAAAAACTTTAGGTTTCAAAATTTGCATGTTGGTCTTTAGTTTGAAACCCCTTAGTGTTGTTATTAAGTTTTATTCGTGAGATGTGTCACTCTGCTCCGGTGCCCCTACACTTTTAAGGTTTGTCGTGTGATATAATGAAAAGACAAAAGTGACACATTTTAAGGTTGAAAGTGACACTATAAAGGGAAATTATTATAATTTGAATTAAAATACAAAGTGACACTCTTAATACTAAAAAGTGACACTCTTAATACTAAAAAAATGTCACTTTAAAACTAACATTGACTGTCAAAAGTGACACATTTAATACTAAAACGTGACATTTTCAATGCTAAAAAGTGACACTTTTAAGGTCAATAACGACGATTTTTATTTATAAGGCAAAATAAGACTTGTACGGTCAAAAGTAACATATTTAATGATAAAAAATGACACTTTTAATGTTATAAAGTAACACTTTAATGTCAAGCGTAATGATTTTTTTTATAAAAAAATGAGACACTTTTCAAAGTGAAAGTAACATATTTAAGACTAAAAGTGACACATTTAAGCCAAAAAAGTAACATTTTTTTAGGGAAAATTTATAATTTTCATTAAAAATGCAAAGTGACACTTCTAAGGCTAAAAGTGACACATTTTATACTATAAAGTGACACTGTTAATAGTAAAAAGTGACACTCTGCATATATAAACATGAGGGGTAGCGCTATAATTTTCAAAAACTAAGAGGTTGCATTGAGATTTCTGAATTTTACCCCATTTAACCTGGAGAGATCCATCTTACGGATAAGGATCCGTATAAGACTGTCTTACAAGAGATCACCTCCCGCACCTTCTCTTTTCTTTATTTTTCAGCCTTATTTTATGAGGTGGAAAATGTCTAGAAACCCTTAATAAAATGTCCAAATTGCCCTTTTTAGCTTGGATAATACTCTAACTTTCTTTGGGAAACGCAACAGACGACTGAAAGGCATCAGCTCCATTAAAAGGTTTTTATCATCATTCACTAGTTATTGAGCTCGTGCTTTGCGCTGGCACAATGTAAATTAAATATCAACATCTACTTTTATTAATTTGAATGTTTCATCATACATTGATGAATCATGTATATAAAGTATAAACCATGCTTCAAAAAGTAATAGATGTAAACAAATAATGCAAACAAATTCACATATAAAATATAAATCATGTTTTCGTTGTTGGGAGCGGTAGCGGCTGAAGCTCTATGTTTGGGGTTATGGCTCGGTTTTGATCATATTAGAGTTTTGTCGAAAGAGAAAATATTGAAATAAATTTACGATTTTATTTTATAAAAGTTATGATTAACATTATTTATAAATATATATTGGTTACAAAAGTCTTTAGATAAAAAAAATATTTATGTTAATCACCAAAAATCATTTATCTAAATACTTTTAAAATAAATATCAATTTTCGACAAATGTTTGTTACATCACTTTTATTGGTAATAGTAGTAGAAATGCATCTTAGTGAAAAATTATTGTTATTAGTGAAAGAAATTGTGCAACTTGATACACGAATTTCTTTATGTGTCATTTGTTTGTTGGCAAATGTAATTGGACAAATGTGTTCTACTCGGTAGGAACATCAAAATAATATATTTATTTGTCTAATTCGAGTTTTGGATGAATAAGATATCAATGATTAAAGTACAATAGTTGTTGAAAAATTAGTGTATTTAGTGAAAGAAATTGTGCAACTTGAGGCACGAATTTCTTTACGTGTCATTTGTTTGTTGGCGAAGATAATTATGCAAATGTTTTCTACTTGGTGAGAACATCGAAATATATTTATTTGTCCAAATCGAGTTTTGAATGAATAAAATGCCAATGCTTAAAATATAATACTTGTTAAAAAATTACTCCCTCAGTTTTCAAAATATTGTCTATTTTGATCTGACACACCGTTTAAGAAAAAATAATTGACTTTAATATAAATATTGGTGAAATGTGTGGTTTCCTTTAATGCTCTTGAGTATGTGATCATAATTAAAGCAAGTAGAAGGAGTAGTATTTTTAGTGAAAGAAATTGTGTAACTTGAGGCATGAATTTCTTTACGTGTCATTTGTTTGTTGACAAAAGTAATTGTGCAAATATGTTCTACTCGGTAAGAGCATCGAAATGATATATGTGTTTGTTCAAATCGAGTTTTGGATGAATAAGATATCAACGCTTAAAGTATATATGGTGTTAGAAGTGGGTCGTTAGAAGTAAAGTACTTACCCAATACCAATATAATAATATTATCATGTATTGGATAAGAAATGATGTTGATATATAGTAAAAGTCTTTCAATAAAAGATTTCCACTATTATTAACATTAGAGCAGGTACAGCGGAGGTTTATTATGAAATCTTCCACCAATCTTTCCATCCAACAGAGGTTTATAAGAAATCACAACTAAATCAATGGATGATTTATTGCCAAAAGAATCAACAGAAGAACCCATGAATTTGGCAAATCGTCACAACGGTCCCTGCCCAAACGGCTGTGTTTTGAGCCACAACCCATCAAAACGGCGTCGTTTTGATGGGCCAAAAGTGAAGAAAAAAAAATCTGCCGACAAGGTTGCTGCAGCCACTTTACACTTGTCATTAAAGTAGCGGTTTGTGGGATTTTTTGATTATCTGCTGTTCAAGGGCAGTTTGGGTATTCAAAAAAGTTTTAAAAAAAACAGTACACATTTTTATCTATAAATAGAGACTTGGTTTGCCTCATTTGGATACCAAATGCATTTTTGGCAAAATTTGAATTTATTTGTAAGTTTTCTCTCTCTTCTCTTTCTCTCCAAATTTCATTTTTTTAATTAATCCATTTTTAAGTTGTGTATTTTTTATTATTAATATTGTTATTATTTACTACTTAAATATTTTAAATGGATGCAGATTATTACATATAATTGTCTTTATTGTTAATTGTTTATTATTACCATTATTATTGTTAAATTTCATATTATTATTGTAATTAGGTTGTTATTATTATTGTCAATATTATCATTAAGTAATATTAGTTGTCATCAATGTATAATTTTTTTTGTTAATTTTGTTTTATTTTCAGCTATTGTCATCAATGTCTTCACGCTCAGTTTCTCATAAAAGCAAAAACCCTCAAAATCGAATTAATCAACGTCTGAATACACCAAATGAACCTTCTCCTTGTCAGAATCATCAACACACTCCACAAAGCCAACCATCACATTACCATAATTTTTTTGAAACACAAAATATTCCAAATTTTGGAGTTCATCCGAATTTTCAAAACCTAAACTCTATGCAGTATGGAAACACACCAATATTTCCCCATGTGTCATTGTCGATGCCACAACAAACTTTCCCGTGGAATACTCCATTACCTTCAAATTTGTCTCATTCTTCAACACAACAATCACACTTAAATCAAGGGTATTTCCCCATGGGAGTTCCAGGTGGCTCTTCATCTGAATATACTCCAAGTAGTCCCATAGCTTCAAATATACATTTTTTTTTCAACACAACCAGAACCGGACAATGAAGAAGAGATTGATATCCAAGATGATATGGTTGATGAAATCACTCCTAAGAGTGGAAAAATAATAAGAACTAGGTGGGCGACGTACGAGACTGTTACCTTGTGTAAATCGTGGGAGAACGTGACTACCGATAGTTTCGTTGGAACAAACCAAACATCAACACAATTCTGGTAAAAAGTGACAAACACTTACAACGAGCATCGTGGGAATTGTATGATCAGAACTTTGGGTCAAATTAAGAATCATTTTCAAAAATTGTCTAGGGCAGTTTCAAAATTTTCTGGCGCTTTTAATCAAGCATTAGCTTACAAAGAAAGTGGCTGGAATGATGATGATGTAATTATGAAGGCACATACGATTTATGAAGCTGATGAAGGGAAACATTTTATGTCAATAGAAGTGTGGCAAATACTTCGTAATATTCCCAAGTGGTGGGCAAAATATGTTGAAGTGGGAAAACATTCAACAAGCAGTGGTTCAAAACGATCTCAAAATGAAGCTTTTGATGTTCAAAACTCCTCAAATGCTGAAACATCTTCAATGACATATCCAACTCGACCTCCTGGAAAGAAAGCTTCAAAAAATAAGGGAAAAAATGTGAATACTGAAAAAATTTCTGAAGACTTACGTAAATCAAACCGTATCGAATCAGAGCTTAGTGAGAAAATTTAGCGATATTTCACTATCGAACATGAAAAGCTGGAGGAGACCAAGAAGAAATGTATGTTCAAACAATGTGAGGTCTTGAAAAACATGGAAAACAAATCTGTTGAAGAAGATGATGATTGCACAAGGTTGTATCGTGTACTGTTTAAGTAGATGATATTTTACTGCAAAATATTGTATTGTACTGTTATTTTATCACCGTTTGTATTGTATTGTATTGTGCTTTCTTTAATTTGACAATTTTGTCAAAATAAATCAATGTGTTGTCAACATCATCCTAACAAAATAAAAAAACAAAATAAAATCTTCAAGATATCCATAAATGGATAGAAATCCATGTTTCATGGTATTGGAAATGATTTCCATATCCATCATCCTTTAACAATTAAGATAACAAATAAAAGACATTGTCTTGTCACAATCACCCAAAGGTGATTGTGACAAGACATTGTTTCTTTTTTACTCAATTGGATGACAATTGAATTTTCTCATCTCCCGTGACTTTCTATAAATCTGGTTAATGATGCATTTGTTTAACAATTGAAGAAACCATCACAAATGTATGTAAATGCTTCGTTCATTGTGTTGTGCTTTCTTTAATTTGACAATTTTTTCAAAATAAATCAATGTGTTGTCACCATCATCCAAACAAAATAAAAAGACAAAATAAAATCTTCAAGATATCCATAAATGGATGGAAATCCTTGTTTCACGGTATTGGGAATGGTTTCCATATCCATCTTCCTTTAACAATTAAGATAACAAATAAAAGACATTGTCTTGTCACAATCACCCAAAGGTGATTGTGACAAGACATTGTTTCTTTTTTACTCAATTGAATGACAATTGAATTTTCTCATCTCTCGTGACTTTCTATAAATCTGGTTAATGATGCATTTGTTTAGCAATTGAAGAAACCATCACATGTTCTAATACACTTAAAAATTATGTCTTCTTCAAGTTCTAGTTGGAATTCAAACACTGACAATGAATATGAAGATGATTTACAGAATGACATTCAATGAAGTGTGAATGAATATATATTTGACCTTAATGGTCGTCGACGTCGCAAGCGTCAAATTTGTAGAGAACTAATACGATCTCAACAAGATGAAAGAGAAGTTTGTGAACGTATATACATTGATAGAAATCGTGCTGAGGGCCATCAACGCATGTATTCAGACTATTTTGCAGAGAATTCAACATACACCGACCAACAATTTCGCACCAGATTTCGGATGCGAAGACATGTATTCCTTCGTGTAGTGGAAGCTCTTGGTGCTCATAGTCCATATTTTCAACAATGATTTGAAGCATATGGGAGACCTGGTTTATCACCAATACAAAAATGCACTGCTGCTGTAAGAATGGTTGCTTACGGAATGTCCGGTGATGCATGTGATGACTATATTCGTATCGGAAAAAGCACAGCAATTGAATGCTTGAAGAAATTTTCTGAATGTGTGGTTAATGTTTTTGGAGAACAGTACTTGCGAAAGCCAACAGAGGAGGACCTCCAACGATTGCTTCATGTTGGGGAGACACGTGGTTTTCCTGGTATGTTAGGTTGCATAGACTGCATGCATTGGGAGTGGAAGAATTGCCCGGTGGCTTGGCAAGGTCAGCACGCTCGAGGGGATGGAAAGGCGACCGTAGTTCTTGAAGCAGTCGCTTCCTACGATTTGTGGATATGACATGCTTTCTTTGGCACTCCAGGTACTTGTAATGATATAAATGTCCTTGATCGATCTCCAATATTTAACGATATTTATAATGGTGTAGCCCCGGCAGTAGGCTTTACTGTTAACGGTAATCAGTATAACTTGGATTATTATTTAACCGATGGTATATATCCTCCATGGGCTACACTCATCCGGTCCATTCGATTGCCGCAAAGTGATAAACATAAGCTCTTTGCTCAACACCAAGAAGCAGCAAGAAAGGATGTTGAGCGTGCCTTTGGGGTATTGCAGGCACGATTTGCTATTATACGAGGACTAGCACTTATGTGGGAGGTATGTATGCTGGGAAAAATTATGAAAGCTTATATCATATTACATAATATGATTGTCGAAGATGAACGAGATACTTACACACGCTTGCCAAATGCTTCAGACTATGAACAGACTGACATTACTGATGGTAGCTTAGCATGACAATATCTTAACGAGCGTATTCCCAAACACGCAAGATATCTTAAACGAAGGTGTACCGTTTGAGATAAAGAATCACATCGCCGCCTACTCCATGATTTAATTGAAAATATTTGGAGATTTTTTGGTAATCAGTAATTTTTATTGTAGTTGTTGTATTATTTTCGGATATTGTTGTGAGTTTCTTTGAATTGTTTATTTAATGAATTTAATTATTGTACTTTTTTAAATTTATTAATGAATATTAATATAAATATTATTCGACTTATAATAAATTGATAATATTATTATATTATATATATATTAATTAATTATAATAATATTGAATTATTCTGGTTATACTAAATTAATAATATTAAAAAATAAATAATATCAAATCATAATAAATTTTATTCAAATTATAATAAATTTTATTCAAATTATAATAAATAAATATTATTTTAATAATGAGTATTTAAATAATTTCGAAATTATTTATTTATGCAATATCAAATTTATTTATGAGTATAAATTGAAAGAATATATTAAATTAATAGAGATAAAGATGGTGGGGTAGATAGAGTTGTTGGAGATAATGATGGTGGGGTATATAAATGTGTTGGATTTTGTGCCACCATTGGGAGGGTTTTTTTGTTTTAAATCAAATGGGTATCTAATGGATTAGTTTATTGGTTTTTAATGGGTTGAGTTTGATTTTGGGTTTGATTTTAACAAACCGTTGCACTTGCTCTTAGAGGAGATTGATAGTAAATGATTAATATCACAATATCATATTAACTATTATTAATTATTATTTTTAGCTAATGGCTAAAAAATAAAAAATAAAAAGTTTAAGTCCAGTTGGCAACGAAATAAAGTTAGAGGGGGGTGAATAGTCTTTTAAAAACTTTAAGGGTTATTTTGAAAACCTTTAAAATTTACAGCGGAAAAGATAAGTTTTCAGCAGCTGATGTAAAATTAGCAGGTAAGAGCTCCTGAACTTAAAATAATTTGGTTTAATTTTCTTTTGATCACTTCAGTATAATGAGTGAATTGAAAGACAATATATAAGATCAATTATGTAAAGAATCCATGAATGTAACCGTTAAACATTTAAGTAAATAGAAGCTGCTTAAGTGTATGAATATGAAGAACAATAGGTAGGCAGAACACAGTATTTGGAGTGGTTCACAGTGTTAAAACTGTTGCGTCCACTACTAAGTTGGTCAAACTTGAATTTTGAATTGCACTAAGAATATATAAATGCTAAGTGATCACTAACGGATAAGTGTACAACAAAAATCAGTGTTTGAGGAGTTTGATCTAATAAGAATCAAATTTGTGCAACAATCAAAAGTTTTTTAAGGATTTGAAAGAATACATGAACAACGAACAGTGATTATTCAAACAGAAACTATAAAATAATATTATATGAGAGATTATTTAGTGAGTGTTTAAGAGAAGAAATTCTTAAAAGAAAGATTTGAAGTGCTGCATATGAATGAGAGTTTCAACGTGTTTGTTCTTTTTGAGTGCTTGGAGAATTTGAGATTTTTGAATGCTTAAGCACCTAGTTCTGTGTGGTGTATTCATCAATCATGTATTCAAACGTTTTTATAGTGATATCCAGATTTGTAGCCGTTTGAGAGAGTGTGGTTGAATCTTGAATTTTTTGATGAAATGATGATCATGATCTATCATTAAATGCCCAGAAATTCTGCAAACTTTAAGAGGCAAAGAGTATACTCTAGCATAAAATATTAAAGAGAGTGGTTAGCTAGGTTTGAATAGATAAAGAACATTTAAGACATGCATGAAAGTTTTCTATTGAAAAGACATGTGAATAGTTTTTTTATTTGAAAAAAAACGACCGAAATAATGTTTTATAATAAGCGCATGAAAATCAAATATTTCAATGGATATAGTGTTTCAACAGATAGAGAATTTCGAGTGAATAAGCAGGTGTTGACACTGTTATCAATAGCTGCTAGCTGCCGATGACTTATGCTTTAAGCAGATAGAACGAAATAAGTAGAAAGGTTGCTAGATAAAGTCAAAAGGGGTATCTATTGTATAAACAACATATGATATCTTATATGCTGAAGGTTTCAGCAGATAGATTTAGATTTGTTACAAAGTCTAAGTTAAAAACGATTTAGGGATTTTTGGTTAAGTAATAAACTAGCTGGTTTTAGCTTAATGGTTTTAAGTAAATCTAATGTATGTAAGTTTCATCAAAAAGTCTCAAGTCAAGTGATGTGGAGGCTTGAGAATTCAAATATTTATAGCTAGGATTGTGATGAGTCTCTAATTTTGAAGCATGTTCTAATTTTTTTTTCTTTCTCAATATTACTATAATTTATGTTATGGTTATTATTTTGTTGTATTTAATGTTTCTAATTACTTGGCTGGTAATTAAATGATTTTAGAATTATTTTGAGTTCACGATAACTACCATTACTTTTCGGACCTAGCAATTTAGTTGTCAGTGTTTTGTAGTATAGAGATATAACACAAAATCCAATAATCCATTTTTGAGAACTTGTTTTTATTGTAGGTTAAGGGTCGTGAATTAGTGTTACTATAAGATGTCATAGCCCGTAGTTCTCGGCTACCTTAGGAAAATTTTAGGAAATTAGAGAGAAGGGATTAATTGACCATGTGGATAAATAGTAGCCCGTAGTTCTCGGCTACCCTAGGAAAATTTTGGGAAATAAAGAGAAGGGATTAATTGAGCATGTGGATAAATAGAGTGATTGTTTAGATAAAGTTATTAAATTCCTAATTCTAGTACTTAGGAAATTTTACACTGAAATTGTCTATGTGAGATCGATACTTGTCTATATTGCTGATGGATGACCAGGTACTTTTGTCAGTTGCATTTTTCGATCATCAGGCCTTAAAGGAAGCCAAACATTTTATTAATATTTAGGATTAAATAATTATTTGGTCCCTGAACTATCCCAATATTATGTGTTGGTCCCTGTACTTTTTTTGAAATGTGTTTGGTCCCTCAATTCGATTTTTTTGGTCAATTCACCCTTCCTACCGTTACCATTACTAAAAAAATGTAACATTGACTAACTTTTCAAAACGTTCAAACTATAGGGAGTTAATGTGTCTTGGGGGACAAGTAATTGCAGCTTAGTGGTAAGACGCTTCACCCATACCTAATAGGTCGTGGGTTCGAGTCACCAAGGGGGTAAGTGGGGAACCACTATTGATCCTCTATTTTAAAAGAAAATAATAATAATAATAATAATAATGTGTCTTGGGGGAAATTTAACTTTCTAAATTTCATGAAAGTTGCAGAAAAAATGACAACACACTGAGTCCATTATTACCCATCATCTGTTTAAAATCAATATACTCAAATCACTAAAAGCATAAACTCGGATCACTAATACATGAAGATTTACAAGTTCCCAACAATCGAACTGGAAAAGCAGGAATTGCAAATGGGCAACAACTTTTTAGTTAGTGATTTCACGACTTTCAGCAGTTCACCCAGCATGATAACCATAGCTGAATTCTCACAAAAACACCAATAAACAAGAGCATACTTGTGAACAGATTTTCAACAAAATTCCAATAACCTTATTTCCAATTTCAACAATTAATAGAAAATAATGAAGCGATCTTACTTGATATTTTGCAAGGGAATTCCGACATTCAAGCCTTAACTGTGATGTGCATCTGACGAGGGAGGAAGAGATACAGACTGACCTGATGGAAAAAAAGAGGTGAAGCCGGTCGTAAGATTGAGGTTGTTGTTGACGCCAGACGAAAGAGAAACATGTGATCAGGCTGGAAGCTGCTTCGCCGGAATCGAGGTGAGCAAAGGCGGAGAAGATTTGGTGAAGCCGGTTGGGCTGTGGAAGTAGATGGGTGAGAGGTCAGAGGTGGGTCTGTAATGGGGGCGAACTGGTAGGGGGAGTTTGAAGACGTGGCCGACTGTGAAGATGCGGCCTTGATGGGGCTCGTTACTTAGTCGGGACAGACATCGGAGAATAATTGGAAGGGGGACGAACTGGGTTGCAGGCGAAGGTGAAGAATATGACGGGCTTGGTGATTCGCCGGAGAAGGAGGAGATGAAGGGGATGATTGGATTGCTTGAGGTCGGAATCGTCGGGTCTGTTTGAACAGAGGAGAAAAACCCAAGCAAGAATTTTTGGGGAATTAATCTTTTTGAATTTCAATTCTTAAGTTGAAGATAACTCCTTTTTTAATTAAAAAAAGACAAATCAACTCTCTATAGTTTGTACATTTTGAAAAGTTAGTGATTTTAATTTTTTTAGTAACGGTAACGGTAGGAATGGGGAATTGACCAAAAAAATCGAATTGAGGAACCAAACACATTTAAAAAAAAGTACACTGACCAAACGCATAGTGTTGGGATAGTTCAGGGACCAAATAATTATTTAATCCTAATATTTATAATACAGTCAATTATTTTTTTAAACAGTGTGCCGGGTCAAAGAAAACAATAATTTGAAAACAGAGGAGTATAATTTTGTAGGTAATTAATTGTTATGTGCTTTACTTATATATACCCCCTTGTAGGGATGGCAAATCGATCGTGTTGTGCTGTTATCGGGCCGGCACGATAACAGCACGACACGATAAGCACAAACACGAACACGACACAATAAGCTTATCGTGCCTAATATTAAAACCTGAACACGACACAATAAAAATACGAAAAGCACGGCACGGCACGATAGGCACGATAAGCAAAAAAACACGATTTATTTAGTCAGACCCGTTAAGCCCAATAAACATTATGTAATATATAATTTTGATTTTTTAATACATATTTTGAAAATTTATCAATATAAATAGTCGAAAGTTTAAAAGTCATAAATTTTCAAATGATAAAACTATGAAATAATCATGAAAATAGTTCGAAAGAAGTGAATAACCCCAGTAAATTTTTTAAAATATATTTTTAAAAAATATATATTTTAGTTATCGTGTCTTATCGTGCTTATCAAGCCAGCCCGATAACAACCCATTTTTTATCGTGCCTTATCGTGTTGGCCCTATAATGGGTCGAACCCGATAAGCTCCAGCCCAAACCCTATAATTTCGTGTCATGTTCATGTCGATCAATCGTGTCGTGCTTAAAATTGTCACCCCTACCTCCTTGACATGAGAAAATAACCACTTCACCCCCTTGTTCTCTTCAACACCCGTGGTCCGTTTTGCAATCAAACAAGATATTAGAAGGCTAAGTATTAATTTTATTAATCGGTTGATATAAAATTGAAAAGTACTCAAGTAAAACTGTTACTGCAATTTTTATTTATTTACTTATTACTTGTGCATATTTGATTCTTAATTAAGACTACTAGCTCATATACAAATAAAAATGAATGAGTAATTAACGCTACATTACATTTATTTAGAATTTATAATGTTATTTATAAAAGAAGTAAGTCTTATATGTAACTGTTTTACGCATCCTAATTCGTAAAATAAGGCATCAATCTCTCATAGCTAAGCCTACAAATATACGGTTCGTTGGTTTTAAATCCCCTTTACAGAAAATACCCCCCCAAAAAAATGATATTTCCTAAGTTTTTGTCTTTATAGAATTGATGTACCTAAAATCCATATAGCCACCTCTTCATTATTTAGTAATAGTGATGCTCCCGTACGTTGCACGGTTTGTACACTAATATAAAATTATATACTCAATTAAAGTTGAAGAATATACAATTAAAAGTTTTATATGAAAAAATAAAAAATAATAATAATAAGAAAAATTAAAGATGGATCACATAAATTTGAAAAAGTAATTATACATTTATTTAGATGTATTTGCTTATTCTAAAAGGGAGGATTATATGTAATTCAACCATCTTCGTCATTCGTTAAGTCAATAATTGATAATAGACATGTGCCTCTAAATGACAAAATTTGATAGAGATAATAGCTTTCGATTTTTCGTACTAATGTAGTAGCTAAAAAAAACGTTGGTTATTGAAAATATAAACATATAAAAATACATTTTATGTCCTCACATTCTCTTCATTCTTCATACCTCGTTCTTTTTCTTCTTCATTTTGTGTTTGTGTATGATTCAAAATAAATTTACTTTTGTGTTTGTACTACTGTGCATATACTGTTTGATGAAAGGTTTAAATAAAAATTTGTTCGTTTTTAATAACTTCTTTGAAACTCGATGCATCAATTTTGAATCACAATGTATCATTTGTAAATTGTGATGTATCGACTTAGATGTGGGATGTAGGTAAGATTCATTAATTTTGAATCATATGTTGATTGTGTACATGAAAGAAGAGAGATGAAGGTTTGATACATTATGATTTAAGGCGCGATGCATAAATTAGATTATGTGATTTAAATTGATGAATTGATTAAGTGATCCGTAGCGCGCTTTCGATTCATTAAGAGTTGTAGTCTTTTAGCTCTAAAAGTGTCATTTTTAGTTAAAAAAAACATAAAAAACTATAGCGGTTGAAAATTTTACATAGTGGACGAACCCGAATTTCTCCCTAAAACAAACAACAAAAGGGACTAAAAATACTCAAAATTTCATGTTATCCAAATTTCTCAATTGATTTCATCCAAACTATTATTACTTTAATGAACAACAAATATTACTCTAATTATAACCAATCTGGCCTAAAAAATCTCAAGCAATTGTCATATAGATAAATAGCTTCTCACTCTCTAACCTAAAAACCTCACCCCCACTCACTCTAACCTATATACACATCGTCTCACTCTCACTCTTACTCAATTAAGTCGTCTAAAAGGTTACCTTTCTTATTTTTATAGCATTAAACTTAGGAAATTCTCCGGTGAACATGAGACAATGACTATTCATCTCTTCAAAGCATTCGTTTCAAAAATTCATCCGCCGACTTTCCCCAACCAAAATAGAATCAGATCAAACTATTTTGTAGCAAGGTGCGTTAGATTTTTTTTTAATAAAGTATTCAACTTTGTATTTCGATTTTTTTTTAATCTTAGAGCTTAATTTTACTTAGTGAACTGAAAAAAAAAAAAAAAAAAAAAAAACTTATAATAAGATCCAAGTATTTAAACTTCTTTACCTAATCATTTTTTAAAATACGGTTTAAATAAGTCGAAGACTTTTTTATATTTTCAGTATTTAACGTTATACCCGAATTTTTTATATTTTGAGTATAGAAAAAATATAGATTTCGAATTTTTAGAATTTTATTTTGAAGATCTATTTTTTAAACATTTTTATAATCAAAATACATCTATTTTAAATCACTTGTATCTAATGTAGTTGTTCACTTCAAAATTGGCCTCTTTGTAGTCACTAAGGTAGTGTTTGGTAACATTTCTATTTCTTTTTTTCGTTTCACATGTTTCTGTTTCATTTTGTTTCTATTTCTTTTTTATTTTGGACAAGAAACAAAAACAAGTTTGATAGTCGTTTCTATTTCTATTATGAAAAAGAAACAAAAGCTAATCATTTTTGACAAACATTTTTATTTCCTTTCATAAAGTTATATTCTTTTTCAAAAAAATTAACACATTACAACTTTGATAATAGTATATTATATCCAATTCGAACGGGTAGAATAATAATTCACATGATTTCATCTACTATTAAAAAAAATGTGGATAAGCAACTTCTCATCCGTTGGGTTGGGTTGGAACGGGTGATGAGTCGAAACTTATTAGAACTCGAATATCAAACTGATTTAAACGGGTGACGTGTTAAAACGGGACGGCTCGTCTTTAACCCGACCCGTTAATTTCATAATTTTATAGAGTAGAAGCTATCGGGTCAAAATGGGTAATGGATCCTACCCGCTTTAACCCGATCCGTTATTATTATTTTTTGGTCAAAACAGGTTACACGTGCAATCCAAAAATATTAACGGGCTCGGTTTGGTCGGGTGGGTTAACGAGTTTAGGGTTGTAATTGTCAGGCCTAATACACACACACACACACACACACACACACACACACACACACACACACACACATATATATATATATATATATATATATATATATATATATATATATATATATATATATATCAAAGTTCGAAGGCTAGATCTCATTTAAGTTGACCGACCTTGACTCTTCTAAGTTTCGAAAAAGAATCATTTCTCTTAAAAAAGAAACGATTTTTTTTTCATTTCTAAATTTTGAGGAATAATGAGAAATGTTTCTAGTTTATTAGAAATAGATATGATTGTCAAACGTATTTCTATTTCTATTTTTCACAAAAAATTAGAAATAAAAACAAAAATATTCAAAACGAAATGGTTACCAAACAAGCCTTAATTTATTTGTTTTTCGTCTCTACATTTCAAATTCATTTGATTTAATTAGATTTTATTTATAAATGTTCATTATTCTGATTTAATAAAACTCAAATTGAGAAATTTGTTGTCACAATGCATAATAATAAATAAATATAAATATATATTGGTTACCAATAAATCTGTATCAGTTTGAAGATCATTAAATTGTATTAAATTTAGCACATACACTTAAACATGAAATTTATTAAATTATCGTAATTTATTCCCTACATCTTTAATCCTAAGCATTGCATGTGTTTAAGCTATTTATCGAGTACAAAGGTACCCTGAGAATTTAATAATTTCGCATATATAACTGTTTTCAGTTTATTGTAGCTCCATGATCTCTAGAAAAAAAGAAAGAACCAAATACATGAGATCCTAAGCATTCGAAATAAAAAGAATACAGTAAGTATTACAGGTTGGAATGATACTTTTACATTGTAAAATATACATTTTGAACGAAAAATCGTTGAGTTATCAGGTTAAATTTATGAACCGCAGTGCAATTAGACTATAAAATTAAACTATTGAACCGCGATGCAAAAATTAATGCAATGAAATTGATGAACCACAATTCAAAAATAGACTAGGAAATTAGATTTTGAACCGTGGTGCAAAAATTAATGTAATGAAATTTATGAACCGCAATTCAAAAATAGACTAGGAAATTAAACTTTGAACCTTGATGCAAAAATTAATGTAATGAAATTTATGAATCGCGATTCAAAAATAGATTAGGAAATTAAACTTTGAGCCGCAATGCAAACATTAATCCAATAAAATTTATGAACCGCGATTCAAAAATAGACTAGAAAATTAAACTTTAAACCGCGGTGCAAAAATATTATATAATTCATTTTTGCACCGCGATACAAAAGCATAAATAACCAGTTTACATCATCCATATTTTTCTTTCATCTCCTCCGTCGTAAGCCTCCTCCTTCTTCCATCCCCGTTTCATTGTGCACAATCGTGATTTTCGAATCCAAAGTGTATTATCGGAGCTGTTGAAGAAGACGATGACATTTTTGAAATAATATTTCGAAAAGTGGTCTTTTGCGGTTGAAAAAAAGAACGGTGGACTTTTGAGATTAAAAACTTAGAAAACGGGATCGGCCAAAATTTTCCCCAATTTTTTGTCTCCCCTATCCGTAGGTAATTCACATGCTTAATCATGAGCCATTTTTTCTTTCTTCATTCATATTAAATCAAAACGAATCTCTCCAAAGCAAATGTGAATTTAATTTTATGTAGCATACATCACACCATTAAAATAATATTTGATAAAAGGGATAAGTATATCATTAGTCCCTGAACTTTGGCCGTACTCATCACCAGTTCTCCAACTTCAAAAAGTTTCACCATTGACCAAAGTAGGTCTTTTTTGCTCATCGGAGGTCCCTAGCCCTAACGTCGTTTGTGTATTTCCGTTAAGTGAGCATATGCTACTCACATGCACAAAATAAGGGGGTCATGTATAACATCATCAAAATAAGGGGGTAATGTGAAAAATAGAATTTCAGAGATGAAGAATTCGTAGCTTTTGTCATATACCAAAATAGACCGTTAAAAAAAAGTAATAAGAATGAGAAGCATTCTGATCTTACTTGAATTGCAGGAAGGGGGTTTTCCTATTTTGAGCCCAGATATGACCGGAGACGACAGGATAGGAGAGAAGATGGAGGCTTGACTTAGAACTTTCTTGGCCAAAATATGGCGAAATCACAGCTGGAGCTTGAGAACTCGAAGATGGGGGCGGGTTTTGTCGGGGCAGAGAAAGGAACAAAGATGGAGATGGAGGGGGTATTTGAACTGGGGCAGTGGAGGAGATGACCGGAGACGGGAGGATAGGAAAGAAGATGGAGGCTGGACTTAGAACTTTCTTGGCCAGAATATGGCGAAATCACGGCTGGAGCTTGAAAACGCAAACTTACTTGAACAACGACGGTCGTGGGGAAATTCTTAGCTCAATCTTCCATCAATTCTTTCTCCAAAGGAGCTGCACCCGAACTAATTTCCTTCAACGACGACAAGTCAAACTTGTTCGCCGCACCCTGCTTAACAAGGGCAATTATAATTGGCGGCACAACCCATAAATGTGTCACCTTATACTTCTCAATCGACCTCAATATCATCGCAAAATCAAATTTCGCCATCGAAACAACCGCATTCCCTCTCTGTAATTGCGCATAGGTCAGGGTAACTAGTCCAAACACATGAAACATTGGTAGAACACACAATAGCACATTGTGCATCGCTCCTTATACATCTTGATCGTTTGATGCCATTTTTGCCGCTGCTATGAAATTTCTATGGCTTAGCATTATGCCTTTGCTGATACCGTTTGTCCAAGATGAGTACAAAAGCGTCACCGTATCGGTTTGCTTGATTTGAACATTTGGCAAGTTTGAGACAGAGCCGGATTTTTTGACCAAGTCGATGTACAAACTGATTCTTGAATCTGAATGTTGCATAGCTTAAGTTGAATTTTCTGAACCCAAAATCACGGTCGGCAAGTCAAAGGCTTTGACTTTTTCCCACAGCTCGGGAACGGCATTGAGGAGTTTTTGGTTGCAATCTTTAATCTGTTTTTAAAGTTCTGAGATAGTGTAAATGGGGTTGACTGTGGTGGCGATGCGCCAAGGGCTATGATTGAGAAGAAGGAGATTGGGAATTGAATTGAGCTGGGAGCATAGAGTAAAACGATGTCGTTTTTCTTTATACCTAGTTGGATTAGGTTGTGGGAGACCTTGGCAACGATGGATTTGAACTGGGAGAAGGTCAAGATGTGGCCGGAGTCAGCGTCGATAAGGGCGGGTTTGTCAGGGTAGAGATTGATGTTGCGAAAAAGAAAAGAGACCATGGAGAGGTTGGGATCTTCCAGGATAAGTAATGGCCGGCGAAGGGATCGGTAAATGCCATCACGATCGTAACCATATTTTTCCATGGTGTTTTGGAGGTGTAACTGGCTGAGAACTTAAAAGAGAGATATATATTAAAGGGCAAAACCAGTGACTGATGATTAGAGATGTTGCCTCTGTCATTTACGTGTGTATTTAATTATTGAAGTAGGAAAAGCAGGCGTTAATGGATCGCATTACCCCTCATATTTTGATGTTGTTATACATGGTCCCCTTATTTTGTGCATGTGAGTGGTACATGCTCACTTAACGGAAATACACAAACGATGTTAGGGCTAGGGACCTTCGATGAGCAAAAAAGGCCTACTTTGGTCAATGGTAAAACTTTTTGAAGTTGAGGGATTGATGATGGGTTCGACAAAAGTTCAGGGACTAATGGTATACTTATCCCTTGATAAAAATATAAAAGAAAAAAACAACTAATATAAAGAGTTTTTAAAAATAATAATGATGACTAGGATGTATCCACACCTCGAAATAAAATATAAAAAATTAACATTGTTATCTACAATGTGAATAAATTTGGTTGTTATATCATATCTACATTTGTATTGGAAATGTTTTTTTTTTAATGATATAAATTTTAAGTGACGTCTAATTTCTTTCACATCTACATTAGTATTGAAGATGTTCTTATCTAGTAAATAATGACTTGCATGCGTCAATGCCTTAATTTCACACCCTTATTTTAACTTTTTCAATAATTATTCTAAAAATGGAATAATATGGTACTTCTTTCGTTTTTAAATTATCGTCCATATTTCTTTTTCGTCCGTTCTTAAATAATTATCCTTTTTTAAAACTTTGATTTAAAAAAATAGTTTTATTATTTTATCCTTATTTTTTACATACTTTAATTATAGACACATACTTAAATATATTTAAAAAATCATATATTTTGTCAATATTTATAATATAATTAATTATTTTATTTTAAAAAATATCAAATTAAAGTGAACAATATTTTGAAGACGTAAGAGGTGGGGGAGTACTTGCATTTTATATCCATGGAGCCGTTCACCTCGTATCATCATTACACCCCCAATCATCACCCTAAAGAAACCAACTTTCTCATCCCCAATCAACCTAATCTCCACTTAATCACTCTCACTATCTCACACATCCATGATCCATACCATCCGGCCATCACTCTCGACTTCTCGAGCCCACTATCTCTCTCTCACACTCACCGGCCACTCTTTCTCTCTCAATCCCTCTCTCTCTCTCTTTCATTTGGAGTCATCTCACGTGGCACTCCACTCGATCTCCCTCTCTCTCTCTTTCTCTTCCACTCTCACTCACTCACTTCACAGCAAGGGTGTAAGTGGTTCGGTTTGGTTTGGTTTATGCCAAAACCATAAACCGAACCGCCTCCTAGTGGTTCCAAAAATCTCAAACCGAACTGAATCGAGTAAAACTTGGAACCGAACCGAACCATTCGGTTTGGTTTGGTTTGGTTCGGTTTTGTGGTTTAAATAAATTATTTTTAATGAAATAAACCAACATTAAAAATAACAATAAAAATAATATTTTAATTTGGAATTAACATCAAAATTAGGAAATAATATACTAACAACAAATTATCACAAATAAAACAATACAAATTCTAAAATAAACACAAACAATGGAAGAAATAATAGTTCTCCAATAATCAAGATTTTGTTTGGTTTAGTATCCGTCTATATATATATATATTATGAATAAATCAAAGGTTCAAAATCGTTAATAAATGTAATATAATATATATTATATAATAAATAAATAAAAATATATAGGGTGGTTCGGTTTGGTTTGGTTCGATACCAAAAACCATGAACCGAACCGAACCGCGTGGTTTTCCAATTTTTGAAACCGAAACCGAACCGTCTTCGACCAAAACCGAACCAAACCGACTGGTTTAGTTTGGTTTGGTTCGGTTCCGTGGTTCGGTGGTTCCCATTTACACCCCTACTTCACAGCACACAACTCTTATCTCTCGTTGAAATAGAGTGGCCTAAATGTTATATAAAAAAATATTAAATATTATATTTATTTAAAAGTTTAATTACTAATTAATTTTTTATAAAAATGAGTTATAATTAACTATAAATTCTAATTATTAATTAGTTTTTATCCTTTTATTTAAATGAGTTTCAATTAATAATAATTATCCTCCTATAGATATATGTCAAATCCTCCTTTACAATTAACTTGTTCATTTTCAACAATTTATTTAATGAATTTCGATTTGAATAACAACGTTCATGATGATTCTTCGGATTCTTCTTTTACAGTAAGTTGTTACCTATATTATACTCAATATATGAGTGGCTATATTTATTTTGATATTTAAAACCATGTTTAAAGAAGAAGGAAAAAACCTGAAGAAGAAATCGTTGAAGGTACGTCGAACATGGTGATTTTTTTTTAAAACTTTTTTTAAACAACCTGGCGTTTTTTTCAAAAAAAATTTCAAAACTTGGCGACTTTTTTCAAAAAAAAATTTAAAAGGTAGCGATTTTTAATCAATTTTTTTTTAAAAGCTGGCGATTTTTTTCAATTTTTTTTTAAAAGTAGCGATTTTTTTCAATTTTTTCTTAAAAGTGGCGATTTTTCGAACTGTGAACAGTTTCTGGATCACTTCTCCTCAACCTATCACCACGGTCGGTTACAAAAACTCTTCGTTGTGCCTTTCATGATCAGTATAGCTGTAGTGAACTTCATTATATTTATGGTACATGCTAACTATCATTCTCAACGTCCCTATTCCTATCCCAATCATTGTACTTGACACCGTCACTAAAATTCTTATCCTTGTCAACAATACAAGTGGTTGCCGAACCATCAACGTAGTCATCCTCTACCAACGTTAGCAAACCTTTACCAACTACTTGGACTAAATTATCATTCAAAGGCAAATTAGCAGTAAAATGGGAAAGAAAAAAAAAACACACTAACACGCACACACACGCAAACCCATTAAGAAAATCACATCTTTTGAATGAAATACAACTGAAAATCAAACATATTAACTTGAAAAAGAAAATGCTAATGGGGAAAGGGGAAAGGGATTTCAATGTACCTAAGAGGGAAAATGGGGGAAGGAAAAGAGTAGATTTTTCTTTGGCTTGATTCCTTACTTGATCGATGACGGTGTGACAAAGAGACGACGGCGAGGGAGAGAAATTGGAGAGAGAGTCGCTGCCGTTGCTAAGAGCAACCACAACAATAACACTCAATATCATACTCTAGCCACCTCGTTTTCTGTTTCTTTTACACTTTTTCAACACTCTACAAAATAATTCACTCCAACAATCACCCTTCATACAATCCTCTAAAAACTTTAAACATCTATCATCTCAACTAACAAACCTAACTACCACCATATTTTTCAACTTTCTTATTTCTATTTTCTCATCACAATTGGAATAAAATATTTACATTTTATATTATACTCCCTCCGTTCTGAGCAAAGCGTCCACTATTCAATTTTGGGATGTTTCATTTAAAGAGTCCACTTTCAAAAATTAAAACATAAAAGTGTCATTTTATTACTAATGAGCTACTAAAAATATCATTTTATTAAAAAGTTTGACTTTCAAACGGGAACTCTTTGTCCGGAACGGAGGGAGTATATTCTATGAAAAAAAATTATAATTTAATTATTTCAATTACATTCATCTAAAAATATATGTCAATCTAATGGTCGATTTATGTTTATAATACATTATAGTTATTATTATTTTATCCTCTCATATAGGGTTAATACATTATAGGGTTAATTACATCAGTGGTCTTGTTATTTTTTAATTTTCAAACATCAGTCCCTTATTTGAAAAAATAAAAGTTCGGTCCAAATTAGGATTTTTTTTTTTTGTAAGCTAGTGGTCCCCCGGTTGACCATTGTTACATTATCTGTCGTTAAGTGACATATGCTCACACGTGAGTTTTTCACTGGGCAAAAAAGTCATTTCATGTCACTCTTCTAAAGGGTATCAATTGATGTTACCGTTTGTAAAAGAATAGGCAAAACACACAAATGGACCACCCAACTTTGGACCTTATTGCAATTCGGCCACCGAAACTTTGGTTCATCTATTTTGGCCACCCTACTTTAGTTATGATGCAAGCCGCCCCGTTTTTTGGATGGACGTTAGATTTTTTTCGTTAAGTTGGATCAAATATCTATTTTACCCCTATAAATACTAAAACTTCGTGATATTCTAAATTTAAAGGGGTCCAACTGAAAACACAAACAAAAAGTATAAACAATTATAATTAAAAAGGGGTCCAATCGTAAATAATAGAAATTTGGGTTACAGGTTTGGATAAAAAATATTCATGTTCATCTTCTCTATTCCAGAACTCAGAAAAAATAAATCCAAAAATATTTTGGGAAGAAAACCTAGTCTTATTCAATCGGTATCTAACAGATTCAGATCGCAAATTCGAAGGAAAATTATGTATGCCATTTTCAAGTCATCAGTTAGACTATTACTAAAGAACCCTCCAGCCTCCTCCTCCTCAACTGGACCACCACCGACCATTGCCACTGGTACGCCGTCCTCTGTCATTCTTCTCCTCCCGCGTCATCTCTCTCAACCTCACCTCCGTTAATCTCTCTGACACCCTCCTTCCCTATATTGTTAACATCACCCACCTCCATTGACTCTCCATCCTTCACAATTCATACTCCGACAACATTCCACCATAAAGAAGAAATCTGTTCATTATCTGAGAAATTTTCATTTTGGGCGGAAGGAATTGCAGTAGAAAGAAGAAATCATTGTGGGTAGGTGTTTTGGGCCGACGATTTGGCAGAAAATCTAAAGGGGTTTGGCAATTATGTCGTTTGTTAAGAACATTAGCAATTTCTTAGAAAGATTTTCAATGGTGTGGAAAGGGGTTAGCCGAAATACTGGGTTTGGGATGCGGCGCAGAAGACGCCACCGTAGGAGTGGTCATTGGGGCCTGTCTAGTTGGAAATGAAGTTGAATGGATATAAAATGGCGTCTCCAATCTTGGAGAGCAATAGAGGTTGGGGTTAAGGAAGGTGAGTGCAGAGATGTCTGACTCGGGGGCGGGGGCTATGTCGTCATCATCGGCGGCGGACCAGATCTGGAGGACGGCGGAACAGTCCTAGCCCAGCGCTCTCTTTCTCAAAAAATTCCTCAAGTAACAACCCCCATCGTCTCCATCCCCGCCATCTACACTCGCCGCACTTCGAATCCCACCATCTCCAATCATCTTCGCCACAGCCTTTCGGTCTCCGGCATCGATCATCACCATCCCCAATAGGACAGTAGGCTTCGCAAACCCACACTCTCCTAGTCCCGCCATCTCCATCCCCGCCATCTACACTCGCCGTACTTCGAATCCCACCATTTCCAATCGTCTTCTCCACAACCTTTCGGTCTCTGGCATCGATCTTCACCGTCCCCAGTCCCGTTGTCTTCTTCAATGAGACAGATTCTGAGGAAGATGTTGGAGATGTCGATGTTGGAGATGTCGATGTTGGATCTGACTGAGAAGGACGGGGGAAGAAAAAAGTGTAGGAGAAAGATGAAGATGGGTGGGAGGGGGTGGGCGGCAGCGGCTGGTGTAGAACTAGAATACAATCAAAATGATTTTTTGTTTTATTTTTAATGTCTTTAATGTTTAATCATACTTTGACCCCTTCAGTTTATATAAATAGCATATGTAACTTTTTGTTTCAATTAAACCCCTTTAAATTTTTAATATCACAAAAAATTGTATTTACAAGGGTAAAATAGATATTTGATCCAACTTAACGGAAAAATCTAAGGTCCATCCAAAAAACGGGGCGGCTTGCATCATAACGAAAGTAGGGTGGCCAAAATAGATGAACCAAAGTTTCGGTGGCCGAATTGCAATAAGGTCCAAAGTTGGGTGGCCCATTTGTGTGTTTTGCCTAAAAGAATACATCATTTTTATTTCTGACTTCTATTAAAAAAGAAACCTAGAAAGTGCAAACAAAAAAATGAAAATAAATAAGTAAACACTAATAATTTACATATATAAGTACTTAATACAACACTTTTTAAAAATATTTGACCAAAATGCCCCTTAATAGGTTTTCTAAAAATAAAAAATATTATTTTAACAAATTTAGCACTAATTAGTAGTATTAATACTACTTAAATTACAAATTCAAAAGTAGCCATTGTAAAGAAAATTCAACCCTTGAAAACTTTAAAAAAAAAAAACTCTCCTATTTTTACTGCAAAACGGTAAATAAAGTGTTGAAACATGGATATTGACGATGATAATGATGCTACATTTACCACTGACGCCTTTACGGTAATCTTTACTTCCAATTGTTTGTTTTATTTGCAAATGTTCAATTTTTATCTGTCAATTTCTTTTTTAATTTTAATTGTTTAAATGAAAAATAAAACCAAACATTAGAAGCTGGTTATTCGACAGTCTTTTAAGGGTAAATGGGGCTTTGCGACTAGGCTTGGGTCTGGGTGGCGGTGTGGGCTTGGGGACTGGTGGGTAGGCAGGTGGGCTAGGTGGAAAAGGGAGTGGGCTAGGCGAAGGGACTGAGTCGGAGGCAGGCTATTGGGTTTGGGGTAGACATGCACATCCAGTTCCAGTTCAAGGTTCCGAAACCAGCGGTTTTAGGCGGAGGTTCTGACGAACAGGATTCGAACTATGAACCTTCACGGTTCGATTCTGAATCGTGAACTGTGAATCCGATTCACTTTTCCACGGTTCCAAAATTAAATTTTTTAAACATTTTTTTTATTTTTTAAACTATCTTTAAACCTTTGTAAACTTTGTATAAAATATTTTTTAAAATTTTTAAAAGTGACCAAAAGTAATTATTTTAGACATTTCTAATTTGTAAAATAACAAAAATATTTTGTAAAAAAAATTGGGACTATACCATCACCAATTTTATTAATATAATAAAAAATTACAATGAGGGGGACAACCAATGAATTAAAGCCAAAGGAGCCTTGCATCTAAATTACATTTTTTTTCAATAAATAAATATTCTAATCTAAAAATTATAACTTACAATCTATAAATTGCAAAATTATAATCTAAAAATTATAATTAACTTACCGAAACGAGCGTCATAGTTCAATTGCTCTCGGTCGTTGTATCCTCATCCAAACAGATACAATTTGTCTAATCGGTTTAACTTCATCACGTAAAGTTGTCAAATCATTTTATACACACAAATTTAAAATATGGCATATGCATCTAACATTTAAAAAAAACCACCAATTGATGGTTGAGAAAATGAAATGAGTTCGGGTAAACTAGCAGTATTATTTGAAACATTATTAAATTCAATTGAAAATATGTTTTATCTAAACCATATTATTTTAAAACATGTATAATTTTTGCTAAAATATTACGAGTGTTATATACAGTATCAAAGTCTTTAAATCAAATTAATCGTTTTTGCATTGTTCATGAGTTATTAATCCAATGACATATAATTGATATATAATCATGTCGTTGATCACTCTAAATATTTACATATATTGAAACGTTTTACAATAAATTTATAAAAATAGTAGATAATGTCTTTTTTCTTTCTAGTGCAGTAATTTTTGTGTCACGAGTAGTCATATTCCTATGAAGTTCCTTAGCAGTGGGATTCAATGCCAATTGTGCAACATTTGCCTATAAAATATTGTTTGCAAAATTAAATAGTAGACTTTTCGCACAAATCAAATTTATAATTTATTTTCTATACATAGCTTTGGTAAATTTAAATAGAGTAGACGTATATTGTTGTGATGAACCCGCAACTTCTTGGATTTGTGTTTGACCTTCTTCCATTCCAACCTTGTCGAAATGCCTTTTCCTTATGTATTTTTATACGTGTCGTATCAATTTCCAGTTTTGAAGTTGAATGTAACGTTGCAATAGTTGCACGTAACAAGAAAATTCTTACCTTCAATATGTGTCTTTGTATAATGCATCATGAATATATCGAATTGTCTCGTCGTTCGAGCTCGGGTGCCACCTTGAGACCTCTTGTTGTTCCACCTTCAGTTTGAGTGATATTCTTTTTAGTACGAGGATGAGTTTCAGAGATGTGGGGATTTATCGGCTCATCACCCATTGGATTGTTCACATCAAATTCGTCATCGCTGAAATCTATACTAATTGGCGTTTCTAAATTTTGCCAAAAAGTATCATCAGGCCCAACTCTTTTCGGCTTGGGGATTTGAGATCCTTGGGAAACTTTGTCTTTTCCCTTCTTCATGCCGGATCGTGAAGAAGACATTTTTTTGTAGAATAAATGTAATAACGTAATAAAATGTACTCCCTCAGTTTTCAAATTATTGTCTACATTTCATTTTTCGTCTATTCTTAAATAATTGTCCTCTTTCAAAACTTTCCCTTTTAGGAAAACACTTTTACCACTTTACCTTTACTTTTTCTACCTATTTTAATTATGACCACATACTCAAGGCTATTAAAGAAAACCACACATTTCACCAATATTTATAATCCAGTCAATTCGTTTTTTCTTAAATAGTGTGTTGGGTCAACCCAGACAATATTTTAAAAACGGATGGAGTAGTTAATAGTATAAATTAATAACTAACAAATAATTAAAAAAGTAACTAGTAAACGTAGATAATTTAAAACGTAGTAATTAAGAAGAATTAATAACTAGTAAGTATAATATTAAAACAAAATTAATAAATATTAAAGTAATTTAATATTAAAATTAATAACTAATAACAAAAATAATAGTGCTTAATAATAATATAGATAATTAAAAAAAATTAGTATAATTTAGAGTACCTAATAAATATTATATATAATTACAACAACAAAATGTAATTAATAAAAATTAATTAGTAAACTTAATAAATAATTGGAGAGTAGTAGACTAGTCGCACACTTGAGAGTTGAGAGATGGAGCGTTTAAGAATTGAAGGATGATAAGGATGATAAGAATGATAAGAATTAAGAGAATTAAAGAAAAAATGAGTAGGAAAAATTTGAGAAAGAGTGAGAGTATTTATAGGTTAGTAAAAAAGGAAAAAAAAAACAAAAAAAAAAATTCATAAAAAAAACACCCCAAACGGTTACATTACCGTTCTGCACCCCAAGGATCATTTGGGTTGTCAATTTGAATTTTGACTTTTTATTTTATTTTACCGTTGGAACCGCTAACCGCCGGTTCACGGTTCCCGGTTCACCAAAACAATTCTGAACCAACGGTTTATGAAAAATGGTTTAGGTGAACATTAACTGAGCTGGCGAACCTCCGATTTCGATTTAGTCAAAGGTCCGGTTCTTCACGGTTCGGTTCCTAGCCAGTTCTTGAGTGGTTTAATTCACAGTTTGAATCGTGAACCGCTAACTGGTTGTGCATGTCTAGTTTGGGGACTGGAGAGTAGGCAGGCTGCAAGGGGGAAGAGAGTGGGCTGTGAGCAGGTGGTGGGCTGGGCGGTTGGGTCTTTAGCAGGTTGTTGGGTTAGCTGGGCGGATAGGCTGGTTGTTGGGCAGATGGTGGTGGCAGCCTATGATGCATGGATATGCTCTCGCGTATCCAATTAACTCTGGATACGCCCAGGGGGCGAATTGTCACTTTTCCAAAGTCTGGATACGCAGACCCGGATACACTTATTCGGGTATACCCGAATCCAGATATGTCTTACAAAACTCAGTCGTTTTTGTCCTGAAAAAGGGGAGATGAATCGAAATCTCTAATTCTTTTAACCTAACTATCGACTATGAAAGAGAGAGTGTCAGATAGACGAAAGAAAAAGACCTGACATACCTCACATATGTCGATACGCTATAACGCGACTGAGCTTGCCTCCTCCTCCTATCGCCATCTCACGCTGCTGCTACTGCGAGCCTTCGAGCCCTAGCCGCTGTTGCTTCGAGCCTTCAACCAGAAGCAGCCACTCGAAGCCTTCTTCTCTCCTGAAAATTTTTGAACCCTATTCGCTATTGTTTACTTACGCCACTTCTTTTCTCAGTGTGTGTTTAAGTGCTAACTTACATTTTGTGATTTAGACTATTTTATTTAGGGTTTAGGGTTTTTTAAATTTAGATTCCTCATTCGGTAAGTCTTTAGACTATTTTAGTATTTTATTTAGATTATTTATGTGTGATTTAAACTATCTAATATTCTATTTAGACTATTTTATTAACTGTTCAACAACATTGTTTTGTTCGGCCATGATCGACCGAATAACATTGTGTTGTTCGACCAAGGGCGACCGAACAACCTTGTTGCCGAACAACACAAGGTTGTTCGGTCGACCTTGGTCGAACAGAACACGGTTGTTCGGTCAACTAAGGCCAAACAAACCTTTAATTAAATATTTTTTTAAAGAGAGGGGGAGACGGGGAAGAAGGAACATGGAGACGGGACTGTATTCGAAGATTGATGCTCACTACTTGGGCGGGGATGAATGAGAGGGGGTAAGTTAAAGGATGTAGGGAGGGATGCAATGGTAAAGAGGAGGTGGTGTTGGGAAGAGTATATTGTGATAGGGGGAGGGAAATGAGGTGATGATGGAAGAGGAGGGGGGAGGCGGTGTGGGGGGAAGGGATGAAGGGGTGGGAATGGAGGAGGTTGTGAATGGGGGGTGAGTTTGAATGAAGGGAAGGGTAACTTAGGAATTTTGTGTTTGGGGGGGGGGGTCGACTTATAGTATTAGGGGGGGCTATATAGCGCCACTCTTTCAAAAAAACCAACATGAGGTTAAACCACTCAAACCCCCTTCCCAGATAAACTCTCTCTCTTTTCTTTTCTTCCACCCAACAGGAGGTTAAACCAGTAAACCACTCAAACCCCCCTTCCAAAAACTCTCGTTCACTCTCGCCTCTACAGCCTCCCCTCCCCATCCACCTTCTTTTTTCTTTCCTTTTCCCTGCTCTAGTCGTCCCCCCTACTCCAGTTTCCCCCATCCTTTCTCCGATAGATCTAGATATGAGTTTATGAACGATAAGTGTATAAATTTATTTTTCTTTCCTTCTCTCTCATTTCTCAATTTTCTTTTGTTTTCTCTTTCCCCACTCCCCAATTCTAGCTTCCTTCTCTCCTTATTTTTATTATTTTTTCTTTCTTTTCTTCGTTCATCTTCCTCCGCCATCGCACCAGCAGCTAACAGCTCGTCTAGTCGGCGCCTAGGGCGACTAGTCCGATTTTTACCCCCAAGCGATTTTTTGACCGATTTGAAGAAAGTCGTGGTGTTTCAGTGCTGCCTAGGTCGATTTTTATAGCACTGGCTATGAGAGAGTGGAGCTCCGTCTTACAAATAAAGATCCGTACGATGGTCTTACAAGAGACTTACTCTATCTTTGTAAAAACTTGGGTAAGACGGTTTTACAGATATTTTTTGTAAGACGGATCCTCCTTACCCGACTCACGTTGTATTAGTTGGTTGAGCTGTGAGAGAGTGAAACTGTATTTTACAAATAACGATCCGTAAGATAGTTTTACAGGAGACTTACCCTATTTTTGACAAAAACTTGAGTAAGTCGATCTTACGGATATTTTTTGTAATACGAATCATCTTTACCCGACCTACCGTGTGTTGGTTGGTTGGGCTGTAAAAGAATAAAGCTTCGTCTTACAAATAAAGATCCGTAAGACGGTTTTATAAAAGAGAAATTGTAGAGATTTTTTTTTACGGTTAGCAAGAAAGGGGTAGATAGCCTAATATGAAAAAGAGAGAGGTGGTGGTGAGATGACATTTTTACCCTCTAAAATACTCACGTGAGTAGCACATGGTGGGTTAACGGCTAAAATGCTAACGACAACCGACAGAGGGACCACTAGCGCACAACAAAATTCTATTTTGGATCCAACTTTTCACTTGTTCAAATCAGAGACTAATATTACAAAGTTGAAATGCAGAGGGACCACTAGTGTAATTAACCCTTAAATATAAATAGTTTTGGAAGTAGGTAGAGACGACTACAATTCTTCTTTCTTCTCATCACAACGATGACATGAATGATGAATCCAATAGTGGCAAGTGTGGAAGACATGCGAGAATGTGAAGCCAGACGGTGAGTTTGCTAGGAAGAAGGCTTGGTTAGTGCGACAAACAGCAGGTGCGTGTTGGCAGTGGTCAAAGAAGATGCATATTTGTTTCGAGTTTCCAAATTTATCTTTGTGTAAAATTATAGCAAAATCACTCTAATTTCATTTCATCCTTAAATACTTAATTTCCAAATGCAACCTTTGACAGTTTGATCAATTGACCCACCCATACCCATATGCTGACCTAAAACCTTGTATCTGAGTTCAAGGCTATGATGCAGACCTAATCTAACTTAGCAAATTTTGACTGTAAAAACGATCAACTGTCAATATTATCGCTGAAGGCTAACCAAGTTGGTGCCCAGCCCAGATTAATTACACCCAAACTATCTACCTAACCATCGTGCCATGAACAGAAAACATCTATTATGAGTGCACAATATTATCATTGAACATGGATGCCGCCCTATTTTACTCTCAAAAGAGTCTGGGGTTGCACGGTGCTGAAATCTGGGCATGCCTTCACACAAACATGATGTTGCTCTAACTTAACACAACTGGTCACACAGTCTTTGCATTGCAAGCTTCAGTAACTTAAAACAACTGGACACTATAAGAACCAAACAGAAAGTAACAATCAAAATAGCAAGACAAAGTACATTCTGATGGGTACCCATCTCCATCTCCATCTCCATCTCCATCATCTGACCTTCATTCTACTTTTAGTAGCTGAAAGTAGTACACATGCAGCAACACGATGTGGTCCTAGCTATGATCAAAACTACGAGATTAAGTATGGATGGGACCATGTTTTCGCTACTCTTGAAGGCAGAGATGTTCAACTCTCCCTTGACAAATCCTCTGGTCAGCTTCTTCTAAACTTTTTACACTTTTTTAGATAAGCATTGACACATTCACATTCATCTGGAACACCAAAAACCAATCTCTAATTCGGGTTGACTCTTTATTCCTAAAATCAAAATCAAAATAACCAGAAAAAAAACAATCATCCTACCAGGCACAGCCACTTATTCAGGTAAAATTCGAGATAACCTATTGATACCACGGATAAACAATGCAACATCCTTGACTATGAACACATTGGTAAGTGAATCTAGTAAATCATAGGCCTGATACCTAAATTAGCCTCCAAACGAACCCTTATAATTAGCTGACAAAATTTGAGGTTCTGTGGATCTAACTAGTATCATTGTATATAAGCAGGGTCTGGACTGCAATCTAAGTCAGGTTATGGCTCAGGGTTCTTCCATATGAGAATCAAGCTACCTGGGAAAGACTCTGCAGGAGTTGTGATAGCATTCTATGTGAGAGAGACAACATAGAGTAAAGCAGGTAATGGGCGACCGCCCTCAGACTTGCATTCACTGACCAGTCAATACCATTTTCTTGGCAGATGAGCTCGGACGGAGAAAGCAGAGGTGAGCTGGACTTTGAGTTCTTGGGCAATAGAGAAGGAAAGCCTTACATACTCCAGACTAATGTCTTTGCAAATGGGGTAGGGAACAGAGAGCAGAGGATGCATCTGTGGTTTGATCCAACCACAAGCTTCCACACTTACAGAATTCTATGGAACCTGCATCAGATAGCGTAAGTCCAAATTCCATTTAAACACGAGCTTAATTTACTTTGCTCAAATTTGAATTTCGAGTTTGCAGTTTGCCCAAGTCCAAAGGACACTCCAAACATACTTCTCCCAATAGTATTCAACCATTTGACTACTGAATGCACAAAAAAGTATTGCGCATATAACGCGGTTCATACAAAAGAAGCACTCATCCTGTGGTAATACCTACTTAACCACATAGGCGATGGACCATGTGTAACGCATATGTGTTCTTCAGAAGACTTGAGGATAATATTTAGCAAAATGCTGTGTTGGTTTTACAGTTTCTTCGTCGACTATACTCCCATTCGGGTTTTCAAGAATAACACGAATAAAGGAGTTGACTATCCAACAAAGCCAATGAAGATTATGGCAACCATATGGGATGGAGACAGTTGGGCAACTGATGGTGGTCGGACTAAAATTAACTGGACTCACGCTCCATTCCAAGCTCATTTTCGAAGTTTTGGCGTTGATGGATGCCCTTTCGTCAACCACGCAGAATTCTGCTATTCATCCAAGTTCTGGTGGAATAGAGAGCAACATTGGGCACTGTCCCCTATCGAAGAAAAGCATTACGAATATGTCAAAAATAGATATATGATATATGATTACTGCACTGACAAATCGAGATACCCAACACCTCCCCCAGAATGCCCGCAGTGATCCATTTACTTTCAGCACTCTGATGCTCGACTTTTCATATGCTAGCATAGTATCAACTTTAACCATTATAAAATATGAACTCATATTTCATGGAGTATTAATCGATTTTTGTCAAATTCAATAAATAAATATGTCAAACGAAGAGGTTATACCCAAAAATTTATATAACATCTTTTAAAAGACAAATGCAAACAATCTGAAAAGGAGGCTTTTCAGACCTAAAAGAATCAAAAGAACCTTTAGCCCACCACAAGCGGACATAATAGTTTGTGATGAGTACATATCTATCTTTTATAACAGCATAGAACATACAAGTAATGGATAAAATAGCCTCCCTTGTATTATCTTCAACCGTGCAAGGAAATTTATGGGACACAAGTTCACAAATAATTTGCATACCACAATCTAGTCTACATGATAACACTATACACATCACTGTCGAGGAACAATTCACCAGCATTTGTTAGATTTCAAGAAAGTTTAAATGTTCCGAGATAAATGAAGTCCCCAGTAGAATTTGCATTTCACTACAGTACCATAACATGGGTCTATCAGAAGGTGCTTCATCAAAAATTTTGCACCTGTGTAAGAATATACCAAGAATCCATTTACAAAAACTTGCAATAAAGTTCTGGTCACGTATCAATATATTCTGGAGAAAGTAAGGTATTGAGAAGCTCCTTCAAATTAGCCAGCACATGCCGTGGCCCTAGACTCTCAATGCCAATGAAGTTCAGAAGCTGTTCTAAATCCTACAACATTTGAGAAGTAAGAAATTGGTCATATACAGAAGAAAAATTCAATTTACATTATGGAACATCAATAGAACCAATCACCAGTCATTTAACACATATCAGCCCCCAAGCCCTGCCCCTGTAAATGCATGCAGACCCCAATTGTTCCCACCTTTAAACAATTAGCACACAAGGAAATTTTGTTCATGTTCTAACTCCCGAGTGTGCATATATTTGATGAACATAGCGAATGAGTATTTCAGGAGATGAGACCACTAATTAAAACCCTCTTAAGAAAACAAAAGGGTATAAATTGACACACAAGCACACAGGCAACGAACGAGCGAGAGGGTGGTACAGCGGATAGCAGGAAAGTAAAAAGGGGAATACATATCATCACTAATTTTAAATAGCCAGCAAAGTGAAGAGGGAGAGGAGATATTGAGCCTTAGGATAATGTTGCAGGTCATCGCTGACTATAAATTGCAACACTTCAGAAAACCAGGAATCAAAGTTGTGTGTGTGTGTGTGTGTGAGAGAGAGAGAGAGAGAGAGATGAACTTCAAAAAAGAAGTTGCAAGTCTCAGTGGTAACAGCTTGTCATACTTCAATGCAATAAACCAGGATTTAAGCTTTCCTACGGACATGATTTCTAATGAGAGCTCAATACCATGTACATAAGCCTTTTCAAAAACCCCATATTAAGAAACACATGAATCTAACTTCACAAATGAACTACGGTGAGGCAAGGTACAAGGAACAACACTATGAGCTCGCACAGAGATGGGACATGCAAAAAGAAGCTGAAATGAAAGAAAAGAAAATGCCAAACCTCGCAGGGGAGCAACCACTGCGTTAGGCAATATTGACATAAAAACTAAGGTCAATTCATAATATAATTCTACTTCGTACTCAAAACAAGATCACTTCCTTACATAAAAAACCCTAATTTACTAGCCCTAGAAATAGCTAATAGTACCCTAATAGTATGACTTGATAAAGCACCAAAATTATTTTCTACCATACTAGGCTAATCTCTGTACCTCAATATAAACATTCCATCTATAAGTGCAATAACAATAATTGTAGGTATAGTCCAAACATCTGTACACTCGCAGTATATAAGTATTTGTAAAGGCCAAAAGCGAAAAAGAAACAAGGCGGCAAAGGCTCCCAGAGGTATACCCTCTTTATGAAACAACGGGGCTTTAACATTTTACTTGGGAGTTGGGAAAAGGAAAAGCATATCACAAAGACACACACACACACACTTCTCTTTTTTTTGATAAGTGACAAACACACACACACACACACACACATATATATATATATATATAGAGAGAGAGAGAGACAACGACAGAGTAAACAATCAGGAGGGCAAGGTATCCACCAAAAGCACAAGCAAGAACAAAAAGGGGGTGAGATGGAAAAGAAATAGATAAGAGGAAAAGGTCACTCCGGGGGAGGGGGGATAAAAAAAATACTCTCAGTCCCAAAAGAGAAGTTTTTAATGACTTTCTAGTCAGACCCTTCCTGCGAGTCTCATTTCCTTATTGGAAGTCAACATATAACAATATCCAATTTCAATCATGAATCCAATATTACGAATACCATCAATAAGCACCAAAGTTCAAAAGATGGAGATTGTACCAACTGCTCTCCCAAATTTCAAAAGAAAGACACTATAACCTCCAAGCCACATGGCAGTGTAAAAAGAGGTGGTCATGGGTCTCACGATGATCGCAGAAGATAACACACAAGTCTAGATCAACGCCTTAGTATGGCTTAAGCCACCGTCTCAAATCATTAGTACTCTTTGTTTTGGACTGGATGGACTTTCCAAATAAAGGAGGCCAACACAAGGCTTCAACATGACTACACCCATTTAAGCTCCTAAAAAACCGGTACAAGTGTCCGCAAGTATGGGAGAAACTTTATCATCCAAAAGAGAGATGCTAATATCATTCTTTAGAAAGCTCCTAAG
The DNA here is from genome assembly GCA_013146195.2 of Codonopsis lanceolata. Taxonomy (NCBI): domain Eukaryota; kingdom Viridiplantae; phylum Streptophyta; class Magnoliopsida; order Asterales; family Campanulaceae; genus Codonopsis; species Codonopsis lanceolata. Next base: position 56,007,748 of record CM028380.1, read on the forward strand.
GTAACATTTCCTTTCATGCATCCTTAATCCCCCCGTAAATTTCAAATACACTGGATGAAGCACAGGGTCAGTGAATAGTTCTTTCTCCTTAATTCCCAACTCCAAGTCCTGATTATGCAGCACAAGCGATCTCAATAGTTCTTGCATCACCCAATAATCCCAAACCAAAAAGAGCCCCACATATCCTTGTTACAGCAGAGTGAAAGAACACTGTTCACTAATTGATCGACTTTCACACTTAAAACAGCACCTCACCAATGTATGCACATGCTTCCTCAAATTATGAGAAGTCGAGATTTCACAGGTTGCATCCACGGAAGCGGGAAAACAAACACATACAAACAACAGGTGCGCACACAGACACACATTGAACAGGACCTTCAACCTCCAAACACCTTTCCATGCAAAATCAATTTTTTTGTGCCAGCTACATCATGATAAATGGGGTTTCACAAAGAAGACTCCATTCCTTGAAGCTTCCATTGCAACCAACCTTTACCACAACTGAAATTGCACAATTCGTGCAATTTAGTGATAAGTACCACTTCAAGCTCCCAGCCTTGTAATTTTCTTCTAAAGATACGATTCCAACGCCCTCACCATTCCCCCACTCACGCATAATCCACCGGAGACAGCCTTTTATTAGCTGCGATCCGAAGAACTCTCTGGAATTTGCAATGCAAAGGACCTTTGCTGCACCACAGGTATAGCCAAAAACTTACTATCATTCACTTTCCACTTCCAAAAGGATGTCATCATCCTTGTGGAGGGTGATTGTGGAAATTTATAGCTACTGGATGGTAATTTGTAATTGATGAAATATTGAAGTAGCTTTTCTAATTTTATAACTTTGAACGGGAATTTTTGGAATGCAATTGTCAAAGTCCAGAAGACAATTCTTGCATATATAGTAATACATACATAGCCATTTAGCTCAATTTTCAATTATTTTCACACCTAATAACACCATTTCAACTGGGAATGCCCTCTGATGTCAATGGCTCAAATGATACCAGTAACCAAAATGTTCTCAATCCCCATTCATTTAAGACTTTATCATAGTTACCAAGAACATAAAAAACAATATAATTAAGAAAGGAATAGGTCCAGTCATTAGCTTCTTTACACAGTATCAGTATATATGGAAATTGTTTGTGAAAGCGAGAAAGTGAAGCAAAGAAAGAACACACGTACATATTAACAAATTAGACATGAAATATTTACCATGATAAGAAAGCATGCGTTATAGAAGAAATGAAGCACAAGTTTGAACATGTTACTCCGAATAAAATTTCTGTAAGTGACATTTGACTCTGGAATAAAAACCTTGAAAGGCCACACACCTTATTTAGCAAAAATACTGCATAAGCTGCTCTTGTTGTGTCTTGCCCTTCCAAAAAGAGCGGAAATTCTACAGGCTTTGAATTCATGGAAGGTAGTGAAGTTGACGTCAAATCAGATGATGTCTGTTCAACTGAAGGAGCATAGTCACATATATATGATCGAGAACCTCCTAATCGTAATGGATAGCGCAAAGGAACTTCTAGATAAGATGCTATCAGTGAAACAGCCTGCAAGTGTACCAGAAAAACTGCATGTTATTTTGCGTAGTAGCTAGCTAACAAAACTATTGAAACATTGAACACAAACTCCACTATAAAATGAATATCAAAAATCCCACTCCATGTGCTTTCTGTTCCTTTCAGAACAGGGTGTTTGTCGTATTTATGCTTTTTGGCGAAGCAGCTAGCAAATAAGATTATTGAAACATTTAAGCACAAACTCCACGATAAAATGAATATCAAATCCCACTCCATTTCCTTTCCCTTTCTTTCAGAACAGGGTGTTGTCGTAGGTATGCAACGAACAATCTCAATAAGAGCACATATGGATGTGATTAATGCACCTTGCTAAAGCAAACTAATTTTACCACTGCCTAAGTAGCTGAGAACACTTATTTTCTTTTCTTTTTTGTAGTATCAGCAGAGCACAAATAAGTATCCTTTGACTAATAATAGGTAAAGAGAAAAGAACACACATGTGCAACGTAACCCAAAGCAGTAGCCGATCTCTGGACCTCCTTCTTGTCAGTGAAAAAGCTCGTCTTCGTAAAAGGGAGCACAGTCAGATGTAACCCAGAAATAGTCAAAGATCCCCCATCGAGGGGTTTCAACCCAGAAGGGTTCCCTGCAAAAGCAAAAACAAGAAAAGCACCCACCTAATTATTATTAAATAATGTTATCATCACAGCAAACTAATGAATTGTCTATGTTACTACAAAGTTTATCATTTGCAAAAAGGATAATTGTATAAATAGCATGACGAGTAAAATCTATGAAAATACCCAGCCCTTTGAATTGCATCCATACATCGAATAACAATGAAAAATATTTTTTTTTCCCGAAAGAAATTGGAAACTGATAAGAGACCCAGACACAGCTTTTCCAAGAGAAAGATTACAACCCTATGAAGAGTTCCGTCTCAACTCAACTCAGCATCCATCCACGTTACTTGGGTTTACATAGATCCTTTTTCACCATTTTGTTTTGTTCAAACTTCAAAGCAAGGGCATCAATCGAGTCACACTCACTCATATCCTTCTTGATTGTTCTTGTTGAGTGATGATATGTCAAGGAAAAAAAGGAAATGCACGCACTAGCAGACAATCACTTGATGGAAAAAGGCAAACAGAAGCTACAATAGACCCCTTCACGATACAGAAATGGAAATCTGGACCCCACTCTACTACATTTGGGACGTTAGACCTAAATTACAAAATTGGAATAAACTTTGGATCCTAAAATGCAAATTAGCCTAAAACAGATAACAAAAGTCTAACAAAAGCATCGAAAATCAATATTTGTGTTATTATGTAGATTTTGATTGTTTGAACTTTCGGAGTAAGCTGTTTAATGTTCAACCATATGTATTGGTTCTGTAAGCTCTTCATTTCAAGTCTCTACCCTTGCTCCATGCAATTTAGCTTAAAATGTGGAGAGTGTCCTAGAAGGCTAGCACAAAGGCCAATGTGCAGAAAAGAATATGGCATATGCCAAAGGCCATGTAACTAGGCTTACTGGTCAAACCCTCAATTTCTATTTCATCTAGACTATTAACCTACTTCACGTGAATGGAAAGTCTTGCGGAATGTGAATATATTGGAGCTTCAATGGGTGAGGCACTCTAAAGGGTAGTTTGAAAATGGCAAGCCAAGTCTGATTATGTTGGTACATATTATGCGATGAGCTCCTGAACAGTTAAGAGTTTGAATCTTCTTCATAGCCTTTTCCTAATAACAAAGCTTAATGCCTGCATTTTTAAATTTTTTTTATATAGTAACCCGCATGTTTAAGATAACATTTCTAATATGAAAAATAACCACTAGTAGATAATAATGGTATAATCTCCCAGTTATCTATTCCAAATTCCAGCCATAAGATACACATGTCTACAAGATGCCTCAGCAAAAGATATGATCAGCAGCTTCTAGAAATTTCTTATAATAATAAGTACAACAGGCACTAGTACCTGATTTATTATTGCTGGTATATGACTCAAGCTCTTGCTCATGTTTGTGAGCAATCACAACCTTCACGGGATAGAGCAATGAAACTTGTGATACCATAAATTGCTGCCTCATTCGTAGCAATTTTTGCAAATTCCTGAGATGAACATAACCTCTTTCTCCTGCCACTGACCTATTGGCTTCCTGCATTAAACCCACAGTCAGCTTTTCAATGGAAAAAAGTACCAAAAAGTTGTAATTTCCAACCATCTAAAAATGAAAAATAATTAAGGCTTATTGAGCAGGTCAAAAAGAAGAAGCAAGGGCATAGCAATAGTAGGAAGGATTAAATGAACACACCATTTTTTTTATTGAGGATTATCAGCCATTCTGAAACGACAAAAAAAAAAAAAAAAGTTGTAAAAAATCAGTGTCTATGAGACCAAAAATACTACCTGGAGCCGCCTACGAGCAACAGAAAGGCCTGTCCCTGCAACCAGCAGGGATCTAATCTCTGTGCTAAGCAGTTCCTCCTGCTTTTTAACTTTCTCTTGTACCACCTTTGAATGCATTGACATGCTTCCCATCACCAATTTTCGAGACTCCAATTTTTCCCGCATCTCATCAAGCTGGTTCGACTGACTTAAGGATTCTGCTTCTAACTGCCCAACATGTGGCCGCCCGCTAATCCGCGGGCTAATCAATTAAGCCCAAGATACTAAACAATGCAAAATCAAAACATGTAGCATACGAGTATTAAAATAGAAAATGAAGAAGAGGAAGAAAGTTTATAAAATGTCACATCAACTCAAACAAATCTTGTATAACTTCTTTTTTTTTAGTCTATTACAACTATTTGTCAAAATTACCTTGATCCTAAAATTTCCTTTCAAAACATCAGGCCTCAAAAAGGAAAACAATTATTGAAATGGCTCTTTTCATTAGAAATTACTCGTTGAAACTTTAGTCATTAACAAGGCAATTTAATAACTTGTGGTTTCTTGTCCTAGATCTTGTGCACCCAAGACACAAAACATCCGACATTCTCTTTCGAATTTCCAAAGAAGCAAATTGATTTTCCTCATTACCATTCCAGATTACTTTTCTTTGCCAACCAAACAGAAGTTAACATTTCAAATCAGGGAAATGCAGAGAATCTCCTAGAAAAAGGGGAGTTAAAACCCTACCTGTAAAAGAGACTCAAGTTTCTGTTGGAGCAAAAGCTTCTTCTGTTTATCTTCGTCTAGGGCAGAAGAAAGACTCGACATACGAGCAAGTTCTTGCTGGAAATCTTCCCATTGAATGAGCTTCAGTTTCTCTTGATTCTCTTGCCGTGTTACAACTGCTTTCTTTGATTCCATCAATGATCGAAGTGTTTGATGATGAAGATGATGATTCGATTTGAAGGCAATTTTTCAACAGTGGATCATGATGGTTAAACCACCTCACCATCGTCCTGCGAACTGGACCAATTTAGGGCTTAATCAACATTTTCACCATTAACAGAGGTTTCAAAATCCCTATATTGAAAACGAATCCAATACGCAAGAGGAAAAAAAAGAAGCACAAGGCACAGGGTTCGTCGTCGTCTACTCGTCTTTGATGGGATGGAAAAATTTAAATGACAAAATACTTAAACTGTTTTCTTCCTATAGATGTTGCCGAAAATGAAATATAGAATCCGTGGTCTAACTGAAAAGTGAAAAGTTCTTCGTCAAAAGAGACCGCAGTTACTCGTAGTCTAGCCTTCTACAGTTTTAAGAGTTTAGCTTTTCGAGCCTTGTATATATAAACAAAATTATTAAAGCTATCGTCGGTTTTCCTAAACGTAACATCATTTAATATGTATAAATACTTTACTACCCCTTACTCCCTTGTACTATTGTTATACACCATTACTTAGCAGAGACAAAGTAGAAGGTCGTGGTGATAGTGGTGATGATAATGCTTACGATGATGATGATGATGATGATGACGATGAAGACGACAAAAATGATGAGTATGGTTAGATGTTGATGGAGTCACATGGAGGTGGACCCGATGAAACGGAATTACTTACTAGATTTTGTGGTCATATTGCATCTGCAATATGGAATAGCGAGGTGATTATATTGACTCTATAGTATTGACTCAAATTTATTATATTGAGACAAAGTATTGTTTTAATATTAATGATCTAATTATATTGACTCTTTATTATTGTTTTAATATTGATGATATGTTATTTCAACAGAGAGACCAATATTGAGTTGTCATAGCTCCGTGGACCACCGAACTTCATTAACGTGGAACATACGCGATAATCTCACTCTGTAGTGGATCACCCGGAGTGACCTAAGACACTTGAAAGAGTGCATATTCCAACACATGAACATGCCGTTGATATTAGTCTTTGTGGAAAGATGGCAACCGGAAACCAACAGGAAACTACCGTTCGGGGAGATGACGCTGACATTGCACGATATGCATTATCTTGGCAAATACCAAGTTAGCACAGATCAAGTCATTTCTAGCAATTCTCCTATGTGCGAGTACCTCCCAAATGGACACTGAGGTGAGTGGAAATGATATTAATTTTTGGACGTTGGAGAATTATTTGGTTGGCGGGGATGTTGCAGCTCAACCGAAAGCGACTGATGTGGACAACGTTGTTTATGGACAAGTCGTCAAACATGGTCAATATTCACTATCTACCGGTGTTGGATATTCGTGATATGCCCAATCATGCTTGGGGTGCCGCGACTTTATCCTTTCTATACCACCAGCTTAGTATAGCATCGATGATTGGTTGTAGATAGATGGTTGGGTGTTTGTCTCTACTTCAGGTATAAAAATTAATATTTTGGATACTTTAAAGTATTAAATTATTTTATTTAACACTATTTTCTTTTACGCTATTTAATTGTAGGCTTGGATTTATGAATATTTTCTTCAATTCAGACCAAGTTGTTCATCGGCATGGATCCCTCAACAGCCATACACTAAGAGATGGGCCTCTTTTCTTGGTGTCAGCAGAAATGATCTTGCCACTCTGCTGGAGTATCGACGTGTCCTCGATCGGATAATTGTTGATGCCATAAGTATATATCATTTTGAAATGTAAAAGTATTTAATTATATAAATATTTGTTAGTTAATTATATTAATATTTGTTTTTGCGGGTTTTATGGACTCCCTTTTCCCGCAGGCCATCAGAGGATGTAACGATCAGTCTGTTCTTGGGCATAATTCATTGCCGAAAAATTATCAAGTCATACATGCCCGATCGCTGCTTGAGACAGTTTGGATATCACCAAATGATTCCCGACCACCCATTCCTACCGACGAAGGTTTATAGAGGTCCGAAGCATTTGAAGTACATTAGCGTCTACGATGAGATGCTTCGCAGTTTCCAACAATGGGAGCATCGTTATCTAAACCCCATGATGCTTGGATCATCGAGATTAGCCAACATACCCTTCGAGGCTGTAGATGGTTACGAGACGTGGTTTCGAAAGCAGACACGTTATCGTGTGATGTCATGTGATGATGTTCATGATAATACGTCACACGATAATGATGTTGATGATAACGGTGACACGATGGGGATCATCAACCATCGTGGATCACCCACGATCAGGGTCAGCCATCACATAGGGCACCCCAAAGGGCATCCCAGAGGTCATCTTATCCATCGAGAGCTGCCGCATATGCGCGTAGATTGACTAAGGATCGAGTCGAGGCTGTACTTCCTCACCTTAGGGCACTACATCGTTCCAAACGAGATGCATTTGTGGTCCAAGGTAATTATATGGAAACTGTTGACGAAGTTCTTCAACAGTTTGAGGATGTATTGTAATGTATTTTATTTGGACTTTATTGTGATGTATTTTATTTGGACTTTATTATGTTGTATTTTATGGACTCCTTTATTGTGTTGTATTTTTTTTAATGCCATTGTGTTGTATTTTATTAATAGTTAAGCCCTTAAACTATTAGTAAATAACAATTAACCCCCTAAACTTTGGAAAAAATAACACAATTAACCCTCATAATTAAATAAAGTTTTACACATTAATATGAAAAATCATCACAAAAGCCCCTAAACTATTAGTTAATAACAATTAACCCCCTAAACTTTGGAACAAATAACACAATTAACCCCCATAATTAAATAAAGTTTGACACATTAATATGAAAAATCATCACATATGCCTCTAAACTATTAGTTAATAACAATTAACTCTTTGCACTAAGGTAAGCAGTAAACCTATCATGTCAAATTGGTAGCCAATGTCGTATTGTTGGGTCACAAGAATCTTCACACCTTGGATGAATGGGTAAACGAGTTAGGGGACTAGAAGACTTCATCCTCAGTACGCGTGGATTTGATCAAATATATGATGTAAACCCTCGACTGACGTGCATAACCATCTCTTCAACTGAGAGTATGCACTCTTAACTATGTACCATATTGCACAGTTATAATATTTACATAATGTTCATAATAATAAATCTAATTTTGAACAACTCTATTATAACGGCAAATTGGTTATTTGAACAAACATTATATTAATCCTAATAAATCTATTGCATTTATAAACGTATAAGTTTTACCTCTTCGTTGTTCGATTGTCGAAATGCATGTATTGTTTGGTCAAAGCAAAAACAAATATATCCTTATACGGCTCCAACCACGTCGAATTAACATATTGAACAACTACTTGGACATTTCCCCACGACTCATCCATCTCTTGACAATGTATCAAGTATTCTTCCTCAGCTTTCGAATCAACTATATACATCCATCTCTTTATAAATATTCCTGCATAACTTCTCTTTCCCAACAGGTTCCTTACATACTTCTCGATATTCTTAGCTATGTGTCTCTTACACAACATATGTTGAGAATTTGTAAAGTAATCTTAAATTGCATTCATGAGAGTCAGCTCTCTATCCGTGACGATGACATCCAGTAGGCGAACATAAACTAATAAAGTAGACAACTGATGTAATGCCCACGCGAATGTTTTAATTTTCTCATTCTTCAAAAATTCGAATGCAACATGAAAATTCTTCCCCACATATGTAACTCCGATGATTTTCAATAATGGCAAGTCATACTTATTAGTCTTGTATGTTATATCCATAATGAGAACATATAGAAATAAGGCAAACATCCCTCCAGCCTTTGGATGAGCAAACATAAAATCAGTCAAAATAGTTTTATTTTTGCCAAAGCCTTTTGTCCTGAACCAAAAAAGATATCCACGTTGACTCATCTCATGTAAAAAAAAAAACTCAATTTTTGATTTATTTTCCATTTTTTCTTTCTTATACTTACCAAAACATTCTCTACATGCTTTCTCGAACTTTTGTTATCAAGATTTTTCATCTTCAATAAATTTAATATTTGTTTCAGCTTCACATTAACACTATAAAGTTGATCAACCATTTCAATCTCAGCCTTTGTCAACTTCACTGCAGAAGTGTGTCATTTTTCTTCCCTTGTCAGTAGATGGTTATGAGCATTGTTAAACTAGCTAACTTCAACTCTCCACCCACCACCATTTTACTTCCTACAAATACACTTCGAATTTATACAAAACTTTATTCGAACCATTTTTCTTGACATCTTTTAAATCTTTTTTACCATCATACCGAGGCTTTCCACCATTTCTCACAACTCAACCATACTTTACGAGTGTTATCAAATTTAATTTTATTTCTGGACACGTAAAAGTGCATATCCTCATCACGTCCGGTATCTCTAACCCATTTTTCTTCCGCCTCTCAATCAATGAATTTTTCATCCGTCACAAAAAAATTAGATACATCCGAAAATATATTATTCATGTTTTCAAAGTGGTAATCCTACAAACAAATAACAATAAAACATATTAAAAACAACAAAATATAAATTTCCAGTAATATTTATAAACATCCGCTACACACCAGCAATTATAGCGAAAAACATTCGCTACACACCAGCAGATGTACCACTAAACATCCGCTTCATACCACCGGTTAAACCCTATAACATTCGCATGTAAGTTGCGGTTTAAGACCAAAACATTCGCCAATCACCAACGATACTACTTCTAAACATCTACTGCAACCTAGCGGAAATTTGGCCTGTGACGCTTTTTAAAACTTTTTTGAAAAAAATTCACTCATAAATAAAAATTAAATATATATTACCTTCCAATAATTATCCTTGTTAGCATTTTCATCCTTGTTATCATATTCATTTCGATTAATATCATAATCTATTATAGAGGGTTTGGAGAGAGTTTTTTTTTTTTTTTCAAATGGAGTGAGTGATTTAGGTTAGTTAGAGTAGGAGGAGTAAGAGAGGATTGGAGGGGGTGATTGGTTGGTGTGAGTAAATGAAGGGTTGGTTTCTATTAATTGTATACAAGGGTAGTGAGGTATTTTCACACATTAAATGGTGTTATGTTTAGTAAAATAGGTGTTATGTTAAAGGTGTCTCATGTATAAAACGAGTCTAACTTAGATTAATTACAAAATACTAAATTAATACTTCCTCTGCTTCGGGCAAATGTCCGATATTTCATTTTAGGATGTTTCACTTAAAGAGTTCACTTTCAAAAATTAAGGTATAAAATTTTCAATTTATTACCAATGAACTACTAAATGTGTCATTTTATTAAAAAGTTTGATTTTCAAACGAAAACTATTTACCCGGAAGAGAATGAGTAGGAAATATTGCAGTCGGTCCACTTTACTAAATTTTTAACCGCTTAAGTACTTTTCGTTTTTTTCAACTCCAAAAGTTCACTTTCCTTAAATTATTCCTAAAATACCCAATTTGTGCCTACCGCTTACTTCGTCTTTTCCAAGCAAGCCTTTGTGAAGTTGAGTTGCAATAAGGCGAGTTCGTTCCTAAAATGCCCACAGAAAGCGATAAGGTCGGGTGGTTTCACCTTTGATTCGATTAATCTACCACCCAATTACGGTTAATCCACCACCTTATTATCTTCTTCTACTATCTTAATTTTCTTCTTCTTATTCACCAATGAATCATTCGGTCTTGTTTATTTTGTGATGCATCCCATTGGATAATTGATGCATGGAAATCATGCATCACAATTTCAAATTCATGCATTGCCAAGGGACATGAGGTCTGATTCAATTTACGATGCATCCAATTAGAATTCCGATGCATCAAACTCATACATCGCAATTTCAAATTTATGCCTCGTCAAGGGATATGAGGTCTAGTTCATTTTGTGATGCAACCAATTGAAGTTATGATGCATCCAATTGGAATAAGCAGTTTCGCCTTCAATATTTACTCAAACGTCTTGAGATTAATCTTTCTTTTTACCTGCAACCTTCGTCTCTTAACCTTCAGTCTTAATTTATGAAAGTTGGGTTTTGTAAGCCTTTGAAGCAAGTTCATTCCTTTACAGCCTGAATTACGATGCACCTGCTTTGGTTTTGCGATGCACTGCGTGCCTAAATTGTGAGGCACTATATGTATGATGTAATGTGTGCTTGAATTGTGATGCACCGACTATAGATTTGTGATTCACTACGTGCCTGATTTGCACGTGTTTTCCTTTCACCAATAACATATTCGTCTTTTCGCCTCAAAAGTGTCTTTTTCTGGTTAAAACACATAGGGCACTGTAGAGGTTGAAAAATATTGAAAGAGTGACCCGAATTTCTCCCAAATTAATAATACTTAAAATGTTTTCATAACCCATCAAATCTAGCTAAAATTATTAGATATAGAAGTTATTGTATTGATTGAGATTTTATTTCGTAAGGTATGGTTTGAGTATCAATTTAATTGATTTTTGGATTACTTCTTTAAGCTATTTCAGTCGATAATAAAGACTCATTTATTTATATGACTGTATATTTTTTAAATTATAAGATGAACAATAACAATGAAAAGTGATGTGCTCGGCCCAAATTCGGTCACGAGCAAAACACGTGTGACTATCATGTGCCAATCACGAGTTCAGAGACAAGTGCTCGCATGAGCATCGAGCATAGCGGGCAAGATGTCAGACCAAGGATCACATTCAATCCCTGACTAAGCCTGGTGTGACAAAGGTCTTGCCTATCCGACCAGGGGGTAATGCCCGCCCAGTGGACATAGATTGCTCTGCCAGCAAAAACAGCTTGCCCGGACAGGCCTTGCCCATTCGGGCGAGCATGGCGACCATCACGTGTGAATCGCAAGCTCAGAAACAGAATCCCGCATAAGCAGCGAGCATATCAGGTAAAGTGTTTGAAGAACAACTACAGTAAATCCCGACCAAGACCTCTCAGATAAAAACCTTGCTTGTCCGACTTGGGGGGCCATGCTCGAGGAACGTATGCCGCTCTGCGAGCAAACATAGCTTGTCCAGGCAGGGCCACGTTCACACGGGCAAGAATGCGGCCTCAAGCAACGAATCCTTGATGCCCAAGGAAGATTAGAAGGTTTTCTTATATCAACAGACTCCTTCATTTTCTATATAAATAAAGCAGAATCCCGCCAAACTCGCCTATACGATTTAGGGATGTTTTCCTATAGGCTATAATTAATCATAATTTTACAAAGATTCTTGGGCCTAAAAACTCTGTCAAATTGTTTTCTCTACCACTCGATACTTACTCTCACACATGAGTGGTTTCATGAGGCCTTGTCTTGCATTGCTACTAAGATGTTTCTTCGTGTTCTTGATAGGTTTGCAGGAAGATCCAACCCATACATAAGCTCAGATATCCAATCAAACGCAAACTAAAGGCCCAATATTGACTTTTGCATCATCAAAAATAATTTTGGAAATAAATAATATTTACTTTCACTATCGTATATGTTAATCAATATCATCTTTTATTGTTAATTATTAGTTTGGATGATTAGTGTGATTTGATAATTACTAGTAGCTTAATTATTTTTAGCTTGGATAATCAATATCTAAGCATCTATTTTTGGTGTTGAGTTCAAGTGTCGAAAGTTTTGTAACACTTTATGGCCAAAGTTGCTCTAGGATTCTTTATTTTTCAATAGGAGTTTGGTCACTTCATGTATATTTCTTTGCTCTTCGTATGCATGATGTTAGTCGATTACCACATCTTTCAAAACCATTTTTGACGTATCCAATGTATTACGTTGCATTGGTGTGCATTTTAAGGATTCTTCAACAATTTGAGTTTCAAAATTGGAAGCATTTGAGGGCCTCTTACTATTAAGTGGTGATGAGATCTTGAGAAATGTTTGGCAAGAATAGTAGATAGTACCACAATAAGGAAAATAATGATTAAATAAAATGGATATTTGCATTCTCCACAAACACAAAGTACTAGGGGTGTGTACGTGTACGGTTTGGTTAGGTTTAGTTTAGTTTAGGTCAAAACCACGAATCGAACATTTCTCAATAAGGCTTGGGTCTGAACCAAACCACTTGGTTTGGGTTGATTTGATTTTTTTAGTTTATATAAATTCTTTTTTCAACTTATAATTGATGCAAGTAAATGTTAGATAGAATTGGATTGAAGGAAAAAACTAAAAAGTGGAAGTCTAGATCAAATGAGAGAAACATATTGGAGCCAGAGGCAGCTACGAAGAGTGAAGAGGAGATAAAACAGTAGGTAGTTAAGAAGGAGAAGAGGGAGCGAGCAGGGCGATTGGAGTCTTCTAAGGAGGAGATGGGTGGATTGGTTGTGGTGGTTGGTTCAAGAAGGATGGTGAAGATGAGGTGGATGTGAGAATGTGCTTTAGATATGGACTCCCACCACAAGTGCATTAGGTCGGTATTGGTGATAATGTTTCTAGTAATAGTGGTGTCGGTGTGGCACGAGCCATTGTGGAGGTGGTTAGGGTTTAGGTCGATAGAGGAAGATGAATAATCGACGAAGTTATGGTGGAAGAACATAAGTTGATTGGCAGAGTGTTTGGTGGGGGGAAATGACATCTCATTTTAGGCGAGTTTGGTGTTACTCTGATTCAGTGAACAATTAGGAAAAGGCCTTCAAAACCATTGGGACTCGATTGCAAAATTTGACATAATTTAGTTGAGAGAAATTTCATTTTTCTAACGACATTCATCAAAATGACTAACTCAAAATCTCTTAAGTGACGTGCCTCTTCATCCGAAAGCGACTACCTCGGCTGCTACTCATCTCGATCCTTCAGAAGCCGGACATGGAGTAGCTATTATTCGGTTTACAACCCTTGGAACCCCTCTCTTTCAATATGATATAATCCCACGCTCTGCTATTTCCAATGCTTTTTTAGAAAGTAAGGCTGACCCAATCTCTTCAATTTGAATTAAGTCGATTAAAAGCTCGAAGAACTTTTTTAAATGGATGGTATTTCAACCACGAGAATCTTTCTTACTACTAAAGCCGATAGTGATTCTTTCGATTCCTATTAGAATGAGGGCTCCTCTTTCACTAAAAACTTTTAAGGTAATACGTTCTCCAATCGGCATGTCTTAACCATGGCACTATTCTGTTGATGAAATTTAGAGATTCAAGAGATTCAGGATCGGGTCTTTAAGAGATCTTGAAGCAATCAGTCTCATTTTTTTATTTGGGGCCTTCTAAACCCTTTATTATAGGAGAGGGAGAGGCGTTTTAGGACGATTTTGCTATGAGATTTTCTTAAAGGACAAGGGTGAAATCAACCCAAATTCAAAAGTTCATCTTGACTAAATTTTGAATGAATATTTTTTATATCTATTTGTCTTATTAAGAATGTAGGCTTGAATGATTACTCCCTCTGTTTCGGGTAAAGAGGTCACGTTTGAAAGTCAAATTTTTTTTAAGAAAATGAAATTTTTAATAGTTCATTAGTAATAACATGATATTTTTATATCTTAATTTTTAAAAGTAGGCTCTTTAAGTGAAACTTCCAAAATGAAATAGTGGACTCTTTGCCCGGAACAGAGGAAGTATAATTTTAATTGCGTAATAGTGAATAAGGCCTAGCTATTTAATTGAAAATTTGGATTATCTTTTTTTGAGAATAATGAGTAAGAAATGCATATTAAGTATTAATTTGATACCGGCTCATGTTAAGTTTTCAGCATAGAAATTGGACTATTGTTTTGGAAATGATGCACTACAATAGTATAGTGTTTAATTTGTGAATGCTAATGAATCTCTTGGCTCGAAGGTAATTTCTTTTACACTTCCATTATGAAGAATGACAATAGCATTGCAAAAGGGAAAATTCAAGGTTTTGCATGAACAAGTTTGCAATTACCAATTTTGAAAAAATAAAATAAAATAAAATTGGTTATACGATTTGGAGACATTGAACATCACTAAAACACATATAGATTTTACTACAATGTAAAATAAATAATAGTGTGTATTCTTGCTAAATCACTCCATTATTCGTTACGCCATTTGATAATACATCAAATTACCAAGTATGGATTAATTTCCAATCACCCGGGAAATGTGTGGCATTGTTGGCAAAATTAAAATTGTGCTTCCAAAGAACATTACGTCAAAGGTAATTAAAATTGTATTCATACGACTTGGAATATGGTAATATCCTAGATTGTCATATTTGAATCGACAAAACACATATAAATAAGTAGGTTATACGAATTGGAGATATTAAACATCACCAAAACACATATAAATAAAATAGGTTGTACAAATTGGAGACATTGAACATCACCAAAACCCATATAGATCTTTACTACACTACCAAAGAAATAACATTAAGTAAAAATAACATTCTCGTTGAATTACTATATTATTCATCACACTATTTAGTGATACATTAAGTTGAACAGGTTACCAAGTGTGGATTAGTTTCCAATCACCCGGGAATTGTGTTGCATTACCGGAAAAATAAAAACCTTCTTCTCGTATTAACCAATAACAAGCATTAGATACCCTACCACAGTCTTCTTGAATTCTTTGAGTGAAAACATCAAAAATTGAATCTTTTTTTTGCCAATAGAAGTGACAAAAGAAAAGTGTGCTTCCAAAATACCTTGGGTGAAAGCTAAAATTATAGTCATATGGAGTTGGGATCTGGTGATATCCTAGATCGTCATCTTTGGATTGGCAACGAAGCGAAACACCATGAAGATACCAGTTGAGAATATGAACTGAATATTTAGTTTTGATCTTGACATCAACAACTCTACGAGCGGGAGCAAGAGCACTGGAGTGTGGTGAGTGAATTATGCATAAAAGTGTGAGAAAAAAAACTAGGTTGTTCATGGCGTAACTTAGATGTAAAGGTAAGATTACTTGGTCTAAATTACAAGTTCTGTGCCTACATTTAATTTATATAGACAAACAATATGGATTTTCTTGATAATGACCACTTTTGACTATTTTGGTCATGTTGATTAAACGTTGACCTAAAAAATGTATGATTTACTCAACATTACAAAATATTAATGCTACTATTGGTTGTATTTTAATGATTTTGATTGTATCACCTAAAACATATCCCCTAATCCAAAAAAAAAAAAGTATCTCATTTATATTATTTTTGTCAACTAGATTATAGTTTGATCGATTGAGAAGTTCTTTAACTTGTATGCCCTTGCAAAATTCTATAAAAAATGATTGTATTTTGACTGTTAGTTTTATGTGATTTTAAATATAGAAAGTGAATTATCTTTTGTAAAGAAAAAAAATCAAATATTGCCTTTTCCAAAATAAAAAAATCAATTTATTTTGACTCTTTTTGGTCAACCTAATTAAATATTCATTAACTTTATTCATATTTATGAAATTCTATATTTTGAATGTAATTTTCAATGATTGTAATACAGAATAAATGTTTGACATAACAAGAATATATTCATTTCGAGATTTTTTTTAAAAAAATAGATATTGATTTTGAGACAAATGAAATAATTATAACATAGGTTTCACATTTGCAATATTTTGATTACAAATGTCATTGTTAATTCAGTTTCCATTGTTAAGACATCATATCACATGTGAATTGGATTAGTTTTGATTAAGTTTATTTTTTCTTTTCAATTACGAACAAAAAACCGTTGATTTGCATATTTTTTTTTCGATTTCAGATAAAACATCCGCAACGCCCTAACAGATGTTTTATAAAACATCCGCTAGTGTGTAGCGGATGTTTTATAAAACATCTGCAAATGTGTATCACACGTGAGTATCTATTAAATATTAAAAGGGGCATTTATGTCATTTTATACATTAAATAGTGTTACGTTTAGGAATTCGAGCATTACGTTTAGGGTCACTCTTATATACCCCTTAATGATATAAACTAAAGTATCTTAAAATGGTTAATTATTTATTTACCCATATATAAACCCTATCGGTATTACGAAATGTATCATAAAGTCTCACTTAGCCAACGCCATGATAGAAATAAATTGCATCATAGTACAACATAAAGATCAATCCGCTCCTAAACAATTATGGATGAGGCGGCGACAGGGTCGGTCCTGAACTTTTGGGGTTTAGAGTGAAAAGAAAATAAGGGGCGTTAAAAAAATATAAGATAAGAAAATAAGGGGCGTTAAAAAAATATAAGATAAGAAAATAAGTATTAAATAATTACTGAAAACTGTTATTTTTCACTCGTTAAAATAATTTGCAATAAAAAGAATATACTCTAATCAATTTTTTGCTTTTATTTATATTTTGACTTCTGGATTGATATTTTTTTGGTAACATGTATTATGCACTATAAATTCAACTAAAAAAACAAGGATTAAATAAACATAAACAATACAAATGATAGTAACATAATAATAAAATTTGATTTTTGCTTGAAATATTGATATATTATAAACTCAATCAATTGTTATTTTTAATGACCGAAATAAAAAAATGATGATCAACTCATATTTTTTTTAAATTTAGCGAACCCAAAATAAAATTAAAGTTATATAACTCTGCTTGAACCGAATACAAAATTTGTATCTTTGTATAGTAACTCTTCATTTATTAGGTTCCAATATAATTAAAACATATATAAGTAGTTTTGAAGTTGGTAATTAATAAAAAGGTACTTAACCACAACCATTATACTTATAATACAAGTAGAGGATAAAGATGAAAGATTTTAAAAATTATAAGCATATTTTTTAAAAGTTGATTATTACATAAAACATCTCAAAATAGTATAGGAGACTATTTAACTAAATCGGGGAAGTATATGATATAATATGCATATAAAAAAATTAATAATTGATCTTAGACCCAAAACAATTTTTTTTACATAAATGGCGGAGCAAGGACTTGAACCGATTGTGAAAATTATAAGTTATTTTTTAAAGTTAATTGTTACGTAAAACATCTTAAAATAATATTGAAGACTATTTAACTAAATCGGGGGGAGTATACGATATAAATGCATATAAAAAATTAATAATTGACCGTAGGCTCAAAATAAATAAAAAATATAAAAACAGCGAAGAAGGGCTTGAAAACCAGTGTTCTAAAACTCTCCGCCTAGCTCTGCCTAGACCCCGCCTAGGCGCTAGGCCCCTCTCTACCGCCGCGACTTTCTTAGTCGCCGCCTAATCGACTACTCGCCGACCTTAATTTATATTTGTAGCTTTGATTTTGTGGTATGCGGTAACCGGAGAAGGAAGAGGGGGCGAACTGGAGAAGGAAGGAGAGTGGTAATGGTGAGGCAGAGAGGGAGGTAATGAGTTGCGAACTAGAGTAATATCTTTTTTGTTTTTAGTTATAAACTTGGTTTGTTTATTGCTTTTGGGTTGTTGAAAATTGCGATTAATGGTAGGTTTGTATATTTTTGTTCATTTTACAAATATAGACAAGTGTTTGATAAAATGACAAATATAAAAAAAATTAAATTTGTATTCAATGTGTTTGATCTTTGATATAAATTATCATAAAAATGGTAATTATGCCTTAATTCTAGGCCCCCCTAGGCCCCGATTACGCCCCGACTAGTCCCCTAGGCGCTAGGCGCTAGTGTGCCGCCTAGCGGCCGCCTAACGATTTTTAGAACCTTGTTGAAAACCCAAGACCTTCACTGCTTTACACAAAGCTCTTACCCAACTACCTAACCAAATGAGCCTAAAGACAATTCATATACTAAGTTTACATTTTTTATAATATATCTAAATTAAACTAACCTACAAATATATAAAAATGAGCCCTCTTACATTGGGGGCCCTGCTCGCTCGATCACTTTGAACTCCCTTAAAACCGGACCTGGACGGCGATATAGGGTGATTTCCAAGGACCATGGCTCATGTGGAACTTGCATGGTTGGGTGGTTCGGGGTACGACCACCAGCTTATGTCACTTGAGTTGACCCCACTAGATGTAGCAGTGAAGATGAAGGCCATGCAGCAGACTGATTGCCATTAATTGCTGCGTTTATCGTTACTTTGGTTATAGTTTTCTGTTTTCTTATAGTTAATACTCCCTCCGTCCCTAAATTATCGTCCTCCTTTCCTTTTTCGTCCGTCCCAAAATAATTGTCCAGTTTGAAACTTACCTTTTTAGAACATCACTTTTACCACTTTACCCTTACTTTTTCACTTTACTTTAATTATGGGCCACATACACATGGGCTTTAAAGGAAACTACACATTAAACCAATATAAATAATCAAGTCAATTGTTTTTTCTTAAACTGTGCACCGGGTCAACCAGGACGATTATTTAGGGACGGAGGGCGTAAAATTTACAAAGATTTTATACTTAATTAGGGAAGTAATGGGTGAGCCTGAAATCAATGAGAATAATATGTTTTTCTAAGGTAAATGTGAATTGACTTGATCGGATCATAATCGAATCAAATCCTCGAAACTCGAAAGACACATGGTTCTAGGTTTTACCAAGATTATTTTTAGGGTATTTTTTTTCTTCATATATATCAAGGAAGAGCTTTAGTCAAAAGTGTTGTATGAAGTATATTGCAGGTGTTGTATTAAATACGGCCAAGGGATCTCATCATCAAACCTGCACATGTCATGTAATCACCTGCTCCATCACCGGAATCACCCTCGTTAACATAAACATCACCACCACAATCTATTCGAACCAATTCATGGGTCAGTTGCTACGAAATTATAGTTCGGTTGTCCAATTGAATAATTTACCTGTAGGGTGGCGCGCGGCCGATATGAATATATTTAAGCAGTATAGTGGTCTGAAAGATCTATTTCCCTACAAAAATCAAATATGTAATTTTTTCAAAGTTAGCGCAGCTATTAATCAATCAAATGCCGTTAAAGAAAACATTAGTCATTTTAATTTCAAATATTGAAATTTGTGTTTAAAAAATTTAGTGTGTAGTTAATATGTGATAAATGATCAATATAATTGTATTTTAGTAGAAAAAATCAAGAAAACAAGTTTGTTTAGTTGCTTGAGTAAAAAGATTTGTAAGGGTAAAATAGGCATGACCTATTTTTATCTTGTTTTCATCTTTCTTGGTCAAAGAAGGATTTTAAATTAGTCAATGTTTATTTAGGAAGTAGAATTTTGTGTGAGATTTTGTTTAGATTATTTTTGGTAGATTAGTTTGTTTTGGTAGGAAAATCTTTCAAATCTTTCAAAAGATTTGATCGATATATTTTTGGTAACTAAATCTCTGCAAATAATTTAGTTATTCCATGTATCATAGTTTTGTTAGGAAAGATATCTTGCAATATATTTTTGGTAACTATATCTCTGCAAATAAATTAGTTATTCCAAGTATCATAGTCTTGTTAGGAAACATAATCTTTCATGATTATTTGCTAATCTCTTTCCTAGTTGGAGATTGCTTTCTTGTGCCGTGTTCCTACAGGTTGGTGGCCTATATATGCAGACGGGACTTCATGTTTTGTTGTACGCTGTGAGCTCACAAAAAGGGGAATTCATTCACACGCCGAGAGCTTGCAAGAAAGATTTTATTCAGAGTGCTTGAATAAGAGATTCAGTTTACTGCCTTCTGTGTAGAGTTTGAGAGAGTAGACCGAAAGGCCAAAAACTGAGAGTATTCTGCAAGCAGTTCCTACACACAAGCGCATGCTGCTTTGAAACTTCTGTGAAGACACCCTTGTTCTTCCTGAAGTTTCTGATTTGTGTGCTTCCTTCTGGTTCGCTGTTTTGGAAGCTGTATTTGGTTCTTCTTTCTTCCCACGTTTCATTTAGTAATTTATGTGGGTTTTTCGGTTCTCCAAGATTCTATATCTTGTGATATTTTTTGTTAACTGTTAAAGTTAAAAACAGTGTTTGATTTTAATATATATATTGTGTTGCCTTGAGGCATGATCTACAAGTTTGATACTTGTAGATTGTTTTGAGTTATTTTCCGTCTACTAAAATCTGCTTGGTTCAAAATCTGAAATCAAAACTTCCGCTGCTATTTTATGTGATATACTTTCTGTTCTCATTGTCGTTGTCATTGTTGCAACAATCACTGCAACATTGGCAATCACATCGTCCCATATTGAGGATCCGTGGCATCACGTTCTTTCAAGAGTAATTACTCGATGGTATATCAAACATCTACTCTTTATTTTAAACATACACTACTGATAATTTTATTGGTGCAAGAGTACTCCCTCCATAAGAAAGAAAATTAGTCTTGGTAGGGAGAAAGAGGTTTACCACCTTGTGATCTTAATTAGCTGGAAAATTAGTCCTGGATAAATTATTAAATTATTCTTTTCGTTTAGGATAAAGGTGACAATATTTGCCCACGCCCTGATCGCCCACTAAATAATGGGCATGAACACACTAAAAATTTTTAATTGGCAAAAATAAGTATGTCCATTTGAGACCATTAATTTAAATGGACTAAGAGCAACACCATTGTTGCTTCTTAGCCCTCTTTTTATTAAGAAGAAAAAAATAAACAATAGGAGCATTCTTCTTAAATTGGCCACATATGAGAGAGATAATGAAAGCTTCCTGAATAGGAAGAAAAGAAAGAGGAAAAAAGAATGGGAGAGGGAGAAGCGTGTGGTGCACCGCTTCCTTAAATGGGGCGCGTGCACCACACTCTCGGGATAGGGGCGTGAGAGGCGAAGCAGCAGTGGGTTCCAGTGTCTGTTTTTTTTTTATTAATTTGTTGATTTAAAAAAAAATCCAGCCATTGCTTCCTATTTTTGGGGGTTTTGCAATATTTTTTTTTTAACTAAAAGCAAATGATTGGTGCATTTTTTTATATAAATTAATTAAGTTTTATTTATTTTTTTCCCTTCTTCCCTATGAATATTATTTATTAATTAATTAATGTCTTTATTTATAAATTAATTTATTTATACATAATATTTAAATATGAAATATAT
The DNA here is from genome assembly GCA_013146195.2 of Codonopsis lanceolata. Lineage (NCBI taxonomy): Eukaryota > Viridiplantae > Streptophyta > Magnoliopsida > Asterales > Campanulaceae > Codonopsis > Codonopsis lanceolata. The sequence continues at coordinate 56,029,484 of CM028380.1, forward strand.
TAAATGAAGTTAAATAAATTTATTTGTTTGAGAAGTATAAAAATAAAATTGAAGTGTAAAGTTAATAAGGCAGCAGTGGGTTCCAGTGTCTGTTTTTTTATTAATTTGTTGATTTAAAAAAAATCCAGCCATTGCTTCCTATTTTTGGGGGTTTTGCAATATTTTTTTTAACTAAAAGCAAATGATTGGTGCATTTTTTATATAAATTAATTAAGTTTTATTTCTTTTTTCCCTTCTTCCCTATGAATATTATTTATTAATTAATTAATGTCTTTATTTATAAATTAATTTATTTATACATAATATTTAAATATGATATATATTAAATGAAGTTAAATAAATTTATTTGTTTGAGAAGTATAAAAATAAAATTGAAGTGTAAAGTTAATAAGGTGACAGTTGGACCCAGTTAAGAAGATGCTAAAAAGTTATATAATAGGAAGATATATTCTTAAATTGAATAAGAAGAGAAAAATATGTATGTGACAGAGAGACCAAGTTAAGAAGATGTATAAGAATATTTAACAATGGAGTTGCTCTAGCGTCCACTTGGACACCCACAACCGAAAAAAACTGAATCGTGACTCACGTGTCACCTCTCCCAATTCCGTAGCGGACAAAGCCACAAAGTTATTCGTCTCTTCTCTGTTACATTGCTTTTCTCCTCTTTCGTCTTCTCCACCTCTTTCTCATTTTCTTCCATCCCTACTTAATTCACCTTATTCTTCTTCTTCTTCTTCTCCTCCGGCTGATTCATCATCATCAATGGCACTAAAAGATTCAACCCCTGTTGTTACTCTCGATTCCATCAATCCCAAGGTTCAAATTTCCCTCCGACTAATTGATTTTTCATCTTCTATTTCAATGTTTGTCTTAATCAATTTGATTTTTTTCTGCTTCCCCCCTCCCATTTTGAACTTCATTTCTTTTAACTGGGTTTAATTTGCACATTCACACTTTAATAATGTGTTTTTTAATATCTCTAGTCAATTATTTATGTGCTCGTGTGCTTTCCTTTTTGCTTGATTTATTGGGTCTCTCTCTCTTTTCTATGACATATTCCTTGTTGAATATCAAAATAGAACTTTATAAATTAATGGCTTAAATCGCAATTTGGTCACCTTAGTTTTTCACTTTTTGCAATATGATGACTCTACAATTATTTTTTTCAATTTAATCATTGTATTTGGTTTAAACATTCAATAAGGTCACTCAAGTCATTTCCGTCCGTTATATTGGATGGAAATGGTTAAAATTACTAAAATACCCTATGAACAAAATCAAATTGTTTTGGATTAATCGCAATTTGGTCACTCTACTTTCCCACTTTTGCAATAAGGTGACTCTCTACAAAAAAAGAGGGCAAATTATCCTTTTGACCATCGTACTATTGCCAACTAAATAACGAGCCATCCAATTTTTTATGAAACGAGCCATCCAATTTTTTAAACAAAACAGTAACATCCCTTTTAGACAATTGAATGTTTCATCTTCTCCAACTGTCGGTCAACCCCCACTAACATAGTCAAATCCACCACCACCGGATTCACCAAACAAAGTTACCATCTCTATGAAACATGTATATTGTATTATGACATAAATAAAACATTATCCTAGGTAGTCAATCCACTCTTTCTTGTCAAATTCTAACTTGATATAATTCTCTCAAACCCATCAGCGTTTTTGCTCCGGCTGGGTCTCTCTCTCTCCATTCTCTACAACAAAATAGCCGTCGTCCCCCCTCTTGTTCTAGATCCGACACATTTTCTCCCCTAACCCAGTGTCGTAGCCCATAGCGACCAGGCGCTTCTTCATCTATCGCCGAACCCCAGGTTTATCTATGTCAGAACGCCTCTCTGCTTTCATCTATATTGAAGGCCACTTCGAGTCAGCCACCATAGCCATCGTCTCTTCATCTCTTTCCAACCCAACATTGCCGGTCTCATTCGTGCTCTGTCTCTGACCAAAACCCCCTCGCATCTACTATCAGCTTCTCTTTCTAAGCCCTCTCACCATCCCAAATCATTTGTCTTCTCTCTCTGATCTTCTTCCTTCAACAGAGCCAACTGAGCCTCCTTCTTTCATCAACACCATCCTCTTTCCGGTGAAGCCCAGCAACCCTGTCTGAGCCAGACGCCATCTTCAGTCACCTACTTCAAATTCCGGCGAAGGCAACGAGTGTCCCATGTTTGCTCGCCCTCAACACCAAGCGAACCAGACACGGGTCCTCTTTGCTTTCGTCTCCATTGAAGGCCACCTCAAGTCCAATCACCATAACCGACGTCTCTCCATCTCTTTCCAACCCAACATCGCCGGCCTCCTTCGTGCTCTATCTCCGGCCGAAACCCCCCTCTCATCTGTTATCACCTTCTCTCTCAGCCCTCTCACCATCCCAAATCAGCCGTCCTCTCTCTCTGATCTCCTTCCCTTAATAGAGCCGGTTGAACCTCCTTCCGACGAAACCCAGTAACCCCGTCTCTGCTTCGATTTCTCCAGTATCAAGTGTCCCCTTTTTTATTTGTTATATTTTGTGTGTTTACTTGAATTGTGATTTAAGCTCAAGGGTATTTTCGGGTTTCTACAATTGTTTTAAACTTTCCATCCAAAAAATTGGATGGAGTGGTGAACGTGCTATATGTTGCCAAGTACAATGATTAAATTGAAAAAATAATAATTGTAGAGTCCTTATATTGCAAAAAGTGAAAAAGTAGGGTGACCAAATTGTGATTTAAGCCTAAATTAATTTGTAATAACATAAATTTTTGAGTAATTTTTTTCGCAAAATGAAATGATTTTTTGTAATTTTGTATTTATTTGATAGTTGTTTGATATTGATAAAATGGGCACCCATGGACGCCCATGCCCATTTAGTGTCCGCCCATATATGTCATGTTATTAAATTGACACTTACGCACCCGCCCATACCTGCCCATTTGCCACCTCTACTAATGGACTACTAAAAATGTCATTTTTTTAAAAAAATTAACTTTCAAACTGGGACTCTTTACCCGAAACGAAGGGAGTATCATTTAAATAAACCAATAATTTCTTTTATAAAAAAACAATTGCAACTTATTGTTCTTCGAAAAACCAAAAATAAAATAAAATCTCAAACTATCATTTTCTTTTTGTTTCTAATTATACACACACACTCAGTTGTTTGAAAAAAAAGAATGATTGCGAGCCGGCACCAATTCCTAGAATTGTAACCGCTCAAGTACCTTATTTTTGTTTAAATCGTAAAAGTCTATTTTCATTAATTTTTTCCTAAAATACCTAGGCACCAAGAACCAAGTACTGTCCTCTGTCCTCTCTCTCTCTCTCTTTCTATTTTCTCTTTCCTTTCCCTTCCCTTTCCTTTTTTCTCTCTCTCTTGAGTATGGTCGGCACCTCACATTTTTCTCTTTCCTTACTTTTCTTATTTTAACAATATGTGTGAATCCCACAATCCAATCTCTTTCCTTTCTTTTCTTTTCTTATTTTAGGAATATACTGCAAGTATCAATACAAGACATCCATTGAATTTACAACTTACATATCGAAATGGTTATTGATGAATTGATGATTGCAAAAGAGTTGATTCGACAATGGAAGGGATTCAAAGGCCTTCCATTCCAACTCACACTATCCTACTTACAGGAAAAAGGAAAAAAAATGAAAATCACAATCATCCATTCCAATGCTCACATTACACATTCCGGTCGGAACTTACAACGCTTAAATTGCGGGGTGTCGAAACTTACGACGCCTAAATTGCAGGGCGTCGAAACTTTCGACACCTAAATTGGGCATCGCATAAAGAAGTGAAAACCTTTCTGGGTGTTTGGATTGGACATGGAATCCGCCAAGTAAAGAAGAAAAAAATGCTATGATGTACCTGATTGATCCTCTATGATTGATTGATGAAGGGGCAAATATTGTTGTGCAACCACCCATTTGAAGATACAATCCCAATGGAAGACATGCTTGCATGGCATGTTCTAAACATTAGCGGTTTAAAATAAAAATAAGAGACTTTTTCGGTTATAATTTCATGACATGGTACCAACCCAAATTTCTCACTTGAAAAAATCATATAGTATTTGACTAGCTATAAAGACTAACATTTTTAAATAAGAAGACATCATATTGTTATTCGAAATTACTTATGCCCAAAAAATGGTTGGAATAAATTGGCAGGTGGCATTACCAAAATCATGAACTGGAAGCCAAATTAGTATATACTCCCTTCGTTTCGGGTAAATAATTCTCATTTGAAAGTCAATTTTTTTTAAAAAAATGACATTTTTAGTAGCTCATTAGTAATAAAATGACACTTTTATTCCTTAATTTTCAAAAATAGAATATTTAAGTGGAACATCACAAAATGAAATAGTGGACTCATTGCCCGGAACGGAGGAAGTATACAACACCAATTAGCCTGCTACATGAGCCTATAAACTTCAAAAGCTCATAAGGCTTCAACTGGGATAAGCGAGCATAAAAAACAATCTTAATTTCTTTTTACACTTCCATTCATAGACAATGACAATAGCTTTCCAAATGGAAAAATTCAAAGTTTCACATGAACATGTTTGCGACTACTCCTTTCTGGGAAAAAAAAATTGGTTATACGAATCAGAGACATTCAACATCACCAACACGTAGATTTTTACCACAAGCTAATGAAATAACAGACATATGGGTCGGATTCGGCATTATATGGTGAATAACCTTCTCACATTATTCTATTATTCATCACATTGCTTTGTAACACATTAAGTTGAACATGTTACCAAGTATGGGTTAGTTTCCAATCACCTGGGAATTGTGTGACATGATTGGAAAAATAAAAACCTTCTTCTCGAATTAACCAATAGCAATCATTAGAATCCTCAATACCACATTCATCTCCGATGTCAACAGTGAAAACATTAAAACTCAAATCCTTGTTTTCCCAATAGAAGTGACAGAAGAAAAGTGTGCTCCCGAAGAACGCTAGATGAAAGCTAAAATTGTAGTCATACGGAGTTGAAATACTGTGATATCCTAGATCGTTATTTTTTGACTGGCAACGAAGTGAGACTCCATGAAGGTACCAATTAAAAATATGAACGGTGAATTTCCTAGTTTTGATGTTGACATCACCATTTCCAAAAGCAGGAGCAAGAGCACTAGCACTGGAACGCGGTGTGTGAAATATGCATAAAAGCGTAAGAAAGAAAACTCGGTTATTCATGGTGTAACTCATATGTCAAAGGTAAGATGACTTTGTTTGAATTGAAGTGGTGTGCCTATTTTTGGTTTATATAGACAAATAACATACCTTTTCTTATAATGTCCTTTTGACAATTTTGGTCGTCTTGATCAAACTTTAATCAAACAAATAATGTGATTTAGTTACCTTTACAATACTTGAATGATACAGATGGTTGTATTTTATAGATTTCGATAGCATTACCTAAATCCATAGGCGGATCCACATTAGCCTTAGGGGTGTCCATGGACACCGCCCAATTAAAAAAAATTGAGAGTAGGTTTGTGATATTTGACAATTGGACCCCTCCAAAAAATTTCATTGGACCCCTCCCAAATTCTCTGTAAAAAATATTGTCAAGACGGATTTACGAAATCGAATGTCCGATCAATTTTTAAATAATTCTCTTGTATGTTATATCGAAAAAGACATGTTAATGAATGTTGGTGATGATGATGTAATTACTTGTTTTCAACGTATGAAAACACGTAAAGGACAAATTGTAGTTTCTAATTTTTTTTATGTAATACTCTCTCCGTCCCAAAATATATTACGTTTTGTGATAATTTTTTGTTCCAAAATAAATGACACTTTGTAATTTTCAAAAAAACTTTTTCCTTTTTTTCCCTCCAATTCTACCCTTATTTATTGACTTTGTAATCCGTGTTCGACTCTTTGGGCAAGAATATCAAGACACTTCATTAATGTTTGGATAGGGGTAGTTTAGTCTTTATGTTTCCTTGGTCGGTATGAAAAGCCCTAAAACGTCATATATTTTAGGACGAATGAAATAGTGAAAATTTTGGACACAGGTCAACATTAATCCTGGATTCGCCACTGCCTAAATCTTCCTCCTTTGTCCTAAAAAGTGTATCTCATTTAGACTACTTTGGTCAGCTAGATTATAGTTTGACTCAAGATTTTTGTAATTTATATGTCCTGCAAAGTTCTATGAAATTGATTGTATTTTGAATGTTAATTTTCTGTGATTGTAATTCACTTACTCCCTCCGTTCCGGGCAAAGAGTCCTTGTTTGAAATTCTAACTTTAAAAAAAATTGACACTTTTAGTAACTCATTAGTAATAAAATGACACTTTTATGTCTTAATTTTTTAAAATGAACTATTTAAGTGAAACATTCCAAAATTGAATAATGAACTCTTTGCACGGAACGGAGAGAGTATTACATAGTAAAAGTTGAAACTTTAAATTATAGAAAGTATTATCTTTTGCAAAGAAGAAATTGAATATTGGTTTGGTCCCAATAAATCTTATACTCAAAGATTTATTTAAATTTATTCATATTTATGAAATCCATAATTTTTAATATAATTTTCAATTATTGTAACTTTTTATACCTAATATAAAATAAATACTTGATATAAAAAGGACACTCATTTGGGACTCTTTTTTGTTTTTGAAATCAATACTCATTTTGAGACAAATAAAATACTCTCTTCGTTCCAGACAAAGAGTCCTCGTTTAAAAATGATAAAGTTAGAAATTGATATGAGAAGTAGAGAATTTAGATAGTATATCTCATTGAATTAAAAAGGAGTACACGTGGATCCTTAAATAGGGAGCAGAGAGACCAAAGTCTAAAAAGAGAAGGAATTACAATCCTTTTAGGTTAAGGATAATATAACTAACTTAACCACCAAAATACTATCAAAGCTTATCCTACTAGTTTCTGCAGCCAGGTCCCTTAACTTTTCCGGAAGTAGTTTAGCTGTGATGAGCCTTGTTTGAACCTTGAGTAGTAACTGAACCTTGTGGTCTTGAACCTTGATACTCATCATCCCCCTCAAGGTGAGAGTGAAAAATATATTGAGAACTCTCAACTTGGATAATAGATGAAAAAATTGAGGAGAAGACAAAGCTTTGGTAAAGAGGTCTGCAGGTTGATCTGAAGAGGAAATATGAGGAGTAGTAATGAGACCTTGATGCAGCATTTCCCTAACCACATGACAGAAAATGTCAATGTGCTTAATCCTTTCATGGAAGACTGGATTAGCATCTATATGTTGAGCTGCTTTGTTGTCACGGTAAAAAAGTATAGAAAGTTGAGGTTGAATCTGGAAGTCAAGTAGTAGAGCAAGTAACCATTATAGCTCACAACATGAGTTAGCCATACTCATGTACTCAGCCTCTGCAGAGGATCTACTGACAGTAGTTTGCTTTTTGTATTTCCATGAGATCAAGGAATCACCTAGGAAAATACAGAACCATGAGATTGATCTTCTTGTGATTGGGCCGGAGCCCCATTCAGAATCACAAAAACCTTTGAGAGAAAGGGAACTGGTAGAAATGAAGAATAATCATTGGCCAGGCCTTTAAGGTATTTAACCAGTCTTAAGGCTGCCTGCCAGTGATCTGTGGTAGGTTTAGCCATGAACTGACTGATAACTTGGACTCCATAGGCAATGTCAAGTCTGGAGATTGCGAGATAGATAAGTCTGCCAATGAGCCTTCTATAAGGTCCAACATCAAGAAGAAGAGGGCTGGTACTGGCCGCCAGTTTGTGATGAACTTCAATAGGTGTTATGGCTGGTTTGGCATTAAGAAGTTGTGTGTTAGAGATGATTCCCATTGTATATTTCCTTTGATATAGACATATACAAGTGTTGTTTATGGTAATCTTCAGGCCAAGAAAGTATTGTAGAGGACCAAGATCTTTGACTGGGAATTGGGATTGAAGATAACCTTTCACTTCTGATAGTAGACTTGTACTTGAGCCTGTGAGAAGAAGGTCATCTACATAGACCAGTATGGCCACAAAGCCTTTTTGCAGTATTCATTGTAAAGAGATAGATAGAGAGAGAAAGAGATCACTGGGAGACTACCTAAATCCAAATTGTAGGTGGGTTGTTAAGAATTTGGCAAACCATTGCCTAGGTGCCTGTTTTAGGCCATATTGAGATTTGTGTAACTTGCAAACAACATGAGTATTGGATTAAGGCATGTTATGAGAGAACTCTAACAGATATCATCTTAGCCACAAGTGCAAAAGTTTCAAAAAAAGTCATCCCTTTCAGTCTGAGTGAATCCTTTTGCAACAAGCCTTGCTTTATACTTGCCAATGGTCCCATCAGCATTGTGCTTGATTTTAAAAATCCATTTGCAGCCTACAACATGTTTATCATGGGGTAAGTATTGAATAGACCATGTGTTTTTTTATCTCCAGAGCTTGGAGTTTAGAGGCCATAGCTTCACACCAGAGGGGGTCTTGAACTGCCTGGTGATAACTCTTTGGCTCAAAAGTAGCTGAGATGTTTCATATATATGTTTGATAGGAGGGTGATAGGTTAACAAATGAGTAATATTTGGACATAGGGTAAGGGGTAAAGCATGCAACATTTTGATGCAGAGCCAGAGAGGGTAAACCTGTGTGGTCTTTGAATCTGGAAGGGATGGTTTTCTGTCTTTGGGGTCTTTGGGGAATAAGTGAAAGAAGAGGATCATAATTTGGAGTAGTATCAAGGAGTATATGAGGAAGAGCTTTGTGAGAAGAGATAGATGATGGAGAGAGGTGCTCTTCACAAGCAGGCGAAGTAGTAAGGTCTGGGAACAAGGGGTGGATTGGTGTGTGTGGAGTGATAGACGTCTTTTATACGTTGTTATCAGGTATTTTTATGACTTAAATTGAGCAATTCCATGAGGCTTTTGACTACTGATATGTGTTTTTGAGTTGTTTTATGAGTTTCAGGGTTTTAGGTGGAATTATGTGATTTATGAAGCTTTGAGTGAAGATTTCGAGGAAGGGACCAAAGTGTAAAATTGAAGAAAAACGACAGACAGAGAATCTGGCTACCTTGCGGCCGCAAGGTAGACAGAAAAGAGGCTTCTGAAATCAAGACCCTTGCGGACGCAAGGTCAAGACCCCCTTGCGACCGCAAGGTACCCAGAACCGACCTTTCGGGGTTTTCAAGCCGGATTAGAACTCCTATTCCCCTACAACTCATTGGTATAAATAAAGGACGGTAGCCAAAGCCAAAGGACGTCCGAGGAGTAGTTTTAAACAATATTAGCGTATGATTTATATTGTAATTACGTAGTTTAGTTGTTGTAATTACAGTTTTGAAGATCGATTCATGTATTCCATCATCTCCGTGTGCAGTTCATCTTCAAGGATGAACTAAACATCCATTAATCTAGGAGTTGAGAGGTAACTTGTATCGAATCTATGGCTTAAATATATTTTTATTCATTCAATTCTTGTTGATCATGATGTTTATCAACCCCTTTATTATCTCGCTTTGAACAAATGAATGTAATCGCAAGTGATAAAGGCCTAGAGGTGCGGATAACTGCATGGCCTAAATGCATATGTCGTACACTGGCTCACCATCATGATAAATTGAACCTATCGATGTACGAGAGTGATAAGTTAGGGTCAGGTTCCATATATGACCTAAGTGACAGTTAGGATCCATATGTTCTTGTACCTAGGATATAGAATGGACGAATTATTTGGAGATGGAGACTGAACGGTAATTCGACAGGCTATATCTATCTTTCATGAACAAACCCAAGTTATTGAATGATACTTTATCTAAATAAGCTATAGAGTAGATACAGTGAAACCCTAATCCTAGATTTCCCTCCACCATCAGATCTTCCTTACTGTGATTACTGCTTAGTTAATTTAATTTACTGTTTTAGTAGGATAATTAGTTTAGATAAAGTCAATATAAAAACCCCCTTAGTTTAATAATATTGCTACCGATAAGTCTTACTATTTGTGATCTTCTTGTCTCTGTGGTTCGACCCTTGCTTCCCAAGCTATTCTACAATAGTCTTGTCCACTTGCAAGGAAATAAATTTAAAATAAGACACGATCATGGAGTCAGGCTTAAAAGGAAATACAGACTCATAGAAGATCACATCTCTGTTATAAGATATTTGGTGAGTGAGAAGGTTGTAGACTTTGTAGGCCTTTTTTGTTGAAATGATAGCCAAGGAAGACATATCTTTGAGCCATTGGTAAAAACTTGTCTCTATTATGAGAGGTAGTAGAAACATAGCACATACATCCCAGAGTTCTTAAGTGATGTATTCAGGTAGGGTGCCAAACAGGGTTTTAGGAGTTCTAAATTTGAGAATAGAATTTGGAAGCTTGTTGATGATGTAAGTAGCAGTAAGAATACAGTCACGCCAAAATTTTACAGGAAGTCCAGATTGGAACCTGAGAGCATTGGCCAGTTCCAGAATATGCATGTGTTTTGTTTCTGCTCTTCCATTCTGTTGAGGGGTGTCAATTCAAGAACTATGATGATGAATGCCCAGAGATTAAAGAAGTGGACTGAGAGTGGCGTTGAAGAATTCAATTCCATTGTCTGTTTTCAGATTTTTGACAGATATGTTGAACTGAGTTTTGACCATGGCAAAGAAGTCTATAGAACTTGCCATACTTGAGCATTTGATTTAAGTAAGAATGTCCAGGCCAGTCTTGAAAAATCATCCACAATGGTAATAAAGGAATTACAACCATCGTAAGTAACATGTCTGTAGGGTCCCCACAGGTCACAATATAGAAGATCAAACATGGAGGAGTTGTGAGATTGACTTAGGGGAAAGGGTTGTCTGGTCTGTTTGGCCATATGACAAATATCACAACATAGATTGGATTTAGGATTGAGAGTACCTTATATAGATTTGATATGTTTCATGGAGGATAAATGAGCATGGCCAAGTCTTGTGTGCCAGAGATACATCTTATCAAGAGGAGCAGTGAACACATGATCATTGGATGATGTATTGAATGCAGTTGCAGAAGGAGATGGACTAGGAACATGGAGTTTGTATAGTGTTGTGTGATTTTCAATTGATCACTAAATCCCACCGCAAGCGCATGACTATTCGAGTAGTAGTTAAACTTTTAAATGAATGTGGTATGTAGTGTTTTTAATAAGTATTATACTTTTAGTCTTGATATCTTATTCATCCAACACTCGATTTGGACAAATAAATATATCATTTTGATGCTCTCACCAAGTAGAACACATTTGCGCAATTACCTTCGCCAACAAACAAATGACACGTAAAGAAAATCGTGCCTCAAGTTGCACAATTTCTTTCAATAAAAACACTAATTTTTTTAACAAGTATTATACTTTAAGCCTTGATATCTTATTATCCAAAACTCGATTTGGACAAATAAATATATCATTTTGATGCTCTCACCGAGTAGAACACATTTGCGCAATTACCTTCGCCAACAAACAAATGACACGTAAAGAAATTAGTGTCTCAAGTTGCATAATTTATTTCACTAAAAACACTAATTTTTCAACAATAGAAGAGATGTATCCCACATTGGTTAGAAATTGATGTTGGTTTTAAAAATAATACTACTAAGTAACAATAGAAGAAATACATCATACATTGGTTGGAAAGTGATGTTGATTTTCAAAGTCACTAGAAAATCAAAAGTTTTTAAAGCTTCCACATGGATGCTTTAGAATGAAGATTTATCCAAAGGTGGTGAGGTGGCACAACCATAGTGCTCCTCACCAACTTTAAATATTATATATATATAATAATAAAAGACTTTTACCATTATTACCAATAGAAGATGTATATCTCACATTGATTAGAAAATGATGTTGAGTTTAAATTATTTTATATTATTACCAATAAAAGATATGTATAACATATTGTTTAAAAAGAAAATGTTAGATTTTAAAGTCTTTAGACTAAAGACTTTCATTTTTACAAGAGATGTATCTCACATGGTTACAAAATATTCTACTATTATTAACAATAGAAGAGTGTATCACATATTGGCCGGTTAGAAATTGATGTTTGTATTAAAAAAACTATTATTAATTACTAATTGAAAATATGTATCATACATTGGTTAAAAAGTGATGTTGGTTTTCAAAGTTTGTTTTATAAAATACTTCTACCATTATTACCAATAGAAGATGTATATCTCACATTGGTTAAAAATAGTGTTGATTTTTAATTATTTTAGATTATATGAAAGACTTACCATTATTAGCAATAGAAGATATATATATATATATATATATATATATATATATATATATATATATATATATATATATATATATATATATATATATCACACATTTGTTATAAATTGATCTTGGTTTTAAATTACTATTATTACTAATAAAAGAGATAAATCTTACATTGGTTAAAAAGTGATGTTGATTTTAAAAGTCTTTAAATAAAAAGATTTCTACTTTTATCATTAATAAAAGAGAAGAAAAGAGGTATATCTCATTATATAGAAAGAGATGTTGGTTTTAGATAGTTTTTTTAGATAAAAAACTTCTACTATGTTAGTCCCGAAGGGCACAATAATAAGCTAGAAGGGGGGGGGTTGAATAGCTTATTAACACTTAAAACTTTTCGTAATAATTCCTAGAACAAGCACTTGCAATCTATTAAGAAGATTGAAGTAGCGGAAGACTGGTAAAGAAGACAGACTAAGTCTGCTGGTGAAGCACTACCGGTAGACTTAGCTGATTATTTAAGTTTGATGCTCAAAGGAATAAGTAAATACAATGAACACAATATAAAAACAGTAAGTAAGGAACACATGTATTTTGAGATGGTTCGCACTATAAAGAGTCATACGTCCACCACCAAGGCACTCAACCTTGGATTTAAATGTGCACTATATTTTCCACTAGTTCTATTACAGAAATATCCAATGGATCGTGTACAAAATATTTGACTTGTGTTTGGGGGTGGAGAAATTGAATATCTGGAGAAACGGAATATTCAATGTGCAGAAGAATAGTAAAGATTTGCAATAATAAGAAGTAGATGAGTAAGAGTTGATGCAGATCTTCTTGTTGTGGTTGAGGACTTCGTTGATCAGTTAATGATCTCTTGAATGCACTGAGTATAAAGCTTGATGTTGTTGGATAGATTCAAAGCATTGTTTTTCTCCAGTCTTTAATGACAGTATTTATTGTTGGGCATCCTTAAGACCATTAGAGAAGACGAATTGAGAAACAACTCTATTAGGTTAAATGCTTTAAATGCTTGGAGATGTCTTGTTGACTTCATCTTCATTCTGAGACTGATCAGGGTATGGAGAGGAGTAGGTGCAACAACTGGCAGGAGGGCGACAAACAAAGTTGCAGACCTGCAGTAGTTGGAACAGTTTGTTTGTGTCGGACTGTGCACCTGCTCTGCCATATTCAGGAGCCGAAAGTCTTCATACTTTTTCGGAAAAACTGGAGGGGCGTGTCCAAGAAGTCAAGCATTGATTTAAAGATGAATTAATTCAAATTCAAACAGAATAAAGCTGAATTTAAATAAGCCACTTAATCTTGATATCCGGATGAGATGGACGTCATCTTTGTCGAGTGCACAAAAGTGCCGCGGCCGGTGAAGCCTTCAGCCGAAGTTTTCTGCCTAAACCTGTGAAGTCTAAAAACTATTCTAAGGCAAAGTTCTATACACAGTTGCCACGCTAACTGGTACGCAGCCCATTTAGCCACTAAGTATAGAACTTAATGTAATGAATAAACAAATGCAAATCAAGATACAAAGAGAAACAACATACTACTATTACCAAATGATGAGATGTATTACACATTGGTTAGAGAGTGATGTATATATTAAAAGTCTTTTTATAAAAGACTTAATACCAATAGAAAAAATATGTATTTCACATTAGTTAGGAAAGTGATATTGATTTAAAATGCTTTTAGATAATGTACATCGCATTGGTTACAAAGAGATCCATATTATTTAGAAACATATATTGGTTATAAAATTCATAGATAAACGAATTTTTATGTTATTATCAACACAAGAGATGTATTACACATTGTTTACAAAGAGATGTTGGTTTCAAAACTATTTAGATAAAATATTACTACTATTATTATTTTTATATTATAACCAATAGAAGAGATGTATCCCACATTGTTTAGAAAGAGATGTTGATTTCAAAAGTTTTTATATAAAAGACTATTATTATTACTATAGAATAATGTATCTCTCATTTGTTAGAAATTAATGTTGGTTTTAAAAATATTATTATTACCAATAGAAAAGATATATATCACATGGTTAGAAAGAGATGTTTGTTTTAAAAGTCTTTAGATAAAAGTCTTAAACTTTTATTACCAATAGAAATAGAAAATAAGTATCTCACATTGTTAGAATATGAAAAGGGTGTATCTTACATTGTTTAGAAAAAGATGTTCGTTTTAAAAGTTTTATAGTAAATACTTTTACTCTTATTACCAATAAAAGATATGTATCTCACATTGTTTAAAAATAAATATTGGTTTAAAAAGTATTTAGATTAAAGACTTTTTATTACAAATATAATAGATACATGTATTTCACATTGGTTACAAAGTATTCTACTATTATTATCAATAGAAAAGATGTATCACACATTGGTTATAAATTAATGTTGGTTTTAAAAATATTATTATTACCAATAGAATAGATGTATCATACATTTGGTAGAGGGTAATGTTTGTTTTTAAAGTCTTTAGATATAAGACTTCTACCATTATTACCAATAGAATATATATATATATATATATATATGCATCTCACATTGGTTAGAAAGTGATGTTGATTTTAATTTTAGATAAAAGACTTTTATTATTATTACTAATAGAAGAGATATCCTACATTTGTTAAAAAAATGATGTTGGTTTTAAAAATCTTTCGATAAAAGACTTTTACTATTATCATCAATATAATAGAAGAGATATCCTACATTTGTTAAAAAATGATGTTGGTTTTAAAAGTCTTTAGATAAAAGACTTTTACTTTTATCATCAATATAATAGAAGAGATGTATCCCACATTATTTAGGAAGAGATGTTGGTTATAATTTTTTTTTAAATTAGGATATTGTAAGGGTAAAATAGACATGACCTATTTTATCTTGTTTTCACCTTTCTTGGTCAAAGAAGAATTTTAATTTAGTCAATGTTTATTTTAGGTGTTAGATTTTGTTTAGATTATTTTTGGTAGATTGGTGTGTTTTTTGATAGGAAAATCTTTGGAAAATCTTTCAAAAGATTTTGGAGATTTTGGCTATACATGTTTGGTAACTAAATCTCTGCAAATAATTTAGTTATTCCATGTATCATAGTTTTGTTAGGAAAGATATCTTGCAATATATTTTTGGTAACTAGATTTATGTAAATAAATTAGTTATTCGATGTATCTTAGTCTGATTAGGAAACATAATCTTGCATAATTATTTGCTAATCTCTTTCCTAGTAGGAGATTGCTTTCTTGTGCCGTGTACCTACAGGATGGTTGCTTATATATGGAGGTGGGATTTCGTGGCTGTGGGAGAGGTTTTTAGAGCTGACAAGAGAGAATCTATTCAGAAAGCTTGGTGTGCGCAGAGAGCATATAGAAGAAATTGTTCAGAACTGCTGTGTACTGATAAGAGAGATTCGATCCAGTTTTCTTGTGTGCCGAGCTTGATAGAGGAGATTAACACCCCATACACAGAGACCATTCTGCAGGCAGACTTGAACACCTGCTGTTGCTTAAAAACTTCAGGAATACAGCCTTGTATTTCCTGAAGTTCAGTTTTTGTTTTGTGCTTCCAGTCGGTGTGTTTGTTTTGGAAGTTGTTTTTGTTTTGATTCTTTCTTCCCACGTTTGTTCTAGTAGTTTATGTGGGTTTTGTGATTCTCCAAGATTCTATATCTTGTGAGAATTTTGTGTTAATTATTAATGTTCAAAAACAGTGTTGATCTTAATATAGTTTGTTGCCTTGAGGCTTAATCTACAAGTTTGATACTTGTAGATTGTTTTTGTGTGATTTTCTGTCTTTCTAAGTCTGTGTGAGTTCAAATCTTAAAACAAATATTCCGCTGCTATTTTCTGTTATACACTTTCAGTTCACATTGTTACTGTCATTGTTGCAACATTCACTGCAACATTGGCAGTAACATCGTTCCATATTGAGTTTCCGTGGCATTGCGTTCTTTCAATTGGTATCAGAGCCTCCTCTTGACGTCACTAAGAGTAGATTCTGGCTGTAGCCGTGATGGATTCTCAATATGAGAATGTTGTTCGTCCTCCAATTTTGACTAGTGCAAATTATTCTATTTGGAAAGTCAAGATGCGTATCTTCATCAAATCAATTGATGAGAGAGCGTGGCTTGCTGTTCTAAATGGTTGGACTCCTCCCAAAACTACTGATGATGATGGTGATGTAAAGATCACCAAAGAAGCAGATTGGTCTAATAATGATAGAAACATTGCATCTTTTAATTCTAAAGCCTTGTCGGCCATATACAAAGCTCTTGATGCTAACACCTTTAGGTTTATAGCCAACTATGAGTCTGCGAAAGATGTTTGGGAGGCCCTTCAAACCTTGTGTGAAGGACCTTCCAGTGTTCGTGCTTCTAAGTTAAGATTGCTTACCACTCAATTTGAAAACACAAGGATGAATGAAGATGAAGATATTATGTCTTACTATGCTAGATTACTTGACTTGTCTAACTCTGCTCTTGCTTTGGGTGATCCTATCACCAATGATCAACTTGTTAGCAAGATGATGCGAACCTTGCCTGAAAGGTTTAATGTGAAAATTTGTGCTATTGAGGAAGCTCATGACATTGACAAAATTAGTTTTGAAAGACTAGCTGGTATTCTTCAAAATTTTGAGCTAAACCTCAATGAGCAAATTAAGAACAAAGGCAAAGGTGTGTCATCTTCTACTCCTTCTGATGATAGTATTGCTTTTCCTTCTGTTGTTGATATCTCTCCTGAATTTCTTGAATTGCATAAGGAGTTTGAGGAATCTGATTTTGGTGAAGAGTCAATGGATTTTTTAACAATAAAATTTAAAAGTATTTTGAAAGCAAAGGGGCAAAACAGATCTCCATCTTCTATCACCAAAACAGTTTTCAAAAATGAGCCTAGCAAATTTCCTCCCAAAGAAAGTTTTTTTCAAACCCCTGAAAAATCGTTTACCAATCCTTTTGCTAAGCAGCCTACATCTAGAAGTAAAAATATTGATTCTATTCAATGTAGGGCTTGTCAAGGGTTTGGGCATTATGCTAATCAATGTGCAAACACCTTAAGGAAAAAAGGTTTGAATTTCTCAGCAACCTTGAGTGATAGTGATGGAGAAGATCTAGGTGATCTTATCACCTTGAATGTTGTTGTGATCTCGATTCTCGAATGCAGATGTTTCCCAATGTGTCACCCGATGTTGCAACATCGGGAGCAACATTGGGAGAAACATTGAGCGTAAACAGAACGATTTCTTCTGCTTTTAATTCCACAATTGCGTAAGATGATGGAGAGACAGATTCGCACTGCTGGAAGGGTACAAGGAGTCGCATACAAGGATTGGGAAAGAGAGCTCATCAAGTTATAGTGCTTGGAAAGGCAAACGAACTGCTAAAAAGGCTAATGAAGAACAAAAGGAGTGTCTTACAAGGTTGGAGAGTCTCTTGAGTAAGAAAGATGTGGAGATTGAAGATCTGAAAGAAAAGCTCATCCTAGCCAATGAAACCATGGCTAAATGGAACTCAAGCCAACAAAAAATGGATGAGATGTTGAATTCTGATAATTCTGGTAAGTCTGGTATTGGATTTAGGCCCAAGATGTTTGTGAAAGAAGGTGAAGGTATGTCTACTGAACCAAAACATCCCACACACAATTTTCAAGAAACTGCCTTCTTTGAAAAACCGAGAACAAGAAAGAAAAATTTTGTTTGTCACTTTTGCCATAAGCCTGGTCACATACAACCCTTTTGTTTTCTGAAAAAGGCTATGTATGAGGATGAAATAAGACAAGCCTTTTCTGGAAAAATTCAGATGCAGAATGGTATGAAGCAGCCAATGCGTCAGCCAATGCAGCAACATTGGCAGTCACATTGGAAGTCTCATCAGAAAAAATTTTCTCAAAACCACCAACCCAAAATTTTTAAACAAATGTGGGTTCCTAAGGGTAGTAATGACAAAGGCAAGTCCAAATATTGTGAACCCTTTGATATATGTCCTGGTGCTAAGCGATTCTATGAAACCATTGATGAATGCCATGATGAATCTCCTCCAAAATCTTCAGAACCAACATCGAAACTCAGAATCTGCACATGATCGACAGTCCGCATGTTCGAAGTTCACCAATGTGTTTCACAATGTGTCACCCAATGTGTCACCCAATGTTGCAACAATGGGAGCAACATTGACGTAAACTTGGCAGATTCGAAACATGTCCCGAACTTTCGTAATCAGTCCTGACATTCAGAAAATCACGGCCAAATTTGAATGGTTGCAGCCATGATATTCCTAGCCGTATTCAGAAAAACCATCCAATCTCTCAAGTGATAGGTGATATTCATGATGGGATATACACAAGGAGAAGAAGTAAGGTTGAATCTCAAAAATTTGCATGCTTATCAAAATATTTTTGAGAGAAGCCTTAAATCTTTTATGGATGCTTCAAATGATCAAAGATTATGTGTTCACATTGATGTGTTAACCTTGTTTTTTGATAACACCTATGCATTTTGCTTAGCACAAAAATTCAGTTCATTATTCTCGAACTAATCACATTAATATAAGACACCATTTTTTTAGAGACTTGGTTGATTATGTAAATTGTTTGCATTGAACATGTTGGGACCGAAAATCATCTTGCTGATATATTTGCCAAGTGTCTTGTTTTTGAGAGATTTTTCAATCTTTGGAAATCTCTTGTGTTTTGTGTGCCATATGATTTTACACTTAGTTAATTATTAAAAAAAAAAAAAAAATCAAAATTAGGCATGATTGCATTTTGTCTTTAGAGGGCACTATAGATCAATTGACTCACATGTATGTGTCTCTTGTGGTTGCTTGGGAATTTCATTCAAAATCAATTGTGATTTTTGTTATGATTCTCTCTCTCTCTCCCAGCTTCTTGAGTATGTTTAAAGTCCACAAAGGAAAGAGCTACCTTTTGAAATTTTTGGGATGCCGCAATTTGTCAAGGTACTATGGAACTTAGGTTCTCATGGGTTGATCTTGAGTAAGATTGACTCCCTTTAATTGAAAAAGTGTGAAAGCTACCTAACGGAAAAGAGCTACCTATGAACAAGGTTGTGGCACCTTTCTTTTGGGACTATGAATCTTCTGATTTCATGGGTTGATCAAAATGCAAAATTGCTTCCCTTGGTAAATAGTGTGAAAGGTTCCAAGTGGCATGTTTTTATAGCTTGAAATAAAGTAGAGCTATATTTCTAGGGAAATAAAGTACCTATGGATTTTGTTGTTAGGAAATTTATGATCTTGGGAGAGAAATTTGGTTGAGAAAATAAAAAAAAAAGCAAAATTGAAAATAAAATCACAATTTTGGCGAATGCATCTCCCAATACAAAGAACATTAGAACTACATCTTTTGATCCGTCTTTATCACTTGTGTGTGATTGCATTTTTTATTATTCTTTTGCCTAGCTTTTTGTCATCATGTTTTTAGGCATAAAATTTTAGGACATGCATTGTTGGCAATGATATCAGCTTGGTGAAATTTTGTCCTAAAAATCGTGATCTATTCCCTGACCGATGCGAATCCCAAGGTCGTGCTGCCCAAGACAAGCTAAAGATCGACAAGCACCCGCTAAGCGTAGGTGGAAGCGAGTCAAGAGTTGAACCAACAACTCTAAACAGGGAAGTAAAGCCATAACGGCAAAACCGAATAACCAAAAAACAAAAACCTCTGGAAGCTTAATCATAAGTGGGACCAAAGCCTATAATTATGAACTAGGAATACAAGGCCGAGAGACGACTATCTCGACAAATCTACGACTCTGGCGCAACATTGCGCACCTGCAACAAACCATCAAGACCAAGGCCTGGCGGCAACAAGATCCCAACCCGATAAACAACAACTCTATGGCTATAACATGCCTGAGTGACAAATCAACTAAAGGGTAAGAGATAAAATGCTAACCACTAATCAATGTCTCGACTAAAGTTGTCGGGGACAAATAACAATAACATAATACTAGAACATACGAGCTAAACCTTGCTCTGGGAGAAATGTAATAGACTTCTAAATACACACAAATGACCAAACAAGTCGACTCCCAAAATGAACAATGATAAAATACTAACATAACTACCCAAGTAAAGTTTACATAACTTTACATCCGAATCTCGGCAAGATAATAAGTACAATAATGATAATAATAATAAAATCTCCAAGCTTAAAACCCGAAGACCACTCGCCGTAATCACTATCCGGCCGCCAAGCGCACTAACCGGTCGCCGCACACACTAAGGAAAACAAACGCACGGAGTGAGTCATAATGACCCAAAGAAGTTACTAAACGCAACTGTATGGCATAGCATGACGTGGCATGGCATAATGCACAAGCATGTATATAATCATGGCATCTTAATCGTATACCAACAATAAACTTGTATTAATTCACCAAGTAACTTAAACTTCATAAACCATATAGCACATTATCTTTCATATAAGTGCTCATAGCAAGCCACATAAGGGATAAAGAAGTTACCCACATAGTGTCGCCAGTAGTCGCTTCCCGCAATACACATGTTATACTTTATCTTTATCGTGCAACATCGATGCCCCGTGATGTCATCGACTTTTATCGAGTACCACCCGATGAAGCTAGCAAGCCAATGCGTGCACTTAACCGATACGGCGGGTAAGGGGCTACTTCCCCATTGTGGCCAACAATGGAGGGTGTGTGAGGTCCTGTGTGCGCGGCGATCCATACGAGCACGAATCCCATAATTCGTGAAGGCGATGTATCGTCCCACCCGGACTTGATAAACAAACCAAATAATCCAAATAATGCCAGCTGGGCTTTTATGAAATGCACAAGTAGATAATTACTCTCATGCTCAAACAAGAACCAAGACCGATCATAGCGGGCATACCAATCAAGTAGGACATAAAGCTACACACCAATTTCAACAATGCACATATTTGCACATACTTAACAAATCCAACCAACTTATAAGTTTAGTCAAAGAACCACATAATGAGGTACTCATAATCCTCAAGTCATCACCAAATCAAAAGTAGCATATAAGCTCAAGAAATCACAATATGAGGTCTACTATAGCCTCTCTACTGGATTAAACCAAAGACTACTATTTAGTCTAAGAACAACCATAAATCGAGACTTAGTGATTAGTCAATTCATAAAAGCATAACGGACTCAACCATAGTCCCAATTGTCATATATACTCGACATTCTCAAAATAGTCTCAAGGGTACCAAAACCAACCCGTAGTCATAACCCCAAGTGCTTTGATGTGCACGCCGACCAAATTCCTTAAGAGAGAACTTATTCAAATAATTATTCCTAAAGTAATACGAGATCATAGGTTGATCTCTAATGTTCCGTGCCCTTATGAGCACGCCCCTAAATAAATCTCCACGAGCCTCTATATCGTGGGTGTCACAAATGGGACACAATTCAAGATGCTCGGGTACTCATAATCAAAACCAACCAAACCCGAACATCGTAGGACTTTAACCTAATGCTCACCAACATATATTGAACCTAAAAACAACTCCATTGAGTCTTAATACCGCATTTCATTTAAATACACATTTCATACAACTCAAAATTAGCACATCAATCAAGTCTATAGAAATTATCCCAAA
>CM028380.1:56051436-56077730 GCA_013146195.2 Codonopsis lanceolata
CGTTCGAGATTTCGCTGAGGATTTTAAGCATTTTTTTTTTTTTTCTATTTGATTCTCAAAGATGGGTTGTTGTTGATTGCATGGGAAGGTGTGGAATTAGTGCTTGGTGGTTTCCGACACAAATTGTGTGCCTTCCCCTCGACTTAATTGAAGAGAGAGGACGATTGTTGTACGACACAAAGGGGCGTTGATGTACTTTCACCCAAAAAATGTACCTAAAAGATATGTCAAAAAATTGTAGGATTGATTTAAAAACATATTTTAAAGATGTATCGGCTTGTAATATGTTCTTTGAATTAAAAAGAGCATATTATTATAGCCAGATTGGGATCAAGTTTGGATGAATTGTCATATATTCTTAATTGAAAGCATGCAATTATGTACTTCAAAAATTCAAGAAGCCTTGTTGTGGACCCAGCGGTACTCTCAACAGCAATACATGTTCCAATTTTTGAATAATTAAACATATGGTTGACATGGCCAAGTTGGTCTAAAGCGTTGTTTTGCAATGAAAAACAAAATTACATTTTTGAAGGTATAGTAGTACACCTAGCATTTTTGTTTATTAATAAATATTTAATAACAAAAATATATCATCTAATTATTTAATTTACTAATAAGCCTATGAACCTTTCAAGACACTAGTTTGCATGCAATTCTGATACAAAAATATAGCATCTAATTGTTTCTTAATGATTTTTACAAAGTGTTTTACCTTCATTTTTTTTGTTTATATATATATATATATATATATATATATATATATATATATATATATATATATATATATATATATATATAATAATAATATGCATACATATTTTACCATTTTAATTAATCATAAAAAAACTAAAGTGAGATTTGATAGAAACTTTGATGAGATGTTTGCTTTTTTTGGCCTAATTTTATGGGCCAAAATATGATTGGCACTGAAGTATATATAAATAGAGATAATTACAAGCGGTACATTTTCTAAAACATTTTTCAAATCAATCCATCAATTTTTTTGACATATCTTTTAGGTACATTTTAGGATAAATGTACATCATTGCCCCAAGGCTCTCTCTCTCTCCGAAATTTGATACATTTGAGATCGATTGGGTTTGAATGAAACAAAAAATGGTGAGAGACTCTATTCAGTTCATTCTCGTCACGATCGACCATGAGATTTTTGGAATCGAAAATAAAAGATTGACGGAGAGGGCTCGTACTTCTCAAAGATCGAGAAAGGTGCTGAAGTCTAGGGCCTTAGCTTTTTGGAAAGGGATAGTCTTATCATCTTCTTCTTTGAAAAGATCTCGAGTCCTCTATTTGATGTCGGCCGTGACGGGCTCATTTAGTAGACAATGAGCGGACCTAGTCCTATCAAAATGAAAAGGAATTTGAACTTGAAGAAGGGTGAAACTCTCGAGCAAGGAAAGGCCTTGCTTTAACATTCGTTGACTCCAGGGAATGGAGCATAATGCCTTATGCTAACTCCACAACCATTTTCTTTTTCCTTAGCGCTCTTCCTTCGGCCGCCTTATTTATTCATATTTATTCATATCTTTTTTTTTTTAATGGAGATTGAGGGTCTTGTTCATAGATCTTGAAAGCGGATCTATCTACATATTGAAATATGGAAGAACCAAGACCTGAAATTCGCATAAGGGAAGGTTATATATATATATATATATATATATATATATATATATATATATATATATATATATATATATATATATATATATATATATATATATTTGATTGTTATCTACTTATTATTTTGATTTTAAATTTTGAAGGTTCGATGCCGGGCATCGGGTTGATTTTGGTATTAGGTTGATTTCGATGCCCGGCAACAGTCGATTTTTGGCATCAGTCGATTTTTGGCATCGAGGTTGATTTCGATGCAGCGCATGTTGATTTTGGCATCGGGTTGACTTCGATGCCGGCATCGAGTTGATTTTGGCACGCATTTTTGGCATCGACATTATTTTTGGCATCGGATCAATTGTGTAGGCATCGGCATTGCACGATGCCAAGATTTGGACGCATTTTTGGTCAAGAACAATTGTAGGCATCATTTCACCCGATGCCAAGATTTGGCATCGGATTTTTGGCATGCCAAGGCGTTTTGGCATCGAGTTTTCATTAATGGCATTTTTGTCATTTGGCAAGCAATTTGTAGTTATGAAACAAAATGAAATGTCCAAAAACTTGATGGTCCTAGATGAAAAGATGTTTTCAAAATTGTACCCACTTGAAATTCCCCTACTTAAATCTCACCTTGCATCATAACCTACAAATTAAGTGTCTCACTTTCATACACAAATTTGTTATTCGTCCCACTTTGCCTCCCTCACATCCATGGGGAGTTAATAATATTAATGAAAAATGACACGTGTATGTCACACGAAGATTATTTTGGTCATTTTGCTTGGGTGCAAAGTTGGATTTAGTTATGATTCTATCATTTAGTTAATCATTTGATCTTTAAGATATGTTTGTAATAAAAATTAATGAATAATTGTTTCAATAATCCAAAAAGAATTTTAAGAAAATCGCATAATTAACTTTAGTTAAAAAATGTCCCAAAAATAAAATTGAAATTTTATTTAAGGGAAAATTACACCATTTGTAACGACCCGACCCGGATTCTAATACGAAATCTCAAGGTCGTGCCGCTGGAACTAACATAAGAAGAGGACAAGCACTTGTTAAACAGTAGTGCATGTTGAACAATCGAGCTAACAAGCTCTAAATAAGATAGTGAAGCCGTACTTAAAATAATGGTTCAACAAGAATCGAATCTGCGAAAGCAATAACGAATTAAGTCCCGAGCTATAAGCCTCGAAACCAAAACAAATGAAACCAAGAGAGACTATTGTCTCACTAAAGGGAAAACAAAACTCGTTTGCCGCAACATTGCAAACACCGAACGAACCATCTGCACTCCAGGCTGGCGTTTCAGCAAGAACCCATCTGATAGAAAACAATGACCCAATGACTAAATCATATCGGGGTAACCAATATAACAACAACAACAATAACAACAGCTTACTGAATGCCCCGTGGCTACTTCTTGCCAGAGAGACAACTGAATGAATACTATACACAAGTACAAGTGCTCGACTACAAGGTCAGCTACAAAACATATACAACAAGACTACGAGTACTACCAGACTGTAAAGTTTATATAACTTTACCCAACATCATCCTTAACAGAGTAGAAGGACACCATAATAATAATGTTAAAAGTGAAACTGGAATTCGAGAGCTATAACTCGGAAGAAAACGACAACTGCTACACATGAACCACACGACTTCAACTCAGCCATCGATCTACTATGCACTCCAACAGTCAGGATCTACTCGTCCTCAACGCGGCTAACGAAACCTGCAAACTAGAAAATAGAGCACGAAATGAGTCATAAAGACCTAGTACGCTACTACAATCAACAATATAACATATATGAAATGGTTATTAATAAACATGTCATCGCATTACTACGACGAAGACCCATGAAGACTTATCGTATGCTTTACATATTCCACAAGACAACCTTCTGTTTTAACTTACTAAACTATCCAAATGAACCAGGGTGGAATTCCCTGCACATAAACAAACCAAATCCATTAGAATAAACTTTCATAAACATCCTCATCTACAAGTATGCATATCGATATATACACATGTCAAGCATATCATATGACCATCATGCATAGAATGTATATCTATATGTATACATATCAAGTTTTTCATATAATCCTCATGTATAAGTATGTATATATCTATATATACATATCAAATCTCCCACATAATCATCATGTACAAATGTGCATATCTATATATATACACGTCAAGCCTTTCAATAACATTAACCAATACAAACATTGTCAATAAGATCTCATGTGCAACTAACATTTTGTTGTCACATAAGTGCTCATAGTAAGCCACATAAAGGATAAAAAAGATACCAAATCACTGCCGTCATATTGCTTTTACAATCACAACTGTTAATCATATTGTGCCAGAGATGCCCGTGATCGGGTATCAAAGTACCGAGCTCTTTTCTCTGGTTCGTGCTCTCTACTCCGGAAAATAACACTAGCTAATACGCTCTTTTGGTTACGACAAAGGGAGCTACTTCCCCCAATGTAGCTACTAGTGGAGGGGTGTGTGAATCGAATCCGGTATGGCGATAGATTGCAACCACGAATCGCATAATTTGTATAGACAATGCATCGTCCCACCATCAACGTTAAAACTCAAGTAATGCTAATTCTCAAGTTGACGTTTACTTGCTAATTCTCAAGTAGGTATAATGCTATACTAAACTCAAATGATTATGCTCATTGTTGTCATAACCACAAAACCACATTAGGAGCTCAATTGAGTCTCTAAATCACAAGTGTCAAGTATGCACAATTACATTAATCCTTGGTTCGATAAATGGATTTTTGATACTATTTCGGACAAGCCTCCTGATCCTTCCAGCAATTCAGTACGGGAGCTGCTTCTTGATTCAGAAAATTCCCAACGTGATTGGTCTCGGTTGCCCCATGCCGCAAAAGCTCATATTAAGTCCCAGCTTATTTCTCTTCACAACACTGAAGATCGGCCTGTTTGGACTGCTTCCACATCTGGAATTTTCTCTCTTTCTTCGGTCTTCCCTCTTGTTCGAGACTCTCATCCAAAGCTTCTCTCCTCAGTTTTTATTTGGCACAAAGCCCTGCCAAAGCACATTAGCATTTTTCTTTGGCGTCTCATTAACCGAAGACTCCCTATTGATGAAGCTCTCAGCAGAAAGGGTCTCTCATTGGCATCTAAATGCTCTTGTTGTGACCAAGGCCACATCGAAACTTTTCAACATGTTTTCTTAAACAGCCTGTTTGCTTCTTCCTTATGGCAGCATTTCAATGGCCTTTTTGCAGTTTCGGCCCAGCCAAGTTCTGTCCATAATATTTGTTTCTCGTGGTGGTTACACAGTAAAGCGCTTCCTTATACTTTGCTCCCCTCGATCATTCTTTGGCATATTTGGAAGTGCCGAAATATGGCAGTTTTTGACAATAATCGAATTTCTTTCCCTAAGGCTGTTGCTAACATCTCCACTGATTTTCAGAACATTCTTCATGCTGCGGGTTATCACATTTCAAATCTGGTGCTGCCTTCTCAAATTCAGTTTGGTCGTAAACGGCAAATTAAGGTTCAGGCTGTTGTTTGGTCTTCCCCCCCTCGTGGTATTGTCAAGCTTAACTCGGATGGTGCTAGTCGAGGCAATCCAGGTTTTGGTGGTGGAGGGGGTGTTGTTCGTGATTCTGCGGGTCGTTGCATCTATGCTTTTTCTCACTTCTATCATGTCTGCACGAACATGGTCGCTGAAATTAAAGCCCTCTATTATGGTGTTAAATGGCTGTTAGAGAATGGTTATCATGATGCCATTGTAGAAACAGACTCAAAGGTTCTATTTGATTGTTTTACTCAAGGCCATAAACTTCCCTGGGTGCACTCTTATATAGTTCAGGAGATTGTCCGTTCTAAGGCGAGGCGATTTATTTTTTCTCACTGCTTCAGAGAGGCTAATAAGGTAGCTGACAGTTTGGCTAACCTAGCCTGTGACACTCGTTTGGATAAGGTTTTCCACGATATTTCGGCTATTCCCAGTCCTTCTAAAGGTCTCATTTTTCTAGATGCTAGTAACACTCCATACGTTAGAATTTCTTAATTTTTTCGATTGTATCTCTTTTTCGAGGTTAGGCTCCTCTGTCCTCCCATTTATAAGGGCAAGGCTGGTTGTCCCCCTCAAGTTTGTACTTCTTTTTTATTATTAATAAAACTCCCGCAGGTGCCGCCCTGCTTCCCTAAAAAAAAAAAAAAAAAAACATTAATCAAAGCTCCAAAAGCTAGTGACTAGACAAATGGATTATAAATGTCATAGGATCTCACCACAATATTTGGGGTCTACAGATTGTATAAGATTCGGTGGATAAAGTGAGAATAATCAAAGATAGACTACTTACGGCCCAAAGTCATCAAAAGAGTTACGCCGACAACCGAAGGAGAGATCTAGAGTTTAATGTGGGGGATTTTGTATTCTTGAAGATTTCATCGGTAAGAGGCATCAAACGGTTTGGGAAGAAAGGGAAATTGTCACCAAGGTATGTTGGGCCTTTTGAGATACTTGAGAGGATTGGACAATTAGCTTATCAGGTAACCTTTCCATAATCTCTTGAGGGAGTCCATAATGTTTTTCATGTTTCTATGTTAAGAAAATCTCTAGCGGATCCATCTCATGTGTTAGTGAATGAACCAATTAATCTTCTACCCATTCTTTCTTATGAGGAACAACCAGTACAAATCTTGGATATGAAGGAGCAAGTATTAAGGACTAAAATGATTACTATGGTTAAGGTTCTTTGGCAAAGTCACAATGTGGAGGAGGCAACTTGGGAGAGTGAAGCATCAATGAAATCTCAATACACTCAACTCTTCTACAACAACAATTGGTAAGTGAATTGAATTTAGGGGCTAAATTCATTTAAGGGGGAGAGGGTGTAATACTCAGATATTTTCAAAAAAAACTTAAATGATATAAATTATATGTGTTATTATGATTATTTTTGCATTGCTCTACTAGAACATATAGTTAGATAAAAATCGTTATGAATTTTATGGTTGTTTTCTAATATGTGGAATACTTGATACAATATGGTTGTGTTTGGTTTTGGAGTCTAATTTCATTAAACCCACTTTGGTAATTTTGTAGTTTAGTCAAACACTATATATATATATATATATATATATATATATATATATATATATATATATATATATATATATATATATATATTTCTTGACCGGTTAAGAGAGGGAGAGACCACAATATTCAGCCTTTAAACACACTCTAACATACCTACTGGAGGTGAGATTGGGAGTAATGGGGTTCTTCATCTTCTAGCTTGGATTTGGACTTCAATCCTTCATTGTTTGCACTTGGAGTCTTCATTAAAGTTGTTTCCCTTGCTTAAAGCTTCATTTTGCTCCAATTATCTGCTACATGCATCATCCTTTGGAGATTCACCATTTTTGAGGTAGGGAGATTATTACTTATAAATGTCTCATTCATTGTTAATATGCGTATGGAATTGTTATTTATGGTTCATATGATGTTCTATGATTAGATTTATGTGTATGTTAGTTTGGTATTTGAGAGATGATTGTTGTATAGAAGTATTGTTAACTTTGTGTTCATGAATTGGTGTTCCTGGCGAATCTGTAAACGTTCGGTTTTGGCACCCGAACATCTCTGTTAACATATTGAAATGTGGTATTATTTGTGGGACTTATGTTTAGAAAAGTATTGTGGAATTATTGTGAATTATGTGAAGAAAGTGTGTTAGGTAACAATGACTTTACTTCACAAGTCATTGTATCCTACCTTGAGCATTATGATTCTTAGAGTAATTAGTTATGAGAATTGTTGAGCCTTGTGAATAATCAGATTTTGGCAATATGGTTGAAATTAAAAGTGGGATCTTGTGAGTAACACTTTGTGATTATGTTGAACGTCAAACGGCCCTCTAGCAGGAGCATGGGGCGGAGTGCAGTGCCGGTTAGTAGCGGTGTTTGATTGGGCTCAAGCCCTCCATCACGGCCATGACTGAGGTTTAAGGCTACCTTGTTGTTTTCAGGTATTAGCTTTGTAGATCACAACTGCCAGGGTTGTAGGGACCTGGCCCATGTTCGAATTCCCGGGACATTGTGAGTAACCATCTATGATTATGTTTGAGATAACAAGCGGTGTATGGGGTTTACTGTATCTAAATCCAGTATACTACCTGTGTGAATACTTATCTTCATGTATTCCATCATGCAATTTGTTAATATTCTCTTATAGTTTGTGGAAATTATGATTTTCTTGTGTATGCATCGCTAATGTACATGGCACGCTCTTATGTTGCATATGTGCATGGTATATATAAGTACACCTGAACCCTAATGAGTTTCAACTCACCCCATCCTATTTGTTTTCCTTAGATCAAAGCCAAACAAAGCGTTGAGCGTTAGCGGCCTACGGAGTGCTAGATTGGGTGATGTCTTTTGGGGTAGCTTCCGCAATTCAGTAGTTTCTTTGTTTGATGGTAGAAGACATGTAGTCTTCTTGGTGTTATATATAATCCTTTTGAAACTTGTAAATTACAAACTTTGGGTTTATGGTGTAAGACAATTTGAGTCTTGTATGACTCCATTTTATTTTAAGTGAAGTATTTTCAGAAAAATGTTTTCATTAAATTCATTTCAGTATTATTTATAGTTGGTTTGTTGGTTGGTTTCATGTGCCGAACTGGGGCCCAGTTAGGGTAGGTTTGGGGCGTGACACCCATTACGTTGAGAATGCTCTTCGAAAATTCAATATGTTTGATAGCCCTCTGGCCAAGACACTTGTAGACTTAAGACTACATTTAGCCAAAAATAGAGGAGAACCAGTTTCTCAACAGGAATATGCAAGGGTAATTGGAAGTTTGATGTATTTAACAAATTGTACCCGTTCGGACATTTCATATTCCATTAGTAAACTAAGTAGGTTCACAAGTAAACCTAATCAGGATCATTGGAAAGCCCTGACTAGTGTTCTCAAATATTTAAAGTAAACATTAAATTATGGGATACTTTATAATAGATACCCAACAGTGTTAGAAGGATATTGCGATTCAAATTGGATATCTGACACAAAAGACTCTAAGTCCACAAGCGGCTATGTGTTCACTATAGATGGAAGAGCGGTGGCATGGAAATCATCTAAGAAAACGTATATAGCTCGATCCACCATGGAATCATAATTCATTGTTTTAGATAAAGCTGGTGAAGAAGCTAAGTGGCTTAGAAATTTCTTAGAAGATACTCCTTGTTGGAATAAACCTATTCATGCAGTGATGATTCATTGTGATAGTCAATCAGCAATAAGCAGGGCACATAGTAGCATATATAATGGTAAGTCTAGACACATTTGTCGTAGACACAATACCATTAGGCAATTGATCTCAAATGAGGTTATTTCTATTGAATATATAAAGTCAAAAGAAAACCTAGCTGATCCTTTCACGAAAGGAATCAATCGAGATCAAATGTACACATTGTTGAGGGGAATGGGTTTAAAATCCACAACAAAAGAATAATCATAGTGGAAACTCAACCATGAGAATTGGGGATCCCAAAACCTTAGTTCAATGAGACAACTAAGTTATGAAAGTTCAGTTGAAACACCTGGAAACTGTTTCAATTCATTCATAGAGCATCCAACTGTAGAAACCTACAACATTAGTGAGGTTAGGTTAAGCCTTTAATGATTCCTATACCTAAAAGGTGGAGTATGGAAGGATACACTTTATAGGAGATCACCTATATAAGTGAGAAGTGTAGGTCCCAACGGGCACAATAATAAGCTAGAAGGGGGGGGGGGTTAAATAGCTTATTGTACACTTAAAAACTTTTAAGTAAGTTCTTTGAAAGGTACTTACAATCTATTGAAAAGATTGAAGTAGCGGAACACTTTCAAAGTAGCTGTTTCAAGTCTGTAGATAAGGACTACCGGTAGACATTTGACAAGTTACTTAAGTTCTGCTGTATAAAGGATATAGATAACTAAAGTAATAAACGGTTCAAACAGTAGACAAACAACAAAGAAATAACACAAGTAATTTGGGATGGTTCACACTATAAAGAGTACTACGTCCACCACCAAGGCAGTCAACCTTGGATTTAAATAGTGCACTATGTTTTCCAATAGATCTATTACAAAGAATATTCCTAATGGATCGTGTTCAAAATATTGACTTGTGTTTGGGGTCTAAGGAATTAAATATCTGTGTAAACAAGATATTTAATTCATGCAGAAGAATAGCTTAAGAATGTAAACAACAAGAAGTTAAAACATTAAATGTTGATGAACAGCTTCTTGTTGTTGACGAGGACTTCTAGATCTATTTAGGATCTCTTGAATGCGCTGAGTATTAAGACTGAGTCGTTGTAGATTTTCAGAGCACTTCGACAAGTGATGGATTGATGATTTTTTTCTTCAGTCTTTAATGGCAGCATTTATAGCAGGTGCAATCTTGAGAGCCGTTGTAGAAGACGAAGACTTTAATAGCTCTATTAAGTTGAATGCATTAAATGCATGGGGCTGTCAGTCAAGAAATTTGTCTTCACAGATATCTAGAGCAGGGAATGATTTCTGAGATATTCTA
This sequence comes from Codonopsis lanceolata, assembly GCA_013146195.2. Taxonomy (NCBI): domain Eukaryota; kingdom Viridiplantae; phylum Streptophyta; class Magnoliopsida; order Asterales; family Campanulaceae; genus Codonopsis; species Codonopsis lanceolata. Next base: position 56,061,664 of record CM028380.1, read on the forward strand.
AAAGTGGGGCGATCTGGGTGTCAGATCTGAGAGTTGTTGCAGATAGTAGGTGACACCGCTTTCCTCGCTTCATCGTTCGCCTCTAAAAGTCTTCTGCTTTAAAGTTGCTTTCGGTGGGATTGAGGTGTCAGGGAATGTCTGAATTAAAATTCAAACTGATAAGGATAAATTTAAATTGATTCATATTGGAATGCTTTACTAGACATGTCATGATCTTGACCGAGTATAGACAAGGTCTGCCGATTGTGAGCTGGAGCAGGTCTTCCGGTGAAGCTTTGAAGAGGTCTTCCGCAGAACCAGTGAAGTCCTATAAAAGCTATACTAGGGAAAAGTACTATACACAGTTGCCACGCTAATCGATACGCAGCCCGATTAGCCACTGAAGTATAAAACTAGGATAATGTATGAACAGATATAAATCTTACATAATAAGAATCAACAATCTCCTCCTATTTATATCTGGTCATCATTACTACAAATGAGGGCTATAACGACTATGTGATAGATAATAGCATGTCTAAGAGATTTATTCATTTAATAGCGGAATACATGCCTATATCAAACAGAAGAGCACCTCCAAGTGTAAAGACTATTCTATGCATACAAAGATAAGGAAATCATAGAGCAGCACACAGATTAGTAGCTAAAACAGTTCAAATATAAATTTAAACTGGGAGTTTAAATTCTAAGCAGATATAGAAAATGAAATAACAAGAATTTAAACATAAGACAATTTTTGAAAAACAGATAACCTTCTGTATTATAAACAAGATTTTTACATATTACAGAGTTTTTCAAAAGATAAGATAGATACAAAGGTGAAGGAAAGAAAAGATACAAATCTACCAAGGTCTTTTCCCTTTGCCTTTGTCTGCTGCTTCCTTCTCCCTATGCTGTCGCTCTAGCTCTTCCATTCTTCGTACGTACTCGTCATTGGCATCAGTGGGAGGTCTGGTTGAACGAGAGCGGTAGTCGAGTTCTTCACGAAGACGACTGTTCTCTTCCATCAGCATCCGGTTAATAGATCTCATTTGCTTCTCCTCCATGATGGCCAGATCACGATCACGATGAGCATTCATGAAATTGTGAGCAGAGTCTCGAGCTAAGTTGTTGAGCTCTAGGACAAGAGGGCGGCCATTGCCGAGATGTAGAGTGATTGCATGGAATAGCTTGTAGAAGAGAGAGGATCAGATACGGACACATTCGTCGCGTTGAGCTTCAATATTTATTTTGACGTCTGTGAAATCGTGTCGTATCTGTCCAAAACGAGTATAGACATGATCTTGAAATTGTCGCAGAAGGGCAGCAGTTCGGTCGTTAGCCTTGGACGCTAAAGAATGGGCGATCTCACGCCGTAGTAATGCTAGAAGTAGCGCCTAGTCGTTCATAGATGGCGTCCAGCCTTGACAAAATTTCAGCATTGGCCGGCTGAGAAGATGATGTTGCCGGGCCAATGTGAATAGGAGCGGTACCGGCAGAGGTAGTGGCTTCAGGAGACACTGGCCGGAAGGGCGTTTGGAGTGGAGGAGTGATGGAGCCGGAAGAGGAAGAGTCCTGGGTTGGTATGGTGTTGGTAGAGGAAGAGATGGTCTGAGGTGGACGGGGAGGAGGGGTTGGTGGTGAATCGATCTCAATGTCAGTGTCAGAATTTTCACTGACAAGGGATGATTCGGGTAAGGGGTCGGTAGAGAACCACTTTGAAGTCCATGAACGAGGCATAGGCTAGAAAGAGTCTGATACACTTTGAAGTCCATGAACGAGGCATAGGCTAGAAAGAGTCTGATTGCCTCTAATCTAGCAACAAAGAAGAAAAGTTTCATCGATGTCAATTCCTTCTTCCCTTCTGGTAGCCTTCGAGCAACCGGCCTAGCTTTGTTTCGGGACATTTCCATCTTCATATCTTTTGTTTTCGAATACCCATTTGGTGCCGATAACTGGATGATCAGTCGGCCTTTGAACTAAGCTCCACACCTTGCATCTTTCAAACTGGTTCAATTCTTCTTGCATAGCTTCAATCCAGTTATGATCTTCGATAGCTTCATCAATCTTCTTTGGTTCGAGTTCAGATACGAATGCATATGCAAACATAGTTTCTTCTTGAACTTTATTTCTCGTACAAACTCCTGTGTTGAGAGCACCAATAATTTGAGAAATAGGATGATCTCTTGTTTCAATAATGGTTGGAGGAAGGTTACTTCTGGTGGGTTCTTCCCTTAAGAATTCTGGAGTAGGTTGAGAGGGAGATTCACCAAAATCTGGTTCAGAAGAGATAGGATCTTCAAAACCTTCATTTTCTGGTGAACAAGAAGGATGAGTGATCTGCAAAGGTGTTTGGGGTAAAACAGAAGAGATGGGTTCAGGGTCAACAGAAGAGTTGGAATCGGTATCGGCAGAGTTCAAGTCCGCCTAGGAAGGGTTAGCTTGCATCGAAGGGTCTCAGCCTTCGATGAGGAGTGGAAGTAGATGTTGTATTTGTACTGCCTCATCATTATCGAATCATTAGCAACATTCGGAGCCTTTCTAGGCTCTAACAAGTCATATTCATCAAAAGAAACATGCACATATTCTAAAATTTTCAAATGAGTTTTACTAAAAATGTGAAATGCTTTTGAATGTTTGGAATACCCCAGAAAAATTCTTTTGTCTGATTTTGCATCAAATTTTCCTCTATATTCTTTTCCATTATAAAGAATAAAACATTTACAACCGAAGATTTTAAGAAATCCTATATTGGGGGCTCTTCCTCTCCATATTTCATATGGAGTTTTATTATGAAACTTGTTTACCAGGGATCTGTTCTGGGTAAAACATGCAGAGTTGACGGCTTCTGCCCAGAAGTACTTTGGAAGTTTAGCTTCTGCCAGCATTGTTCTTGCTGCTTCAATCAGTGTCATGTTCTTCCGTTCAGCTACACCATTTTGTTGAGGAGTACCGGCAGCAGAGAAGTTGTGGCCGATCCCATGGTCATCACAGTATTTTTCTACACCATTGTTCTTGAATTCAGTGCCATTGTCTGATCTTATGTCACTAATGTCTTCAAGCTTTTGAGTTTGAAGTCTTCTGAAAAGAGCAGTGACTAGATCATACGTCTCATCTTTTGATGTCATTTTTTCAATCCAGGTGAACCTAGAGTAGTCGTCAACTACTACAAGTGTATACTTGTCTCCAGAAATAGTGACTTTAGTGATCGGTCCAAAGAGATCCATATGTAGAAGTTGAAGAGGTCTGTTTGTAGACAAGACAGACTTTCTTTTGAAGGAAGACTTGGAAAGTTTTCCTAGTTGGCAAGCTTTACAACTTCTGTCATGGTCGGCAGACACCGTAGGTAGACCTTTGACAAGCCCATCTTTTGAGAGCTTGGAGAGGTGCTTGAAGTTGAGGTGACTGAGACACTTGTGCCATAGCCAATTGTTGTCACGAACGTTGTTAGCTACTAGGCAAAGGCTTGAGAATCTCCCTAGAAGATTTAAGTCCACGACATAGACGTTTCCTTATCTATTGTCGGTCAGTATTGTAGGGCAGGATTCACTGTCTTTGATGAGGCACTGGTTGGAGTTGAATTGGCATAGTAATCCTTTGTCGCAGAATTGGGATATGCTCAACAGATTGTGCTTTAGGCCACTCACTAGAGAGACTTTGTTGATGGAAAGACTTCCTCTAGTGATTGAGCCATATCCAATTGTCTTTCCTCTTGCATTGTCTCCGAAAATAATAGTGGGTCCTTTGGATTCAGATATATCTGTAAGTAGACTTCTGTTTCCAGTCATGTGTCTTGAGCAGCCACTGTCCAGATACCAGATGTGTTTGTTCTCTGATTCTATAGCCATGAAGCATTCCTGAAAAAGATTTAAAGCAACAACGTCCCCTTTATTTTCTTTTGGGTCCTAAGGATTAGCAACCTTTTGGAACCCATACCTGCCTAACCTTGAGAGAACTAGGTCTCTTAGATCTTGGAGTAAACCTTAGCAGGCATTCTGGGGCCAGATGGCCTAGGCAATTGCAAGAATGATATAAGTGGAAATTCCATAGAGAACTGTCAGTGGCTTTGGCTGAAGAGTGATTATGATCATCCTTTTTCTTGATATCCATTCTTGGTTCAGGTTGCTTGTTGACGGTAGACTTAATTGGTCTCTTTTGAATCTTCCTAGGCAGGTTATCACCATACTTAGCTTTAGCTTGTCTGTTGATTACCCTCTTAGGAGGATTAGGAAGAATACCTTTAATTTTACTTGCAACATGTACAGGAGCCTTGCCTGTTTTATAGACAAACTTGATAGTCACCGGTAGAGATTTAGTAGGTCTACCGCCAGCAGTCTTTGCCTTAGCAAAGTTGTTGCCGGCAGACTTTAGTTTCTCTATCGTTACTTTCTCAGGTTTCTGTAGACACCCCAATTTCGTACCCCTGGTATGTGACATAACATAAAATATCAAGACCTGTTAAAACATTAACAAATGTCAAGTTATGTGGCGACCCAGCCCGGGCCCGAGGTGGAACCGCGGGTCGGACCGCCCAAATAGGAGGGAAACAAGTAAACAATTAACATGCAAGGACTTAATTTATAAAAACGACGTGACGCAACATTAGAGACGTAGCACGCCTCGGCACCAAAAGGCCGGTATTTTTAAAACTTTTCAAACCTGATATAACAGTTAAGCAATTAAAACCAAGTCATCAGCGACACTACATGCCGGAACCCAAGCTAACAGTTCATGGACAAGAATTTAATAAGAGCTAATAACATGCTCAGCGGAAGACTAATACGTAGTAGAATATTAACAAGGTAACCAAAGCTCGGCTTACACAATGCCGGCACAAAAGGGATTACAAGCACTACAAGTGACATAACTACCAGAAGCTAACAAGAGTTACAAGATCAAGTTCTACACAAATACCCAAGCATAGTCTAATTGACTTGCTTAAACCCGTCGTCCTTACAAAATATAAAACAAGAGGAAGAGGACATCCAAACCACCTCTTCAAGTAACAACGGCGGACCAAAAGGGGCACAAAGCACGAACACAGCAAATCTCAACGAGCTGGACCTGTCTTGCTAGGATCTAAAGCAGTAAAGGGGAAAGGGTAAGTCATAAAGACTTGTAAGCTATCAATCATGCATGTCATGGCAATATGCAACATACAAGGCAAGATATCGTCACATAAGCATAGAGGTCATATATCCAAGATGCACATTGTTTCACATAAGTGCGCATAATTAAATCACATAGGATAAGGATATATGGAGAGCCGGGCCGCTACGTAGTTCCTGCATACAAGCGTTATCTGGAATGTGCGGGTATCGAATGTGTGTAAGTACATCGATCTTCCGAGGAGATGCCCGGGATAGACACACCAATGATGCTTTAATGGTTACAGCAAAGGGGCTACTTCCCCACTGTGGCCACAGTGGAGGCATGTGTGAACAAAGACGGGTATGCCAGCTGGACTCATGCAAATGCCAATTAGTGTTTACTTAACAAATTATCAAGTAGTGAACGAGGTCGACAAGAGCGATCTCGTTCATGACAAGTAAATTATTCTCATCAATAATCAAGTAGGATTGAGTTCGACAAGAGCGAACTCAACATGTCAAATATGCATTCTATTATATGACATTCAAAATCAAGCAAGGTAATCAATCCAAGTTCAAGAGTCTAGAATTATTATTCGTATGGAAACGTGTTTAGAACGTCGTAAGGATTGATCGGTGAGCCGGTATTGTTCAATGGCTCGCTAAACTTGACTCCGTTGAGTCGTCTCTAACAATTCATCCAATAGAGTTTAAATGCTAAATGCATCCTAAACCCTTTTCTAAGTTCTCATATACGATAGACTAGGTCATTAATCCTCTTAACAACCATAGTCAAGAATTATCAATAATTCAAATTCAAGGGGACCTTAGAATCATTATTTCAAAGGTTATTAAAATGCAATGGTCCAAGAACATTAATTATTCCTAGGAGGACATATAACACAATTAATTCTAAGCATAGGACCCAATTCAATAGGATGAACAATTCATGGCATATGAACCCTAGAAATCATAGTCTTTAAAGGTTGTCAAAATCCATTAGTCCAAGAACAATAGTTGTTTCTAAGGGGGCATAGAACACATTTAATTCTAGGCATAGGACTAAATTAGCAAGGTGAACATATTATTCAAAATCTCAAAAGATCAAATCATCCTCAATCATGGCATGGGCATGGTAGGAGCATGGGAATCACAAGAAGAAGGGGACATGGCCTTTCTAGCATACATCCTAAGGGGAATCAATAGCTTACCTTACACCCAAGAAAAAGATGGAATGAGCACAAACTATTCGGATGGAAACGTGCTCCTCGACGATAGCTTCACTTCGGTGGTCTTGGTTTGGCAAACGAAGGTCGGGAGCTCAATCCATGGAAGAAACACACACTAGTCTCACCTTTCTCTACACACACAAAGCTTGGCAAGAGAGAGAAGAAAATGATCTGAATTTTGAAGGTTTAATGTTTGATCAACAAGAGTGAGCTTTTATATTTTGCATGAAGTGGGTGGAATTCCACTTGTCACAAGGAGAGGGCTTCCAAATCCACTTGTCAAGTGGAGGTTGATTGAGGTTAGGCTTAATCCCACTCAATTAGGGTCTAATAGGATGGTTTAGGGTCAAGAAGGATGGGGTTTCAAGTGCCAAAAGTCGGACATAGCAGAACAGGGGAAAAAAATCCCGTAGCTGACATTGATGTTGAGGCGGGCGCCTCAGCTTTCCCCAGGCGGGCGCCTCAACCTCTGGGGTTGTCTCCAAGTTTCAATTGCTCTCAGCACTTGGGGCGGGCGCCTCACTCGATGCCAGGCGGGCGCCTGGGCTTCTGGACCTCCAAAACTTGGCCTAAACATGTCCTAAATGGTCCCAAACTTATGGGCAACCATTCTAGGGTCTAACACAACTCAAAACAATTCAGAAACACACCCGAACAACAACCGGAACAAGGTAGGACAAGGCTCGAATCATGCGACGATTGGTTGACGAATCAAACACGAATCAAACACCAATAAAACTAGGATAACTTGGGCATGGAAAAGGCTTGTTTAAACATGGTTATGACTTGAATACAAGGCCGGGAACTCAATGAACACATCGCACGATGAATTACAAGCAATACGGGAGACGAGGGAAATCGCTAAGGCCAAAACAAAGCAAGAAGGTTTCTAAACTTCCAACCAAGCTTACTATGATCAAGGTGAACGTTCTAGGCCATGTATGAAGACAATAGAACTCTAACAAGTCTTGGTTGAGTGCTAAACATGCTAAGGCAAACACTCAAAGTACAACGGCAAGGCAAGCAATGCATAGAAGATATTCAAGCAACTAGGCACGAAATACTCTAATGTGAGCATGACATGGACAAATAGAAGTATCTAACATGTTAAGGCATAGTACAAACATGTCATTAAGGTATAAAACAAGTAATGGGTTTGGGTTCTCACAAGTTACAGGGTCAAAAGTGCAAAAGGACAAAGCAGGATGCGTAAAAGGACGAACTGCAGGGACCAAAGTGTACAAAAAGTGCATACTTTGGAAATGGGCGTGGCCACCATTGAAATTGGGCATGGCTCCCAATTTTTTTGGCGTGGCTCCCAATTTTTGTGGGTTAGGCGCCCAATTTCCACTCTTCCTCAAACAATGCTCCATTTGTTGCCGTAAAACACAAATTTTCTTGCGCGGAGTACAATCGGTTGGAGCGCTAAGAAGGAATTTAATTTCCTTCCGTGTCCCTGTTTCGGCCTATAAATACAGAGGCCCGGCTTCTCATTCAAAGACACCTTCGCCGATAAAATTTCTCTCTGGCCCTCGTTAGAAGAAATAAATAGTGAGCGATCATTTCAAAAGCCTCGAAACTCGCCAAATCTCCTCCAAACACAAAACCAACCTAGGTAGGAGTGAGCCTTAGCCCCCGCCTAGGTATCCACCCTATTTCCCCGGCCCAAAAACCATAAAGTAAGTCGTTACTCTGCCCGAGTAATAGACTGAAAATCAACACATATAAGCAGTTATTCCGCCCAACCAAATAAGTCAAAACCACAAAAACTAAGCCGTCATTCTGCCCGAGTGAGTGAGCCAAAAACACCGTATATAAGCCGTCACTCTGTCCGAAACACATCAGCAGTAGCAACAAAAGTCTCCCTCTCGCGAGAAGGACAGAGCGAGCACACCCTAGGTTGTTAGTAAGTTTTACTTTAAAGCTTTCATTTTGTAAAATTATTATTTCCAATCCGGCCCAATGTAGATATATAAGCAGTTGTGCTGCCTGGATTTAGTTAGGAAATAGTACTAAATATAGCCGTTATTATGGCCAAATATTTTTAGTTATATTTGTAATTATTTGCTTTATTTATTCACTAAAGTCTTTATTTATAAAAGTATTATTTCCAATCCGGTCCAATGTAGATATATAAGCAACTTTATGCTGCCCGGATTTAATTAGAAAATAATACTAAATGTAGCCGTTATTATGGCCAAATATTTTCAAGTATATTTGTAATTATTTGTAAAAGAGACAGTTGCAAGTCTGTAAATAATATAGACAAATTGATGTATTTGTAGGTAGTTAATGCTTTATTTATCTGTTAAATAAATATAACAAGAAGCATACTTTAGTCAAAAACTGTTTTGAGACCGAAAGGGCGAGTTGGGTGCCTAGCACCTTCCCAACTCGTAACTTAGCCTCCGAACCCGTTTTTTTTTTTGCAATCTCTCGTTTTCTTTTTGATTTTGCTTTATTTTTGTCTTAAAATAAAGATGGCGACTCTAAAACATTTTGGATCCAGTGGGGCCTCGCAACATCTTTCTTTGCACTTTCACGTTCTCCCCTAAACAAGGGAGAAAGAGAATGGAAAGGTGATGTATTCCTATGTCCCGGTATCCCCTTAACAAGGGATAACTTGACATAGAAAACCCAAAGCACCCATAGTGATCCGAGATAGGCCATAAGGCTATTTTCATAAAATCCATAGTGGGGGCGCTGCAACATTCCTTCCTTGCACTTTCACGTTCTCCCCTAAACAAGGGAGAATGGGAATAGAAGGGTGATGCATTCCTACATCCTATTCCGACAGCACTCCTCCCGCACTTTTGATTTCGTCCTCCCCTAAACAAGGGAGGGTGGAACGGGAGTAGTGGATGTCACTGTATCGGCAAGTGCGCGCACCCCTATCCAAGGGCGCGCGGTAGCAATTTCCCGGGAACCCACAGTGGCGACTCTGCTTGGGAGATCGTTTTTTATTTTAATAAATAAAAATGGAGGGCTAGACTCAGTAACCAAAACTTTTTTTTTCTTTTGTTTCTGGCTAAAGTATACTTGTTATATTAATTTAAACAGTTGAATATTGCGTTCCTTTAACATCTGTGTCTATATTTGTGGATATGATCCTCCATCTTACAGCAGTTTCATTTCAAACACTGTTACGGATATACATGAAAATATTCGTATTTTTTTCAAAAAAGAAAAAATTTGCAAAAAATAAAAATAAAAAAATATGTATATATATATATATATATATATATATATATATATATATATATATATATATATATATATTATTTTTATATATATGCAATATTATGTGCAATAATTTCCGGGCAGCACAAAAAAAGAACCGGGGCTTTATTTTTTAAAATCTCTTCATTTTCGGCCTTATATTATTTTATTTTGCTTTATTTTCATTCCGCAAAATATATATATTTGCATTCATTTTGTCATTATATTTTGGGGATTAGGACTCATTTGTAATAAATAGGAATAAATAGATTCCCCGCTTTTCTTTCTATTTCTTGATGGTATGCTTGCTTGCTCGCACTCAAAATGAAAAGCCGAGAAAATCCATAAGTAACAGCAAGACATGACATATCTGTTTTATTTTCTGTTTCTATATCTAAAAAAAAACTTTTTTGCTTTTTAGATACCGCACACACGCGCACATGCATATAAATATATTCTGAACTGCTACCCTACACCATAGCCAGCATACCCCCTGCATAAGCCAACGTTAGACTGCATATAGATTTTCAGGATACTTCAAAGACCGACCAATTTTTGCATTTTAAATTGTGGGTCAACCCCAGTCAAAAAAAAATGTGCAAGTAAAAAATAAATAAAAAAATGCGCAAGTCAAAAAAAATATAATGGGGGCTGATTTATTATTTTCTAATGCTTGACCTAGACCAATTCGAATGGTGGATCCCGAAAAGAGTATAGACCCTTCGCTGGGATCATCCGATCTCGGGAGTCGAAGCGGGTGGAATACGTTGGTCCTATACTCTGGAGAAAGAATCCATTGTTCCAGGAAAAGTCCTGAGACTGTCAAAATTAAACAGGTGCTTATCCGGTCAATTTGTAGGGGTAATAATAAATAATAAAATATACTAATAAAGGCACGCTGTACTCCAAACCCAGAAAGCCTTCAGCCAGCCTTCTGATACATCCAAAACCCATTTTCCTCGAAACCCGGCCCGAATGGAAAGGCAGAGATAAGTAATCGCCTGCTGGATACGGGAAACAAGGGCATAAATCGTAACGAGGGTATCAAGCAGCGTGATCTCGACAAGGGCGAATCGCATGAAAAATACAGATCCGAGTAGTATGGCAAAGATGAACAAACCGATATGGGTACGCATTCGGGCCTGTGATATGCTCCAACTCCGGCAATGCATCGCTGGCTAGACCGTAATACGGATACGACATGAACTCTTTCTAAGCCAAATAGCAAGTCTTATACAAGGTCAAAAACCCAGTGGTGAGGTAAACTCTTCCCCTATAGTCCCCCAGGTAGCATCCACATCTCATGTGCCTCTAAATCCAATTTCTCAGCCAAACACCAATCCACCAAATACCTATTATTACCAAAATTTTAACCCTTTTTTCATCACACCATCCATATCCAACCCAATATCCCTATCCAGCCCAAAATCCTTATCCAGCCCAAAATCCATATCCTGCCCAATATCCCTATCTAGCCCAGAATCCTTATCCAGCCCAATATCCTTATCCTGCCCAATATCCCCATCCAGCCCAAAATCCATATCCTGCCCATTATCCACATCCAGCCCAAAATCCATATCCTGCCCAAATTCCTTACCAGACACGACAGTCGGGAAACAACCCAGCCTTCCCTAATCCTACCAGCATATACCAAGACTCAACTCTCCCGCCCGCCAAAATGGAGGCTGACATCGAAAATTTGAAAACCATGAAGCTTAGAATTCTAAACCAAGAAGTTTCTAAAGAAAATTTGGGGGACAACTTTCTGGATATGATGGATGAAGGCACTCATTATAAAAAAAAAGAATATAAAAAAAAAACTCCCTGCTGAGTTCGAGTCTATTTCTAATAAGCCTCTGCAGAACTAGTATACTACGACCAGCCCGCTTCTGGACGCCCGCAGATCTGGTGGACCGCTTCAGATATATTATCCCTATTCCTTTCTCTAGCTTTACGGATTGGTCATCTAACGATCCGCTCCCTAAAGTTGAGGATCTCAAACCCCAGGTCCTCAATAGTGTAATAAACCCTGTACGATTTGCTTTTAATAATAATCTAAATGTCTTTGCTTATTTTTTAGTTGCACCTACATTAAAAGACGCATTAAATCATTATAATAATGAGTCATTTAATAGGACCCGAACAAAAAAAAGAACTATTTGCTTGAGCTTGTAAAGTCAGTCGAGCACCAGGGACAACATCATTCATCATCAGCAACTGAAGACTTACCCACTCTCAATCTGGGGGCTGGACAATGAAATCAAATAAGACAAAATCGGCAACTCCCTGCAAGGTTCTGAAAAGGATAACACTCATGGATCTCCTCAAAGAGTTCGTGAACATGTTTACCTAGTCCTATGAGATGTGTCACGGGTAGACCTAGCCATAGACAAACACCGGATCCCCACATGTCCGGATGCTTAGCCAATCAGACAAAAGCTCCGCCGCATCAAGCCGGAATGGTCACTACAAGTTTCAAAAAAAAAAAAGAAAGCATGAAACAGCCGCACGTCAACTTCATTCGGGTAAAAAAAAAGGAGTAAAAAATAAAGTGAAAATGAAAAAAATACCCGATCGGGTTGTCCCACATAGTGATCGTTCCCAAGCCCAACAGAAGGTGCGGATCTGCGTGACCTCGCAGTCGCAAGGTGTCGCCCAAAGATAATTTCTCTCTACCCAATATTGGTATTATGGTAGACAGTTGCTGCTCATAAAGTCAGATCCTCCGTTGACGGCATGCTGGGCTATAGTCAAATCAAAGGCAGCAGGAGACCAAGAAAAGACCTCATTCACCACCCTTTGGGGACCTCATCGCTATCATGTCATGCCGCTTGGGCTAAAAAAATTGGGCTACTTATCAAAAGGCTCGCTACCACTCTCTTCCACGATGTGCCGTATATTGTCAAAAAAAATCCGGCCGAGATGCCGCACTCACAAGCCAAGAAAGAAAAGACCTTGTTCAGCCCTCCAATCTCAACGAGCTTCAAAGGTATTATGCTCGAACCACCCTATCGCAAGTGCTTCCTCTCCACCGCTAGGGCCTTTAAAAACCCGAAAAGGGCGGCCTAGGCAAAATTTAGGGCATATATAAAGAAAAAAAAACAAATAAAAAAAAGGAGAAATAAGGGCTCGCTAGGTTGAAAACCCGAGGGCGCCTATTTAGGCAAAAGTTAGAGCAAAATAAAAATATATATATATCGTAGAATAAAGGGAGGGAAAGCACTCTTTGAAACCTCGACATTCTACCTCCGCCTTCAAAGATGCAAGGGGCTCGATTGAATTTAAGAAAAGAAAAAACTACCATGTAGCTCTCGCAATAAAGCACTAAAATATAAATTTTTCGGTCCTAAGGTGCAACTTAGGAATAATTGCTAAAGAAATTTAGATTATAAATTAATTGCTCAGTACATATCTATTTATTGCCTATATCCCCCCTTGTTTCCCCAAAACTATCCTTCATTTGCGCCTCAAGCCCTGAGCGGTCCATCAATGCTCAAGCCGGCCGGCCCATATACTTTTCGCAAGGCACAAAAAAAAAAAAAGAAAAAAAGGGGCTCGGTCTCATCGAATGAGAAGCACCGTAAGTGTCCTCGCCCTATTCATCACCGCCATTGTCCCGAAACGCCAAACAACTTGGATTCCGACCATTCATTCTACCTCGTCTCGACAGGAAGAGAAATGCAGGGGCTATGAGAATAGCCTTATGCCAAGTATAGCCCTACAACAATGGTATGACCAAGAACAGGAGGAGATATCTGCCTTTTCCTTTCCCCGCAAATCACAAAAAAAAGAAGAAAAAGGGAAGCATGTTCGAACATGAAGGTATATTCCTTTAAAATCCATCTTGGAGATACAGCGTGCCATTACCCATTAGACATCGGTATATCTTTGCTTTATGCGTGTGTCTTGAGTCTGCATGTTTTTTTTATTTATTTTGCATCATATAAAATTAGATTGCATTGTAAATATTTGTACATGTTTTCAAAACAAAAAAAAAAATCAAAACAAAAAAAAGAGCAAAAAAAAAAAAAACAAAAAAAAACAAAAAATGTATTGTTCTTGCATCTAGATAAACGTTTTTGCATTATAAGCATTATTAAAATACATTTTGCATCTTAAAAATATGTACTGCATTTTACATTTTTACATGCATAATAGAATAAAGAATTCCCATGCATCATGTTAATAGGCATCCTGTAATTTTTAGACATCACATTTGCATTAAATAAAATAAGTACATGCATCCAGCATTTGCATTTATCATCCAATAAGCGTTAGGAGTGTGCGCTAAAAAATAAGATAATGTCACCATTCATGAAAATAAATATTCCCTTGGCATTTACTATATCCCTGCAGCATAAGCTTGCATCAGGAAGCCTCATTTGCGTTTATAGTATAAATCATGCATAATAAGGTCAAATAGTGACCACTAGTTTAATCATGCATCATAAGAATAAATTACATGCATCATTACTTAATTACATCATTTAGGCATAAATAGGACATGCATAAACATTAATAATAAAGTCAGGAATGCTTCAAAGGTGCCAAAATCTAGCAGATCAGAAGTATATCCAGAAAAAAAAAGAGATAATAAGCATGTAAATAAATAAAAATGGTGAGCATGAAAAATAAAAAAAAAGGGAAGAAAAAAAAAACAAAAAAAATCGAGAGAGGGGAAAATGCAAGCACAAGAAAAAAAAATTCAGGTACATGCAACAAGAACAAATGCGGCGGCTTAAGTGAAATCTGAAAGCGAACAAAAGAAAACAAAGACAAAGAAAAAACGATTCAGGTGATACCAAAAGATGCTATACAAGAAAAGGAAGTTTCGACCAAGGTTAGAAGGAGCGATAAAGAAAATGCGGCGATGAAGAAAAATTTTCGCTAAAGCGAAAACAAAGCGGAGCAGGGAAAAAAGATTTTCCGGCGAAGGTTGGAGCAGTGATGAAAAAATCCCCAAAGTTAAATAAACAAGCAGGCGTAAAGCACAAGCAGCGCAAAAAGCAACATGTGAGCAATTCTTTGCATGGACAACGACAAGGAATGTATTTTCCTTTTTAACAGGTGCATTTGTATAATGTTTGGAAACTTTCCTTTAAGGGGTCTGCAAGATTGAGTAGGGAAAGGTCTTGTTCTCAGTTGAAGGTGAGTTCTGAGGAGGCAATACATTCTATGCATTTTGGTGTGTGGGAAACTTTCCTTTAAAGGGTCGACCGGATTTATAGGGAAAGGTCTTGTTCTCCGGTAGAGGCTGAGTTCTAGGAAACAATTCACTCCGCCTTGACCACATGCGACTTCTGATTGGTCCGATTCCTTAGCTAGATCGTAGGCGGTCTATCTCGGTAGATGCGACCAAACACACATTATTTACCTTTGCAACACTCATTTGATAAAGCTTTGCATGCACTTGTTCATTTAGCATTGCCACACTTGCCACACTTACTACATTTAGTCCCAATTTGGATGAACTACGTCTCGATCGATTCCTTGTATAAGGATCGTGGGCGACCTATTTGGTTAACGACAGATTGCATGAATGATGGTTTAGGTTTTGGCGAACTACGTTTGGTCGATTCCTTTATTAAGGGATATGTGAGCACCTACTTTGTAGAACAATCGAGCACTTAAATTTGCATATCCGCTTAAAAACTTGATAACTGCTATAGCCGACTAAAAATGTCTACGATATGGAGGTTTGATTTATTGCTGCATTATAACGCCTCTTTGCATATTTCTCCCTCGTTTTGTAATTGAGCGAAATTGGAGAGTCTATTCTTATCAACGATGTTCGTCTACTTTCGAAGCTACGGGTTACGCAGTAGACTCCATCGTTGAGGGGCTCAGAGACACCAATTTGGTACCCTGTTATGTGACATGACATAAAATATCAAAACCTATTAAAACATTAACAAATGTCAAGTTACGAGGTCAAAAGTGCAAAAGGACAAAGCGAGGATGCGTAAAGGGCGAAGCTAGGGACAAAGTGTACAAAAAGTGCATAGTTTGAAAATGGGTATGGCCACCATTGAAATTGAGCATGGCTCCCAATTTTTGGGCGTGGCTCCCAATTTTGTGGGTTAGGCGCCCAATTTCCACTCTTCCTCAAAGCGATTGCTCCATTTGTTGCTTGTAAAACACAAATTTTCTGCTTGAGATACAATCGGTTGGAGGCCTTGAAGAATTTTATTTCCTTTACGTGTCCTGTTTAACCTATAAATCTGAGAGGCTTCTCATTCGACACCTTCGTCGATAAAATTTCTCTGCGTCCTGTTCATTTGAAGAAATAAATAGTGGCGATCATTTCAAAAATCTCGAAACTACGCCAAATCTCCTCCAAACAAAACCAACCGGTAGGGTGAGCCTTAGCCCTGAGGTATCCACCTATTTCCCGACCCAAAAACCATAAAGTAAGTCGTTACTCTGCTTGGGGTAATAGGCGAAAATCAACCCATATAGTTATTCCACCCAACCAAAAACCACAAAAACTAAGCCGTTACTTTGGGGAGTGAGTGAGCCAAAACAAGTATATAGGTCGTCACTCGCCTAA
>CM028380.1:56077830-56116357 GCA_013146195.2 Codonopsis lanceolata
ATGGAAGCCAAGTAAGAAAAAGTTCTTAATCTTTTTAGATGCGGTATAATTTATCCTATATCGGATAGTAAATGGGTTAGTCTGTTCAAGTAGTTCCTAAAAGTCGGAATTACGGTTGTTAAAAATGAAAAAGATGAATTAGTCCTACAAGAACAATAGCGGTTATAGAATGTGCATTGATTTGCGAAAACTAAATGCGGCAACTAGGAAAGATCACTTTCCTTTGCCATTTATTGACCAAATCCTTGAAAGACTAGCCGGTCATGAATACTATTGCTTTCTTGATGGTTTTAAGTAAGTTACAATCGGATCCACTGTTGCACCAGAAGACAAGAGAAAACAACTTTACATGTCCTTTTGGTACTTTTGCTTTTAGGAGAATGCCTTTTGGATTATGTAATGCAAGCCACCTTTCAAAGATGCATGATTTCTATATTCTCGAGATTTAGTTGAAAGATGTGTTGAAGTTTTCATGGACGATTTTTCGGTTTTGGAAATTCTTTGATCATTGCTTAGAAAATCTTACATCGAGTTTGAAAAGATCTTTGTGAAACAAATTTAACTTTAAGTTGGGAGAAAAGTCACTTCATGGTTAAACATGGAATTGTCTTAGGGCATGTTGTGTCTAATAAAGGCATTGAAGTTGATAAAGCTAAAATTGAAGTTATTTTACAACTACCCCCTCCAACTTCTGTTAAAGGTGTTAGAAGTTTTCTAGGGCATGCTGGTTTTTATCGAAGATTCATAAAAGATTTTTCCAAAATCTGTAAGCCTCAATGTAACTTGTTAGCAAAAGATACAGAATTTGTTTTTGACAAAGAATGTTTAGATGCATTTAATATATTAAAAGAAAAATTAACTACTGCCCCTATTTTATCCGGCCCTGATTGATCCCTTCCTTTCGAAATCATGTGTGATGCATCGGATTTTGCAATTGGAGTCGTGTTAGGACAAAGGGTAGATAGAAAGCCTCATGTGATCCACTATGCTAGTAGAACTCTAAATGATGCACAATTAAATTACACAACAACAGAAAAAGAGTTTTTAGCAGTAGTGTATGCTTTAGAAAAAATTTAGATCATATCTGTTAGGATCAAAGGTGATAATATTTTATGATCATTCTGCTTTAAAATATTTATTAAGTAAGAAAGATGCTAAGCCAAGATTAATTAGATGGATGCTATTGTTACAAGAATTTGACATCACAATCAAAGATAAAAAGGGAACCGAAAATGTCATAGCCGACCATTTATCTAGATTAGAATTTTTGCCCTTGCTTGAACGTCAATTTCTTGATGATCCAGTTCCCATAAATGAAGATTTTCCTGATGAGCAACTGTTAGCAATTAAAAATTCAGACCCGTGGTATGCTGATTTTGTCAATTATTATGTGTCTGATATCATAAATCCAGACTTTGATCATTACGAAAAGAAGAAATTTTTGGCTGAAACAAAAAATTATTTTTGGGAAGCACCTCATTTATATAAAATTTGTTCAGATTTTTTAATAAGGAGATGTATTCCAGAAAAAGATCAACAAGGTATCATGGAATTCTACCATGGATACTCTTGTGGAGGTCATTTTAGTGGAAACAAAACTGCTAGAAAAATATTACAATCTGGTTTATATTGGCCAACTGTTTTTAGATTTTGTGAGCTTTTTATAGAACATGTGATAAGTGTCAAAGAACAGATGGAATAGGAAAAAGAAACGAAATGCCCTTGCATATTAATTTGGTTGTTGAAATCTTTGATGTTTGGGGTATTGATTTCATGGGTCCTTTTCCAGTATCAAATAATTGTGAGTATATTTTAGTAGCAGTTGATTATGTATCTAAATGGATTGAAGCAGTAGCAACCAAGACAAACGATGGTAAAACTGTGGTTAAATTTGTAGAAGATTTGTTTGCTAGATATGGAGTACCTAAGGCCATAATAAGTGACCAAGGGACTCACTTTACCAATAAGTTATTGAATAATGTCCTCAAGAAACATGGTGTAACTCACAAGCTAGCTACACCTTATCACCCTCAAACTTCTAGTCAAGTAGAGGTTAGCAATAGACAAATTAAAGCAGTATTAGAAAAGACCGTTAGGCCTAATCGTAGAGATTGAGAATCTAAACTTAAGGATGCTTTATGGGCATACCGAACTGCTTTCAAAACCCCAATAGGAATGAGTCCATATAGAATGGTATATGGCAAAGCTTGCCATTTACCAGTTGAAATTGAGCATAAAGCCTATTGGGCTGTTAAATAATTGAACTTAGATTTAACTCTGGCTGGAGAGGAAAGATTGTTTCAATTGAATGAATTAGAAGAACATTGGTTGAATTCGTATGCGAATGCTAAAACATATAAAGAAAAGACCAAGAAATATCATGACATGGGATTAGCCAACAAGATGTTTCGACCAGGGTTGAAAGTGTTACTTTTTAATTCTAGACTTAGGCTATTCCCAGGAAAGTTGAAATCTAAATGGTTTGGTCCCTTTATAATTGTACGAATTTATCCCCATGGAGCTGTTGATATACAAAATCCAAAGAATAATGAAAATTTCAAAGTTAATGGACACCGACTCAAGCCATACCTTGAACCGATGTCAGTTGAACGAACAATCGAATTAATTCGTTTGGCTGACAATGAACCACCCAAAGATTAGGTTTGCAGTTTGGTCGAGCCAAAGACGTTAAACAAAGGCCCTAAGTGGGAGGCAACCCACTATTATGAATTTTATTGCTTTTGTAATTAGTCTAATTATGCTATTCTCCGTCAAATGTATTTTTGGACATTTAATTTTTAATTAAATATGTCAAAATTCAAGTTTGGGGGAGAAAAGCATCTTAATGTTGTATTTATATGTTGCTAATAATTTTAGTTTAGAGTCTTTGTTAAGTTTTTGCAATCTGAGGGGAAAGTCAAGAAACATAACGGAAATCGTGAAGAGGCTTAAAATTTGGTCAGGCCATTACTAGGGCCATTTTGTTTGAGCACCGGCCGGCCAGATAGTGTAGGTTCCTCACGGGGAGGAACAGAAGAGGAAGGAGGAGGACCACTCGTAGGGATCTCGATAGGCTAGAAGAGGTTTCCCTTGAAGCCTAAATGGCAACTCAACGGTTGGCACAAATTCGTGCCGACCAAGGCGGCTATTTGGATGGTTTAACCGGTGGGACAAAATGTCTCCACTTATTATGGGCTTGCCTCTGAGTACGATCCCAGAGTTTCGTCCTCATTCGTTATTTCCGCCCGACTCACCGTGAGTCGAGGCCCAAGTTCCATCCTCTTTCGTTAGGTGGACCTACTATGTCCTTTTGATATTTGTCCTTCCCCATCAATCCTCTAATATGTTCCTCAATTTTGAGGACAAAATAGAAATTAAGTTTTGGGGGGATTCTAAGCCGAGTCTTAGCGGGTCCTAGCCTAAGGAGGAATGGAGTTGGGCTACGTTTTTAGGTGAAGAAAATTTTCTTTTCTCGATGACCATTTAACTCTTCACCCGATTTTCTGTTTTTAATTTTTTCTTATTTTCGGATGTGTTGCCTTGACCGAGGAATACTGGCATTGGATGCTCGTGGGTTCCTCTTGTAGGGACCCATCATCTATTGTGTCATCAACATCTCCAATTTTATAAAAAAAAAAATTTAATCAAAAGTAAAATAAAAAATAATAATAATATTTCAAAATTTCCATCCTCGAGTTTTAGGTATGCTAGCCGTAGTCGATGAGGAGTTAATGCAATGAACCGCATAGTTAGTCAGTAGATCATTACGGAATTTACTTGATTTTGCTTGAAACTTTTACTTTTCTCCAAATTCTTCATGCACCTACACCAGTCTTAATTATGGATTGATTAGAATAGTTTTATAAAGTCTATAGCACCTACTTCATTACAACAAGATATGCACAAGAATATGATGCATAGCCATTCGAACATGATTGTTGCATTAAATTGTGACTTAGGGTCAATTGCATGATAGTTAGATCCCTTGGATTTTTCTCATTTATATATCTCAAGCACACTTTCGAACCGTGTCTGCATGTTAGTCTCAATTGTCCCTACCATCTGTCTTAGCGAATGGTTATGTGAAATCCAGTGATGCTAAACATTCAACCCCACAATTCCCATAGTTGATATGATATTTTGTATGTCTTACTTGCTTTAAAAACTACATGAGCATTTGGCATTAAGAAATGACTTAGGCCATCTTTGGATCGTTAGAGCCTAAATATTCCCTGACCTTTACTAAAAATATCCCTAGTGTCCCCGTTGAGCCTAATTTAAAAAAGAATGGAGTGTGCTAAGCACACTATTAAACCCCCATTCGACATCGTTTCTATTACCCACATTAACTTAAACCTAAAAGTCTATACACTTTTAGCCTACTCTTTGAGAGAGTAGGATGTGGGTGGGAAATTTTTTTGAGGACCATTCTTTTCAGTTAGGCTATTTTTCTAAAGACTTCTTCTTTCCGTTGTCGAAAAAAAAAATAGAAAAAGAAAAGAAAAGAAAAAAATTATGTATCGACGAAAAATGAAACGGAAGAAGAAGAGAGCAACAAAGATTCAAATGGAAGCATAGCTTTCAAAAGAAATTATGTTAGAAAAGTATTGCTGAAAAGAATGATGAGATATCTTTAGAAGAACATATTGCCCAAAACAAGTTTGGGGGAAGAAAAATGAAAAGTAAAACACCCCCACTTGTGGTCTTTGCAGTCCTAGCCTAAATAGGGAAACTTCCTTTTGCTTGGAAGTATGAGGGATAAAGGGTAGTCTTACTCTCTCACTTTGAATTCCAATCCCTTTCCATCAAATCCCCCATCACTTTGGCCTTACATTACAAGCTAAATAAAGACCTAATAATCTTCTTGCCAATGCTTGTGATGTTTTAACTGTCAAGTGAGTCATATGAAATTGATCAAACACTTCATGTTCATTATTATTCGCCCTAAAGCTCACTGTGTTAACATAATCTTAGCTATTACAAGTCATTGGGATAAGCGAGCATTGTATGACATACATAGAAGTGCATGAGATGGATGTATAAGTCTTTGAAATCCTTGGGACCTTTCTTTCTGTAATAGACCGGGTTTGGATGGTAGATCTCATAATTCATAATGCATGATTTTTTATTAAACTTTGATTTTCATATGAATGTGGTGTTTAGCTTTTTTTTTTTTTTTTTCGGAGAAAGCGAGGGGCGGTACCACTGCTAGATTTTATTAACTAAGAGAAAGAAAATACAAACTTGAGGGGACAACCGGCCTAGCCCTTATAAATGGGAGGACAAAGGAGCCTAACTTCGAAAGGAGATACAAGAGCAGAAAGCAAAAAGATAAGACTAATTAATTCTAATATAAGGAGTGGCATGTTTATCTAAAGCAATCAGACCACGAACACAAGAAGGGAGCGAGGTAGATGACAAGAAAGTGATAGCAGAGCCATGATCCCACCCATGATTAGCCAGAGCATCAGCAACCGAGTTAGCTTCACGATACACATGACGAAAAGAGAGATGAAGAGAATCCTTAACCGATTGAATGGCACGAATCAGGTATAGTCTTCTCCAAGGCGGTTGAGCTTTACCTTCGACACAATCCAAAAGGAATTTAGAATCTGATTCAACGATGGCCCCTTCATGATGATTAGAATCGGCTATATGACACCTTGATACATAGCCATGCATTCTCGCTTGAAGCGGAGGCTTCACCAAAGAAAGTTGAGAAGGCAAAAGCATATTACCTTCAAAATTCGAACAACACCTCCTCTGCACTTGGACTGGGTTACCTCGACAAGCCCCATCTGAATTAAACTTGGTGAACCCAGGGAGGCTTCAACCAAGAAACGCCCGTATCACCTTAGGCAAAAGAATTCCCCCGAGATGAAAAGATCGAGTGACGGCTTGATGAAAGGTATAACCAGCCCCTTTAGAAATAGACGAGAGAGACTGGTGAATACGGTTAATTATAACATCAGGGGGAATTCGACTTCCTTAAAAAAAATGAGCATTTCTAGCTTTCCAAATCTCCCAAAGAATAACCGAAGGTGTGATGGAAAAAAGCATGGAATTCGGCTTATTTACCCACTAAGCAAAACAAGCTTGATCGAGAGAGAGAGAAGATGTTGAAATCCCACCCAACCGATTGAAGGTAGACCAAATATAGCAAGCATAAGCTGGATTCCATAAAGGCGTCTTTGGTAAGTTTCGATATTGCACGAAGGGCAGCAAGAACAACGAGAAGCTAGCTGAATGCCTTTACTAGAGAGACTCTCATCAAGGGAAGCTTCATGACCGGAGACGCCACATGAATAGACGAATCGGAGGAAGAAATTTATGCCATACGAATTTGGAAGAGAGAATCAATGGCTGAGAGTACAAACAAGCTGCCAGGCCGCTTTAAGGGAAAAATCCCCTTTGTCCGAGCTGATGCAGTAAGTTGAGTCGGGGTCTTGGTGAGTTTGATGCCGATATTATCAATCGGGGAGGAGATGAGAGGGCCCAATTCCTCGCGGCGATCGTAGAGATCGAGAAGAAGGCGTCAAGACTCGTGAACAAAGCTGGAAAGAAGCGGTGGTGAGATTGATTCTACCAATCGGCAACCATTGATCGAGGCGTAATGGAACATAAGCCTTTGCCAATGACCCAGCCAATTTGATCTTCAGCCAAGAGTTTAATGGAACACATACGACGCCAAGTATGAGAGCCCAGACTTGTAGAATTAAGGTGATGAATATTTGGGCAGTATTTACGCTTCATAAAATTGCACCACAGGCTGTTCGACGATCTAAATCGCCACCAAAGCGGATGGAAAAAGCGAGGATGATATCTTTAACAGCCCGAATACCGATACCTCCTTCATCCACCGGCCTACAACACTTGTCCCAAGAGACCCAATGAGCCTTATTCTTGCCATCAATTGAGCCCCAAAAGAAATTAGCAAGCATTCCGTTAATCTGATTAATCACCGAAATTGGAGGATCTAAAATCGCAATTTGGTACATGATGATAGAATTCAACACAGAATTTATGAGAGTCACTTTACCCGCTTGGTTAAGAAAGGCCCCCATCCAGGAAGTAATTCGACGCTGTAACTTCTCTAGAAAGAGATCGAATAAATTCTTTTTCTTACGCCCCTCATAGAGAGGGTAGCCCAAATAGATGTGGAAGGGGCTTGTGAGGAAAACCCGATCTCCCGATAGATAGAATTCTAGAAGCCAACAAATTTTTTGATACCATAAAGCAACTTTTATTTCGGTTAATTAATTGCCTAGAAAATTGTTCATAATTATGAAGAAATTGCTTGTGCTTAAGGAGAGAATGCTTGTTAGTTGCAAAAGATAACAATGTCATCTGCGAAGGCCAAGTCTTGAAACAATAGGACACCACGGAGAAGAAGAGAAGGCATATCTAGGGTTGTCACCTTGGAGCTTGTTTAAACTTACGCTAAGGACTTCGCGGCAATAATAAAAATTTGGGAGATAACGGATCACCTTGGCTAAGGCCTCGGGATGTGGAGAAGAAGCCAGCCGAAGACCCATTAATCGAGACTGAAAACCAGTTATTAGAAATAACTCTCCAAATCATATCAATGAAAGATTCACCAAACCCAAACTTGCGAAGCACTTTAATCAGATAAAGCCAGGAAACCCTATCAAAAGCTTTTGCCATATCCAGTTTAACGATAGTATTTGAGCCATTGACTTTTTTACCAAGCTGATGAGTCAATTCGTGAGCAAGAAGTAAATTATCCTGAATCAGACGACCCTAGTAAAAGCACTCTGGTTTTCCGAGATGATAATAGGAAGTAAGACAGCAAGCCGAGAGGCAAGAATTTTGGTGATGACCTTATTACAGAAATTGCAAAGACTAATAGGGCGAAGGTCTTTAAACGTCTCCACTTGGCTCGATTTTGGGATGGTACTAATAAGGGTACTAGTCCAAGACTTAGGCAACTCAAAACCAGCAAAAAATTCTGAAACAGCAAGATGAAGATCTACAGCTATGATATCCCAGCACAAAGAATAAAACCGACCAGAGAAGCCATCTGGACCTGCCGCGCTATCCCCATTGAGCGAGAAAACAGTGCTTTTAACCTCGTCAAGGGAAGGAGGAGCAGGCAACATGTTATTCTGGTCACAAGAGATCAAGTGGGGAATAACATCAAGAAGAGAGTCATCTGAAGAACAAGGAGAAGCCTTGAGCTGCTCCTTATAAAATTCAACCGCTGCAGCCTTAATAGACGAGTCATCAGAAGCAACAGTCCCATGGAGATCTTTAATGGGATGAATGGCCAGTTTTAGACGGGTATGCTTAACTGAGGAATGAAAAAACTTCGTATTACCATCCCCATCTTGGAGCCATCGCAGGTGCGATTTTTGTCTCCAATAATCCTCCTCACGCTTCAACTTAAATTTAAGATTAGCTTGGGCCAAATGAAGAGCAGATCTATTAGCCTCAGAATTGTGGTCTTCATACAAAATTTCCTTCTCTAAAACCTCATCTTCAGCTACTTTGATGGCTTGGAAAATATTTCCAAACACATCTCGATTCCAGCTTTTAAGGCTTGAGCGTACATTCTTCAATTTATTAGCGAACCTGATCATAGGTCTGCCGCGAACATCAATACTCCAAGCTGATTTTACTATATCCATATAGGAGTGGTGAGAGGCCCATACGTTCAGAAATCTAAACTGATACTGTCGAGGAGTTCTGGCCAAATTGAGAGTAATATAATCAATGGAGCATGGTCGGAGCAAGTGCGATTAAGGTGGGTCACTGAAGTCTGAAAAATTGCGACAGCCAGTTGGAGTTGCAAACCGCCCGATCTATACGCTGAAAAATGGTTCTTTGGCCATGGTGATTGTTACACCAAGTAAATCTACTGCCATGGTAACCAAGATCTGATAAGCCGGTAGCATTGAGACAAGCCTGGAATTCAAAGGCGCCTTGGCGATCCCAACCCGAGCCACCCAATTTTTCTTGATGAGAAAGAATAATGTTAAAATTGCCACAAACCAGCCAAGGAATATTACCAAAATCAGAGCCCAAATCTATAATGTCATTCCACAAAGACTGGCGCTCTTGGGAAGTACATTTAGCATAGAATGCAGTCACATTAACTGGGAGGGACCAAGAATAATGAAGTATGCTAAGATTGATGTGTTGAGTAGAATCATGAGTAATAAGGCAGCTGTAATACGACTTAGCCAAAACCCAAATTTTGTTAGACACATTATGGAAATAAAATCGGAACTTCAGTTTACGAGTAAGTAAAGGTAAATAAGTTAGATCAAGCATAGGTTCAGATATGGTAATAAAAGATACTTGATGAAGAGAAATCAACTTTTCAAAACGAATGAATGTGGAGTCATTACCTACTCCCCGAAGGTTCCAGCAAAGAAAGTTAATCGTCATGAGCAACAGTATGGGGATTTCCATCGTGAGTTTTATCAAGAGACTTTGAGCGAGTGGTTCTGTTCGTAGGGGGAATATTGTTAGGTTTCCGTCCCTTCTTTTTTGGCACATCAGACTGCAAATTCAAGGCATCTAGATCGGCAATATTAGTAGGAGGATCATCCTCCTCAAATGCTTGAGGCACAGAAAATCTGTTGGGGGATGTAATTATCGGGTCATCCGTGTGAGAAACTGATTCAGGATTAACGGCACTTGAAGTATGGGTTTTGCTCGATGGCCAAATCTTTTGAGTAGCATCAAGAGGTTCGGTCTCAGTATTCCTTGGCAAAGAAGTTTCATTATTACTAGTAGTGGGAGGAGGGTCGGGGATATGGTTTTGAGTACCTTGCAAAACTTGAGCAGCTACAGAAGTATCATTAGCATTAGAGTGCCGAGGTGAGGGAGAATCAACGACAATATGCGGGGGATCGGTAATAGTACCATTCTTTTGGGTTGCTTGAGCAGCCTCAGAATCATTGTTAATATCTGAACAAATAGTAATCGGAACATCTGGGCAGGTATTAGGTTTGGGGCCGATAGGATTGTCGCTTTGCACAGCAGGAGCGGCCATGGGCTCTTTGGCTTTCCAGATCGGCTGTTTGGCCTTAGTTGGAGGGGCTTGGGGAATTCCAGCATTAACAGGAGCTGCATCATCATGACCCATAGGTTGATCTTTGGGCTTAGCAGAATCTTTATTCCTGTTGGTAATCTTACAGGAATAACTATCATGACCTTGCCGATGGCAAGAGGTGCAATAGAGCGGGAGTCTTTCAGCCTCAATCGCTTGCCAAAATCCCAGGAGAAATTCCATTATCGATCCAGATGCGAGAAGGAATATGTTTAGTGAGATTAACCTCAATACTAGATTCGCGCGATGCTAGGCCGCGAAAGAGTAGCAGTGGGAGTATCAATAATAAGAGGCGTACCAATTAAATTGCCGATAGAGAATAGTGCTTGCTTATTGAACAAGTAAATAAGGAGGCTCGGGAGTGAAAACCAAACAGGCACGATGGCGCTCTCAACGTCTGCTAGAAAATTCGGAGTCGACTTGAAGACCCGCATAGGAAAAGCGCCAACATACCACTGATCTTTAATCCACAAACGTTGAAAATCAGCTTCGTGATTGGTTTGTATTAGAACATGCTTAGAGTCTAGATGGCCTATTGTGACTGCGGCTTTAAGACCAAAAGTGAGGATTTCTCTCCTCATAATCTCCATAGAAGGGCGGCCATGAGAGAATTTGCCAACCAGAGAAAGCTGGAATGGCTTAGCAAAAGCTGAAACTTGATTAGGAGTCAAACAAAGGGTCGGTTCACCTTTGTAGGAAGCAGGAGGAATGAGAGTAGAAACCGGGTGAGTAGAAGAAGCATTAGTAGAAAAGAGGGATGCAAAAGATTTGAGATGAGAAGGAGAAGAGGGGGCCGGAGAGCCATCTGCCTCTGATTCCTTCATGACCGCGGCCATGAATTAGCCGGAAGAACAAAACGGCAAGCTTGAGGCGGCGGGCAGTAGGGTTTTTCTAGAGAGAGAATTTTTTTCCATTTTCCACCCTACTCCTTGACGAACGTTAGAAAAATCACTTTAAATAGCACGTGGTCTTCCATGTGCGGGGAAAAAAATGACATTTTCCTTATCTGGCTAAAGAGTAAATGTATTAAAAGGAAAAACTCTAATCTCACATCCTCTCATTCTTTCATCTCCTGGTGCAATCTCATCTTCGGCTCCATCGTAATAGCCATCATCTCTAGCCCCACCATATATAGAAATCACCATCTCCAGCCTAAACCCTTCCCACTCCAGTCACGCCTATCACAACTCTGACGCCTATCTCTTATGATTTTAGCCAAATTCTATCTTCGATCTCCCTCATTCTGTCCCATGCAAAAGTCGCGCCTGAAGTAGCAATCAGAGGCTATAGAGTATACTTACTAAAAACCCTTAAAAAACATGGTATTAATAGAAAACCAATAACACATATCGTCGAATTCATTTGAAAGAGAGTCAGACATGAATTAAGAGAAATGGTAAAGGGTATTATTTAAATACTCTTCAATTTTGCTGGAGATAATTGGACATACGTATGACCGGCTTGCATATGACTTAAAACATAGTATCGAAATTGAGAGGATGTTGTAGAAGCTATGGTTCTAGATGATTTCGACCTCATAGCAGCTGTCATGGTGGTCGGGTTGAGTTATTTAAAAAATTATGAGAGAAAAAGTAAAGTTAAGTTAAGCCATGTAAGAGGATGAAATGGGGGATGAGAAATTGATTGATTTTAGTGGTGGTTTCGGAGAAGGTGAGTGGATCCAATTTCATACAAGAAATTGGAGATGGGACGGGTATCTATGGGTAAATTTTTTTCATATCTTTTGTTTGTGTACTTTGTTTCCATCATCAAGATAAAAAAATTGATAATGAAACCAATGCATATCTATCTTTTGGTTTAAGAGAGAGAAATTTAAGAGAGATGACAAAACCCAGATCGGGTTCTGGGTTAATTTTTGTTTTGAAGACGACTGAAGATCGAAAAACATGGTGGGTCTTTTCTCTATATTTTCTTTTAGCAAAAAAAAAAAAAAAAGGAATGGTGGACCTCCACTCCATTTTTTTAACATTTTAACTTTTCACACACATTTATATAATTTTTTTAGAAAATTATATTTTATTTCTTAATTTTTATGAGGCTAAAATACATTTAGCACCCCCAAAGTTTACACAAAATTCCTAATATTTCCCTCGAGTTAACATCCACAAGGAAATGTCAAATTAGCGTAACTTTTCTAATGACTGTGGTTAGGGTGAAAAATAGGGTTTAAAAAATAACGTCAGATACTATTATGGGACAAACCTTAGGGTTGGAGTGCACAATGTGATTTGGTGGTTACTTTTGAGGGGAATTGTAATTTGGCATAATTATAAGGAAAATGTTATCCTTACAACTAATTATATTACTTTCCTAACAACTAAGTTTTGAATAACTGCAAAGTTGTTTTGGACAAAGACATTTTTGTTTTTTTTCAAGGCTTAGTTGTAAGAAAATTTATAAAATTAGTTGTAAGGCTAACTAACGTTCTTTGTTATAATTTTTCTAATATTTAAATTAAAAATTACATTACTCTCCAAAATGAAATTTAAAATTAATTTAATTTATTTTGTTATCAATGGTTTTCTTCCATCAATCTCATCATTCATAGACTCACCACCATTATCACCTTTTTTATTATTTTTTTATTTTTAGGGAAGCAGGGCGGCACCTGCGGGAGTTTTATTAATAATAAAAAGAAGTACAAACTTGAGGGGGACAACCAGCCTTGCCCTTATAAATGGGAGGACAGAGGAGCCTAACCTCGAAAAAGAGATACAATCGAAAAAATTAAGAAATTCTAACGTATGGAGTGTTACTAGCATCTAGAAAAATGAGACCTTTAGAAGGACTGGGAATAGCCGAAATATCGTGGAAAACCTTATCCAAACGAGTGTCACAGGCTAGGTTAGCCAAACTGTCAGCTACCTTATTAGCTTCTCTGAAACAGTGAGAAAAAATAAATCGCCCCTCAGCTTGGAACTGGACAATCTCCCGAACTATATAAGAGTGCACCCAGGGAAGTTTATGGCCTTGAGTAAAACAATCAAATAGAACCTTTGAGTCTGTTTCTACAATGGCATCATGATAACCATTCTCTAACAGCCATTTAACACCATAGTAGAGGGCTTTAACTTCAGCGACCATGTTCGTGCAGACATGATAGAATTGAGAAAAAGCATAGATGCACGACCAGCGGAATCACGAGCGACACCCCTCCACCACCAAAACACGGATTGCCTCGACTAGCACCATCCGAGTTAAGCTTGACAATACCACGAGGGGAAGACCAAACAACGACTGAACTTAATTTGTCGTTTCACGACCAAAGCGAATTTGAGAAGCGACACAGTTGAAATGTGAGAACCCGCAGCATGAAGGATGTTCTGAAAATCAATGGAGATGTTAGCAATAGCCTTAGGGAAGGAAATACGATTATTATCAAAAATTGCCACGTTTCGGCACTTCCAAATATGCCAAAGAATGATCGAGGGGAGCAAAGTATAAGGAAGCGCTTTACTGTGTAACCACCACGAGAAACAAATATTATGGACAGAACTTGGCTGGGCCGAAACTGCAAAGAGGCCATTGAAATGCCGCCATAAGGAAGAAGCAAACAGGCTGTTTAAGAAAACATGTTGAAAAGTTTCGATGTGGCCATGATCACAACAAGAGCATTTAGACGCCAATGAGAGACCCTTTCTACTGAGAGCTTCATCAATAGGGAGTCTTCGGTTAATGAGACGCCAAAGAAAAATGCTAATGTGCTTTGGCGGGGCTTTGTGCCAAATAAAAGGAGGAGAAGCTTTGGATGAGAGTCTCGAACAAGAGGAAGAAGACCGAAGAAAGAGAGAAAATTCGGATGTGGAAGCGATCCAACAGGCCGATCTTCAGTGTTGTGAAGAGAAATAAGCTGGGACTTAATATGAGCTTTTGCGGCATGGGGCAACCGAGACCAATCACGTTGGGAATTTTCTGAATCAAGAAGCAGCTCCCGTACTGAATTGCTGGAAGGATCAGGAGGCTTGTCCAAAATAGTATCAAAAATCCATTTATCGAACCAAGGAGAACATTGACCTTCTCCAATAATCCAAAAAATATGAGGCTCGGCTATGTTCACGAGCCTTAATCATCTGACGCCCGACTATGTGAGCCACCAGAAACAACTTGAGAAGGGTGAGTATTACGGCAGTATCGGGCTGTTAAGAAAGAGGACCAAAGGTTTGAGGTGGAGCAACGCCACCAAAGCTTAACTCCGAAAGCTTTAGCAATATTGGACATACTGTGAATACCCAGCCCTCCTTCATCTGTTGGTCTGCAACATGTGTTCCAAGCAGTCCAGTGAGTTTTATTTCTACCTTCCAGCTGCCCCCAGAAAAAATTAGAGCACATCTTATCAATTAACAAGATAACCGAAGCTGGAGGATCAATGGCAACCATTTGATAACTTGACATGGAATGAAGAACATGATTGATTAGAGTAACACGCCCGGCGGCATTCGAAAAGCACCATTCAAGGCGTGATTCGGTTCTGCAGATTAAGGAGAAGCTTGTCAAAATATTGACGTTTCTTTCGACCAAAGTAAAGGGGACAACCAAGGTAAATAATTGGAAGAGTCCCAGCACTAAAGCCCAAGGAAGAAGATAGAATCTGCATTCGGTTTGAATCAGATCGGGAAGCCACATAAAAAGAACTTTTATTGACATTAACCTTCTGACCCGAGATATCTTCATAATTTTTTATAACTTCCTTGTGAATCTGAATAGAATTTTTACTCCCATTGCAAAAAATAATTACATCATCTGCAAAAGCGAGATGAGAGATGATAGGGCGACCACTAACGAGAGGAGTAGATCGAATAAGAAACTTGTTCTTTGAATACGATTAAGGCTTCGGCTAAAATAATCTGCTGCAATAATAAACAAACTGGGGGATAGGGGATCTCCCTGCCGAAGACCTCTACTGGAAGAAAAATAGCCCGTCGGGGTTCCATTGATAAGAACCGAAAACCAATTGTCAGAAATAAGGCGCCGAGATAAGATCTATAAAAATCTCGTGGAAGCCCAACGCCGCATGAATGAGATATAAGAAACACCCAAGAAACTCGTCAAAGGCTTTTGCCATGTCAAGTTTAAGAACAACATTTGAGCCCAAACCTTTTTCCCCAAGAAACACATCAACTCTGAGCCAATAGGATGTTATCTGAATAGTCAGGCCTTTAACGAAAGCACTTTGATTTTCGAGAGATTAGATGGGGAAGAATAGTGGTCGAGGCGAGTAGAGATAATTTTAGAGATTACTTTGCTACGAAATTGCAGAGGCGATGGGGCGAAGGTCCTTGAAAGTAGAGACTTTTTCCACTTTGGGAATAGCAACAATAAGTCTTTGGACCAAGCGGAGAGAGAAGCCGAAAAAACTCTAAAATAGCCTCACAAAAATCCTTTTCAATAATATCCCAGCAAAAGGAGAAAAATTTACCCGTAAAGCCATCCGGGCCGTCGGCACTATCTCCATTTAGGGTAAAAACAACTTTCTTAATCTCAAGGCGGAGGAGGAGAAATAAGGCGATTATTCCATTCTTCTGAACAAGATGAGGAATGACATCTAGATTGATGTCGGATTATGGGCTTCGGCTGGAGTTGCTCCTTAAAATAATTAAGCCCTTGCCGAATACTTTGATCGAATCAAGATGATTACCTTCAAGTCATCAATGGAATGAATATGAAGGTGCCTTTCTTTGTTGCTTCAGCGATGCATGAAAAATCTTGGTATTGCCATTGCCCTCTTTGAACCATTTGATCCTTGATTTTTGCTGCCAATATTTTTCTTCCTGAGTAAGATGTGTTCGAAGAGTGGCCTGAGCATGCATTAGAGCTTCCCGATTTGAAGGAGAGGCATTAATCTCAAAAAATAATTCCTTTTCTGCTACTTCCTCTTCAGCCAATTTAACATTCGTGAAAATATTACCGAAGACTGAAGTTTTCCAATTTTTAAGAGCAGCTTTGACATTTTTAAGCTTATGAGAAAATCGAACCATTGGCCGCAAATTATCAAATCCAGTCCAAGCATTTGAAACAGTGGCTTTAAAGGAAACATGGCTGGTCCAAACGTTGAGAAACGGAAAGGCTGCGGGACACAGCGAAGGACTAGAGATAGTAGTAAGGAGGGAGAATGATCGGAACAAGTGCGGTTAAGATCTTGAACCGTGGTGACGTAAAAATTTATCCAACCAAGTTGCATTACATAGGACTCGATCAATACGCTCATGAATTGTAGCGTTTCCTTCCCTTTTGTTCCACCACGTAAAATCACTGCCAGTATAACCCAAATCAGAGAGGCCCGTGACAGCCAGACAAGCATGAAAATCAAGGGCTCCTTTTCGGTCCCAGCCCACACCACCAGATTTTTCATTGGGATGCAGAATGATATTGAAATCCCCTCCTACAATCCACGGGGTTTGAGCAGCCAAGTCATTTATAAAGATAAGATCATCCCAAAGAGTCCTCCTTTCATCTATGTTGCATTTAGCATAAACACATGTAAGCAAAGCATGCGAAGGCCAAGTGTAGTGTTGAATCTGCAAAGTAACTTGCTGGGCAGAATCATTAATTAAATTACATGTAAAAGAAGATTTAACAAACAGCCATATTGAACTAGAAGTATTAGAAGCCGAAAACCTGAATCGAAGACGGCGCGTAATAAGAGCAACTTTTTCCATATCCAGCATGGGTTCAAAAACAGCAACAATAGATATGTTATGAATCCGAACAAGGGCTTTAAGACGGCTAACAGATGGATCATTACCTATACCCCGAATGTTCCAAAAGAGAATTTTAATATCCATTAAAAGGATTGAGCAGATGTATCGGCTGATGGCTTTGAGGCCTGAGATCTGGTGATCCGATCAGAAACTGGAATAGAAGGCTTATGTTTTGTTTTGGCTGGATGGTGGCCGGATTCCACATTAAGAGCATTGAAGGAATGCGTTTCATCATCCTCCAAAACATCTAACACCGCAAATCTATTGGGGAAACTATATTAACCGGCCCTGAATCATTATCAATAGGGTTAACATCTGCCACTTTGGTGAGTCCTTCGGGCACTTTATTAGGGGCTGTTTCATTAGCAGTGGTGAGGCCTTCGGGCACTTTATTAGGGGCTATTTCATTAGCAGTGAGTTGCACTTGATCCGAGGACGGAGCTGTGGGATTATCGGCAGGGGGAACTTGAACCGAGGGAGGGGCTGTTGAGCTAGATGGTTCTTTCTGGGCTGTTTGAGCAGGTATAGGAAGAGCATGGTCCTCGATAACAATTGGGTTACTTGGTTTCGGGACAACTTCTGGCTGGGGATCAGGATCTTTACCACTCGAAGAAGCATCGACATGAGGGCTTGCATGCTTATTAGCAGCCATAGGGACATGAGGATTGGGGGTTTTTTTCGGGGTCCAACGTTTAGGAATGGGATTGTCTCGAGGTTTAGGGTTTGGTGGAGGATCATCATGAGAGTTAACAGTGGGGTTTTTAATTTTGCAAAGAAGGTCAGAGTGCCCTTGGCGAAGGCAGTGAGTGCAATAAGTTGGCATGTTTTCGGCCTCAATATGCTGCCAAAAACTAGGATATACTAAGCCACTGTCAACCGAAATTCGGCTAGGACAAGGCTGAAGCAGGTCAATCTCAACGCAAATACGGGCAACGCTAGGACGGGAGAGACTTATGGTGGGTTGATCAAGCATAAGAGGCTTACCAAACAGTGAAGCAATGGAGAATAAAGCGGACTTGTTAAACAAATGAATGGGAAGACCGTGCAATGAGAACCAAACCGGCACAATAGAACTTTCAATGTCTGGGCGGAAAGTAGGGGACCATTTAAATACCCTCATAGGGTATCGGCCTAGGTACCATTGATCTTTTATCCAAAGTCGCTGGAAATCCTCACTGTTTTCAACCCGAATAAGTACATGTTTGGAATCAAGATGCCCAATTGTGAAAGCGGCTTTAAGGCCAATGGTATTAAAGTATTTTCGGGTGGCTTCCATAGATGGTCTACCATGTGAGAACTTACCGATTAAGGCATATTTGAATGGAGCGGCAAGTGAGTCAATAATTTCCGATGACAACTTAATTGAAGGTTCTCCTTTGTAAGAGGCGTCCGGGAAGGAGAATAAAGGGGTTGGGTCGTTGGAGGGTGAACATAGGGCTTCAGCAAAAGATCTAGTATGCGTAGAAGTGGCTGGGTTAGACTCCGGAGGAGCTGGAGGAGGCGGAGCCTCCATGGCAGCCGCCATGGAAAAAAGACGCAGCCCAAAAGAGGTAGGGTTTACCGAGAGAGAGAAATTTTTTTTCAGCCAACGTTCACCCCAAATATCCCAAAAAATATTTGCAAAGAGTGATGGTGAGTTGGACATATTGGTTTCACATCTTCCACCATTATCACCTCAAATAACACCATTAACTCAAAAATATATTTTTGATTTTTTTTGTCTAATTCTCTACTCCTTCGTTCAAATTAACATATATGCAAAACTCGTCATTTATAGACTTACCACCACTACAACCTTAAATTTCATTATTTACAAATCCAAATTAATTTTTTTGAATTTTCAAATTTGAAGATTGAAACTCAAACCAATATGAAGATTTGAAAAATTGATGATTTGAAAATCTAACAATGTCATATTTCACCGAAACCACCATTGTTATGCTTACAATCACCCCCCAAACACCACTCCTAACCCCACCATCACCATTTGTGCAATCGCCGCCACCGGCAGTCACCACAACAACAAAAAACGTGTTCACCTTGCTTTGCTAAAACAAAAAAATAAAATATCTTTAGCTTCCGTTAAGTCACCATTAAAATTGGATGATAGTTAGGGATAGTAATGAAATTGTATATATCTTTAAAAGTATAATGAAAATTTCGCTCGAAACATAGTATAGTGGCAAAATGTAACAATTAATCAAAGTACAGTGGCAAAAGTAACCATTCCCCCCCCCCCCAAAGTTAATTTTTTAGTTGATTTGATTCCTCTTTTAATTCTTTACTCCTTTCTTCAAAATAACTAATTTGAAAAACTCATCATTTATAGACACATCATCACACAACTTTGAATTTTACTTTTTACAAGCTCAAATTCAATTTTTTTATATTTTTGAATTTTCAAATATTCAAATTGAACCTAAACCCATGTGGATATTTGAAAACAAAATAATTTGAAAGTCTCACAATGTTTTACTAACTCGACTGAGTACGAGTGTTTTTGTTATCTTAGAAAATATTGGGTGAAATTTGTAACGATAATAGTAAGAGGGGGAAAGTGATAAGAAAATCAAAATATAAGACTTAATGAATAGAATTAAAAAAACGTAGCTGATCTATCTTTAAAATAGGTACAAGTCAATGGCTCAATTTATTATTTAATTATTCATGAAATTAATTTTTTTATGACAAATTTACTCTTTTGGCATTAATTCATGGCAAGTGATTTATAATATTTATGGCAATTTTTTTTCTAATCATTATTGTTTAGCATAATAAATTTATGTGTATTGTCCTTAACAAAAAGCACAAATTCATCAAATGATTCTTCATTTTTTTTCATCTTCCTGACATTATGACACATTTTCTTAACTTATTTCTCTTATTTATTTCATGGATAATAACTAAACATGCTACAAATTTGCTTAATATCTCGATACTAACCAACAATTTTATTACTATAGATACAATTTTTCATATAAATCTTATAATGTCTTTCTCGAACATATTTAAGAAAGTAAAACCATATTATTTTTTTAGTTTCCAATAAAGTTATAATGTCTCAATCGAGTAAGGGTATTTTTGTCATTTCAAAAAATATTGGGCGACATTTGTAACGCTCCTGTGAGGTTGGGGAAATTGATAAGAAAATCAAAATACAAGACGAAATGAATTGAATTAAATAATGTAGGACCTAACTTTAAAATATGTACAAGTTAAGGGATCAAACTATTATTTAATTATTCATTGAATTAATTAGTTTATGACAAATTTACTCTTTTTGCCTTAATTAATGGTGAGTGATTTATTAAGTTAAAGGGTAGGTTTGTCCATACATTAAGTTGTAAGAGAAAACCTACACTTTTATAAGTAGTTAGATTAGATTAGATAGATTAGATTAGATTAGATTAATTTAAATTGTATTACTATTGATACAATTTTTCATATAAATCTTATAATGTCTTTCCCGAACATATTTAAGAAAGTAAAACCATATTAATTTTTTTAGTTTCGAATAAAGTTTTAGTGTCTCAACCGAGTAAGGGTATTTTTGTCTTACAGAAAATAATGAGTTACATTTCAATTTATTATTTAATTATTCATGAAATTAATTTTCTTATGACAAATTTACTCTTTTGGCCTTAATTCATGGCAAGTGATTTATAATATTTATGACACTTTTTTCTAATCATTATTGTTTGACATTATAAATTTATGTGTATTGTCCTTAATAAAAGGCACAAATTCATCAAAGGATATTTCATTTTTCATCTTCTTGACATTATGACATATTTTTTAACTTATTTATCTTATTTTATTCATGGGTAATAACTAAACATACTACAAATTTGTTTAATATCTCGATACTAACCGACAATTCTATTACTATTGATATAATTTTTTATATAAATCTTATAATGTCTTTCCCGAACATATTTAAGAAAGTAAAACCATATTATTATTTTTTAATTTCGAATAAGGTTTTAGTGTCTCAACTGAGTAAGGGTATTTTTGTCATTTCAGTACATATTGGGCAACATTTGTATCGATCCTGGTAGGTGGGGGAAATTGAAAAAAAATCAAAATACAAGACGAAATGAATTGAATTAAATAATGTTGGACCTAACTTTAAAATAGGTACAAGTTAAGGGATCAAACTATTATTTAATTATTCATTGAATTAATTACTTTATAACAAATTTACTCTTTTGATCTTAATTAATGGTGAGTGATTTATTAAATTAAAGGATACATTTGTCCATACATTAAGTTGTAAGAGACAACCTACACTTTTATAAGTAGTTAGATTAGATAATTGATGTGACAAAATCACAGCTTGGGCCGTCTGTGTGTTGGGTAGGATATCTGGGCTTGAATCTGCTTCCTTGAACCTGACTAAGAACACAGAAAACCTGAGTGGAAGTACAAGACAGGGCCTCGCGAAACCCCTCCGGCGTGAGAGTAAGTATCGAATGAGAGTGTGAAAACAATTCGACAGAGTGCCAAGACTCAAGAAAGTATGTGTGTACCTTGTTTATGGCTTATGTAGAGGTATTTATAGGCCCTCAATGTGGTTTCATCCGTCTAGGATTCAGTTTTTTTAGATACCTAATCAATTGAGGGGAGAATCCCTTGATTTTAGGCATGATAGGCGGCTGGTCGCGTAGATGTAGGAGGAGATATGACAAGTGCACTGCTCAAATATGGAAACCTTTAACTTGTCTTGAAGAGCAAGCCTCTGGTGCTTCCTGCTTGATATGTACCCGGGCGAGCAAGGCTTTGCCCGGCTGCTTGATGTGCACTACTCTGAAGTTAGTGTAGATCCAAGGGGTGGCCCCTGGTTGGGCAGGCAGGGCCAATGCTCAACCAGGTTTGGACGAGATGAATCTGATTCTTCAGCTAGGTGTGAGTGTGGTGTCCGGGCATGGCCCCTGGTCGGACAGGCATGGCTTGTGCCCGACCAGGTTTAGACGGGAGTTGCACTGTCTGTTGCTTAATGCTTCCATTACTTTGTCCGCTAGGCCGGCGGGCCCCACATTTATTACGCTCGTGAGCACGCGATGTTGGCTCGTGCCTTGCTCGTGACCCGGCTTGGGCCGGGCATATCAGTGGCCCCTAGCTCCTTGTCTGGCGAGCATTCATGCTCGGAGCGAGGAGCGTTTATGCTGGAGGATGCTCAAACGTGCTTCAACACTTATGAATTTTTTAGACGATAGTAACTTGGCCAAGTGCACTGGTGGAAGGTTCTGGAACTTTGGCTAGCGGACAGCTAGAGCGTATTGAGGAAGTTTGCTGTTGAGGATTTACCAGGCGCATGATCGGAGGGGCGTGTGAGCCGTCAAGGGTTTGTATGATTTGATGGGGCGTGGCTATCGAAGTGTCGCATTTAATGTGAGCGTGCCCTTGGTGATGTCACCGGTCCTTACAGTCGCCGTTTCGGCCTCCTCTTTCCCCCCAAAACCTGATGACTCCGCCTATAAAAGGCAAATCCTACTTCCTCTTTTCTCTTTTATCGTTTTAGAGTTTTTAGAGAGAGGATTTCTTGGTGAGTTCTTGTTGCCGGTACCCAGAGCATTCCAGATTTCGGTGACCATATTCAACGAATCCTACCGCTCATCTTCTTCCGGTGCCTTAAGCTTCGCTTTGGAAAAGTTTTCTCCCTTGGACTGTTCACAGAAGACGCTCCTCACCAGAATTAACAGCAAGTTTTCTGACCCTCTTCTTCCCATTCTGCTTTTGGTTTTTCTGGGTTTAGTGAGAGTGTTCTGGTTTATTTCTTTCATCTTCGTATGCTTCTGTTAGGGTTTATGAGAGTAAAACCGCCCTTAGGTAGAGATCGAGGAAAAGACCATGTGGTCTTGTTCGCTAGGCGGGCACGGCCCCGTTAGTGTACCTAGACTTAGGAATTTTTCCCCCTTTTGCTTTATCGGTTATCCGGGCAAAACATTGACTCCTCTTCCTCGATCTCTTTGTAGATGTCTAATATTTCGGAGAATGACCGCGAGGCCTTCAGCTACAGCGGGAAGAATGATTCCTTAAGTAGCGAGAAAACTCCTCCCGTTGACTACGAGTAGGATAAGGGAGCGAGATCTGTGGCCGGGCCGATGGTCCAAAGGCACGTAGCTGCCCCCATAGTTGACTTGGTTGATTCCTCCAGCGAGGAAGATTCTTGAGAGGTGAGTGTGACTGGGGGCTTTGCTGACGGGTAGTGCCTCGAGCAATAGGGAGCCAATGTTGCTCATTTGGTCGAGCAGTGAGGGCCGAATAGGGTGAGATGGCCGGAGAGGCGTCAGATGCTGACGAGGCGGATGACATGCCTCTTGCCCGGCGTCTAAAGAAAACAGGCCGAACTCAAGTGGAAGCCACACTTGAGGATGATGCAGATGATCGGGACAACATTCCCCTTGCTCGCTGCTACAAGATGGTCGACAGCTCTCAGTGGGGGTCACACTTGAAGAAACTGTTGAGGAGGAAGGAGAGGAAGAGTCCGACTGGTTCGTAAATGCAGACGAGAGCCGGTATGCTGCGCACTGGGCTCGCTGGATACGACGGAAAAAGTGACCGTGTGGCTTACGTCTCTCGGCATTGGGTAAGCAAGATGGACGTGCCCACTGGTGTTAAGCTCTCCCGCGAGCAGGGAAACGAGCCTTTGTTTTTCGCTGACTTCTTTCGAGTCAGACTACGCCTTCCGTTGAAGCCCTTCTTAGTGGACTTCTTACACGAGACCAAGGCCATTCCCTGCGACCTGATGTTGAACATTGTCCGAGCCATCACGACCTTCACTCGTGGCGAGCCGCCTGCTAGGGTTTGAGCCGGACATGTACTTGCTTCGCAAGTTGTTTATTTTTGCCCCGAGCACAGGCAAGAGAATCAGAGTGAGGGCCAACTCCAACTTCTTGAGGCTGCTGTCCGATGTCCCCGGGAAGGTAGAGTCTTGGGACAGGAGAGTCCTGTTTATTGAGTCCCGGGTCGGCTGGCCATTCGCGCCCACAGCGACTAGCGAAATTAAGATCCGCCTTCAGGAATGAAAACTGGTGTGGCACCCGCCTTCTGGGCCCTCTTCCATTGGACATCCATCTTTTGGTTAAACAAGCTTTGTCTAATTTTCAGGAGATTAGTCATCTTGTTCCAACCGACCTGCATGAGTCTATCTTGAAGATCCGTTGTTCTGAGCATATTCCAGATCGCCGAATTTTCACCTTAACTCATTCGGGCAACTTCCATTCTTCGGCATTCTGGAACTACATCAGGCCTCCTAGTCCCATAATTCCTTGGGCTGCTGAGATTTGGCAGCCTTGGATCCCTCCTACGATCAGTATTTTCATCTGGCGCCTGATGCAAGGGGCCCTTCCGGTTGATAGTCGTCTTCAGGGTCGTTTCATACCGCCGGCTTCTAAATGTGTCTACTGTAGATCTCGTCATGATTGTGAATCGATCGAGCATCTTTTTCTGCATTCAGAGGTGGCTAAGGATATTTGGTTTCGGCTGGCTCGTCCATTTCAAAAAATTCACCAATTCAGTGACATTCCCCATCTTTTTCGTTCCTGGTCGAGGACCTCAATTCGTCAACAGCTGGGGGTTGTTTTCTTAAGGGTTTTTGTATTTGGTTGTTGGGAAATTTGGAAATCGAGATGTGCTTCTGTTTTCGAAAATACTCCTATGAATATCGACTCAATTTTTCGGAAAATTATGTTGCATCTTCAGGATTCGGCTGGTCTTTGCAACCTCCGATCAGTTTGTGGTTCTGGAGGAATCTTGGCTCTCTAATCTTTGCATATTCCGGTTCAGGCGATTCGTGCTCGGGTAGGTCGTTGGCTTAAGTGGCAGCCCCCGTTGGTCAATTTTCTGAAGCTGAATACTGATGGTTCATGTGTTAAGGGCAACTGCTCGGGAGGAGGAGTCATTTGAAATGCAAAAGGGGACTTTGTGGCTGCCTTTTCACACTTTTATGGTTCATGTACTAATATGCTCGCAGAGATTATGGCTCTCCTCGATGGTCTTCGTTTGTGTCGCTCCCTTGCTCTAGAACATGTTTCGGTAGAATCTGATTCATTGACTGCAGTTAATTTTATTGAAGGACATCAACGTACTCCTTGGTTTTATGAATATGACCTTCGGGAGTGTCGCCGAGTTTTATCCTCGCTATAGTTTGTCTCATGTTTTTCGAGAACAGAACTTTGTTGCTGATCGTCTAGCTGCGGAGGCGCATCGACATCAATCTCGTCAATCATTCTTTGACATTCGGGATCTCTCTAAGGCTGCTCTATATGCTTATAAATGTGACTTGTATGGCTTTGCGAATTTTCGTCGTTAATTTTGGTTTGGTTTGTATTTTGAATTTCGAGTTATAAGGCTCCTTTGTCCCCCCGTTCAAAGGGTTAGGCTGGTTGTCCCCCTCTAGTTTGTACATTTCTTTCTTTTCAATAAATCCCGCAGGTGCCGCCCTGCTTCCAAAAAAAAAAAAAAAGCAAGATTTCAGCTCGGGAGAGATCGCCCGGCTAGCAGCGCTGAAGGCTGCCGTTGGCGTTGTTGAAGAGAACGAGAAACGCGTCGGCCAACAATTTATGCTCGACTGGAAAGAGCTGGTCTGTAATCCGCGAAACTTATGCCTGGCCAAAGTGATGCGGGTAGAAGTCCCTGAGGTGGAGCCCCTTTTGATTCATGTTCCTGAGAGCCCTCATCCGTACTGGGATGACTGTCACGGGAAGATGTTCAAGCGCGAATGCGTTGAATGCCACCGACTAGGCCCGGGTGCAGACTGTCGGCCAGTTTATGAAGACCGGGATGGTTGCTTGCTGACTATGAATATGTTATCATCTCTTCTTTTTGTTCATGCCCTTACTAATCCCGTTTTGCTTTGCCTTGTTTCAGGAATGAAGAACTTGGCGGTGCTAAGGCTAAGGAAGAAGCAGGCTGACCAGCGAGCAGCCGATCTGAAGGCCAACGAGCCTCTGGCCTTGCCTAAGGTGTCATTTGGTCTGCCGGCCAAGAAGACACCGGGCTTGGGCAAGGCCACAAGTCCAGTCAAAAAAGTATCGGCGCGAAAGGTTGTCACCACACAAAAAGAGGTTGTGTAGACAGAGGCTGTTATGACTATAACTGATAACGTCGCCGAGCCACAAGCTGCCAACACCTCCGTGGTTCCCGCTGCCAAGGATGCCAAGGCAAAGGGGAAAAGGAAGAAAAGTCTTTCTCCTCCTCCTGCTCGGGATGTCCGCCATCAGGGCTCGAGCCCTAGTCCTGTTTTCACTGCCCCTACTCAAGGCGGGCCTGCAACATGGAGGCAGGCCGGTTTCCAGATGCCCTTTACTACCAGCGCTGCCCGCACCTTGGTGAAAGAAATTTCTGGGGATGCCCCATTACTAGGGGGCATCAACTTGCATGCTCGCGAAAGCCTGAGGGGCGTGGTGGATAAAGGCATCATCGAGAGGGCGCTGCATGATGACCTAACCCGTGACCGTGATACTGTTGGCCACGTCTTGGTCGGAAACGTAGGGCTTTGTCTAAGCGAGGTAAAGTATTTGCCTGCAGTTTGCCTTCCTTTTTCTTCCTTACTTCCCGTTCTGACTATATGTCCTCTATTCGCAGATCGCTTCCACATGTACTAATCTTTATGATCGGTATAATGAAGAGAAGGAGGCTCGCAAAAAGGTGGAGGCAGAACACAAGGCTCGCAAGAAACTGGTGAAGGACAAGGTTGAGCACGTAGCTCTTTTGGCCGACCAACTGGAAATCAACGCCGCCGTTGCAAAGAAAAAAGAGGTAGAGCTACTCGAGCGAAACATGCAGCTGGTCGCCAAAAACAGCACTCTGGCTGCTGAGAAGAAAGAGTTGGTTGGCCAGATAAAGAAGAACAAGGACGATCGGGAGAGGGGGAAAAATGTCGTTGAAGCGGTCACCAAACAAAGGGAGCTCTTGCAGGTTGAGCGGGATGCCCTCAAAATGCGGGTGGTCAAGGACGAAGACCTCATGGCCGAGATGGCGGAGAAGCTTCTGAATGCTGAGGAGACTGCAGTGGAGAATTACAAAAGCTCTCCTGTGTTCGAGGATGCCGTGGATGAGGCCATTGTGCCATATTTTGCACATGGTGTTAACCATATCCTCCGACTGCTTGCTGGCCGTGGGGTAGTGGACATGCAGACTATGGCCGAATGGGCTGTACTCGATGTCTATTCTGACGCTGCCCGTCAGTTCCATACCTTAGTCCCCTATACTGATTCGGAACTGGAAGCTCTGGCCAAGGCTAATGCCGATGCTGTCCGTGAGCCTTGGGTTCCCCCTACTCCCCTGAGAGTGAATTTGTGCTCCTTGGTCGATGCCTTGGAGGGTGAGAAGGCCATGCAGATGATGGTCGAGGATGATGCAAAGGCGGCTGAGCAAGAAGCTGCCCAAAAAGTTTTAAACGCTGAGTATGCCGATCAATTCCATGCTTCGGCTAAAGACCTTCCGCCCCCTCCAGAGCAGACTCCTAGCCAGGCTTAGCTTAGGATTTATCATCTTTGTTCGGCTGCGTGCCACTATCATTTTTGTAACTCCTCTTTTATCAAGAATAGAAACTATGAATATTTAGCCACTACACCTTTTTGCTTGTAGTGACTTTTTGATTCTGTCTTGATTTTGTTGATTTTACTCGATAATTATTTTCTTTGTTCGTATTTTTGCTGCCATTGATTAGTGCAAGTACAAGTACTCCCCAAAAACATGTCGAGCATAAATAACATGAATTAACCGAGCATGCAAACTTGAAATAATCCTTCAACTTGTACAGAGTTTCCACATGTTTGGCAGCGTAAGATAGTCGGTTAGAACTTGGAATATCTCCGGTGGAATGGCCATTGAAGTCTTGCATTGCATGTCATAATAGAAGAATGATGATTTCCAGTGGGCGGACCACTTTCTCTCTGATCTGAACATTATCTTGTTCTTCTGAATTGTGCTGATAGGAGTTGTAATAATCTCTCTACCAGGCCACCGCTCTTGTGGAAGTTGGATATGTCCGTTGTTCTGCCATTGATGTGGATATTGGATATCTTCCCTCTTCCATATTTGTTTTTCTTAGTCTTCTAATATCCACAAAGTCCTCATATCATTGTCTGAGATGAAGAGGGCTGGGCAATCATCAACTATTTGTAAGTG
The DNA here is from genome assembly GCA_013146195.2 of Codonopsis lanceolata. Lineage (NCBI taxonomy): Eukaryota > Viridiplantae > Streptophyta > Magnoliopsida > Asterales > Campanulaceae > Codonopsis > Codonopsis lanceolata. Next base: position 56,105,764 of record CM028380.1, read on the forward strand.
GAAACGGTCGTACCTGGGCGTCAAAATAGATAGGAAATTTTGAGAGAGTGCTATAACTCGAAACTTCTCACCCCCGACTTTAAAAGCATGCAACCTCGGAAATTGACTTAGGTTTGATAAATTCCATGTAAGAAATAAGATAATGACGTTGGCGCAGTTGCTATAGATTATTTTCTTCGGTACTATACAACCACGATGAGGTATGATCGAGACAGGTCCTTCAACATTTCTCCAAGAGTTTGTGCCAAGGGTAAGAACATTGAAGATATATTATGGCTGCGCTGCCTTCGAATAAAAGTTTATTATGGCAAGGATTTTGTACAATTTGGTAGAATGATTAGACCCTAAAAAGAAAAAACCATTGCTGTCGCCTGTCACCGGTGGATCAAGAAGTATCTTTCGTTGGGTGGAAGGATTATATATGTAGTTGTCGAAATTAATTAGGCCATTAACATAACATATATCTTGCACGACTAGTGTGGGATGCAACGTAAGACTATCAATTAGTGTAGGAGCAGATTGTCCATCGGGGTTGATCGAATAGACAGAAACAACGTATGGAAAGTAACGTTCGACGACTAGCAGAAGATGTGTAGCGTCTAGCCGGGAACATGATGGTGCTCGGTGAGAATGTACAAAGTTTGAATCGTCTATGAGGGCACCACAACTTGCAAACACACCGGAATCTTAGAAGCGATTTCGCCGGAATATCTTTCAGTATTTCTTAGAAAAGTTCTTCTGGGAACATCTTCCTATAATTTACCAAGACAAATAAGAACAAGAACAGAAGGGGTGAGAGAAAAAATATTAAGAAGCCGAAAACTATCTCAACAAGAGTACATCATGAAACAATATATTTATATGTTTACATATCTTATATGGACTTGGAAATAATGAGAAAGGCAGTGTGCTTATATAACTAATACAATAAAATTGGAAACTCGTTGACTTGCTATCTATGACTAAAGTTACTTTGTTTGTTACAAAAATCCTGAATCCTTATAGGAACAGGATTGTATTGCTATCAATTTAGAGATGATCTCCGGTAAGACGATCTTACGGATCCTTATCTGTAAGACAGATCTATTCAAGTTAAATGAGGCAAAATTTAGAAATCTCAATGCAACCCCTTAGTTTTTGAAAATTACAGCATCACCCCTCATGTTTATATATATAGAGTGTCATTTTTTCCTATTAACAATGTCACTTTGTAGAATAAAATGTGTCACTTTTGACCCTAGAAGTGTCACTTTGCATTTTTAATGAAAATTATAATTTTTTCCCTAGAAAAGTGTTACATTTTGGCTTAAATATATCACTTTTAGTTTTAAATGTATTATTTTCTGATGTGGAAATCCTCAGCTTGGGTCGTCTATTCTGTGGGTAGGATATCTGGGTTTGAATCAACTTCCTTGAACCTGGCTGAGAATAGAGAAAACCTGAGTGGATGTGCAAAGCAGGGCCTCGCGAAACCCCTCAGGCGTGAGAGTAAGTATCGTGTGTAAGACAAAATACCAGAGCTCAAGGAAGATGATGAGTGTCTGAATGCGTGTACCTTGTTATGGCTGGTGGAGGAGTATTTATTGGCCCTTTTGTGGTTGAATCCAGGTAGGATTCGGTTTCCTTAGTTATCTTGTTCAACAAGGAGAGAATCCCTAGATTTTAGGCGTGATACCCGGTTGGCCGCGAGATATCAGGATCAGATAAGGCAAGTGTCCTGCCCACATATGGTAATCTTTAACAGTGTCTTGGCGGGCAAGCTGTTGGTGTTTTCTGCTCGGTGTTGGCCCGAGCGGGCAGGGCCCTGCGCGCCTGTATGATAGATGATGTATTGGAGCGGACATATTACCCAGGCAAGGCCCCTGGTCGGACTGGCACGACCTGTGCCCGACCAGTTTTGGTCGAGAATTCCATGCTCGCTGCTTGATGCTGCCATCACTTTACTTGCTAGGCCTGTGGGACTTATAAGGTTTGTGCTCGTGACCGGCACATGAGGATAACTCGTGCTCTGCTCATGACCGGGTTTGGGCCGGTATATCAGTGGCCCCTAGCTTCGTGCCTGGCGAGTATTCATGCTCGAGGCGGGGAGTGTACAAGATGTTATGAGGTTGCTCGTAGCTCAGGCTCAAACACTTGGGAAAATTTTTGTAGAGTAATGATCGGGCTGAGCGTTGCGGTATCAAGGAAGCTTTCGCTGAGGGGGTCTGCCAGAGAATTGGATGGGGCGCGCGTGAGCCGCCAAGGAGGTGGCCGAAAAGATGGGGGCACTACTCCCGGGACGGCGCATTTAATGCGCGTGCGTGGGCTAGCGGCAGTGTACTATCACTTCAGCTTCTAGCTCGACGCCCCAAAAACCCCAAATTTTTTGCCTATTTAAGCCGGAAGTTTCCGCCCATTTTGAACTTTATGATTTCTGAGATTGCTAGAGAGAGAGCAGTGAGAGAAGCTCTGCAAAATTCCTGCTGCCGGCTCCCTGAAGACGCTCCACTCACCGGTGTAATCGTCGTTTGCTTTTCCTTCCAGACCCTGATTTCGCGCAGCAGACTCCCTTCAGAAACTTAACAGTAAGTCTCTTTTTCTTCATATCTCCTATTCATTTCGTGTTTACCCTTTTCTTCTATTTTTTTCATTTCTGGGTGAAGTCCCCTCCCCCTTTCATTCTTTCGAGTATCTCCGATAGGGCTAGGAGTGACCGTAGGTTGAGATCGAAGAGGATTACCCCCTGTGTCTTGCCTGCTAGGCGGGCAGGGCCCATGGCTTTACCTAGACTTAGGGCTTTTCTTCTCCCTTTAGACTATTAAACTGACCGTTGTTTTTCCTCGATCTCTGTGTAGATGTCGGACGGAGAGTTTTCGGAGAATGTCCGGGAAGAATTTAGCTATGGCCGGAAAAACGATCCGATGAGCAGTGTAAGGTCCCCGTCCCTTGATGTCGTGTTTGAAAAGGGCGACGAGTCTGTGGCCGGTGAGGTCGTAGCTGGACGACCCCGCGTGCCAGTGCCCCCACAAGCCCATGTGCCCGTAATTGCTTTGTCTGCCTTGAGCTTGTCCGAAGGAGAAGTGGAGCAAGGCGCAGCGCCACCGGCGGGGCCACGCGCGGTTGGGCGGCGAGGAAACCATGCTCGAAGAGCGGGCTGAGGACGACGTGCTATCTGGTGTCGGGGAGACTTTGGTTGTTAATGAGGTCTGTAATTCGGCCAAAGAAGATTATAACAATATCTCGATTGTGCAGAAAAGAAGACAGGCCATGCATACAAGAAACGGGCCCTGATGGCATACATAGTGGCGTGCCGGCTATTGTGTGATGGCTTAAGTTATTCCGGTGCCTGTTCATACTCACCGTTGACGCTTATGGCCGAGTTAACGCGCGGTCTAACTCGAGTTTTCTTCACATCCTTTCTGATGTCCCGGGCAAGGTTGAGGCCTGGGACTGAAGAGGGCTTTTGATTGAATCGAGGACAGGTTAGCCGATAATGCCAATGAGTCAGGCTAGTATCCATGTTCCCAAGCTTCCTCGCAGTGGCTTCCAAACTGGGGACACTAGTCGTTTGATCCTTATCCGGGATGCTCTAGGGTGCGTGATGGAAGGGGAGAGGCGGATCAGCCAGGAGTATCTATTTGACTGGAAAGAGTTGTGTTGTAACCCCAGAAATCTTCGGCCGGGGTGCTCTGAGCAACGGTTCCCGGGGTTGAGCCTTTGTGCACGTTCGACGAGGAAGAGGCCCATATGTACTGGGGTGATTGCCACGGGCAGAATTTCCGAGCAGATTGCCAAGAATGTCGTAGGCTCGGGCATGACTGCACGCCTGCTTATACCCTTGCTCCTGGTTTCTATTTTTCTCTAACTGTTTAAATAACTGCTTTGCTTACGAATATCGTACTGATTTTCTTTTCTTTGCAGCGATGATGACCTTAAGATAGCTTCAAAGGCTTGAGGCCGAGGATAGTCGAAAGGTGGCTGCTCTAGCGAGTAAACCACCTCAGAATGTTCCCCTAGTTCCTTTTGGCCCAGCAGCCAAGAAAACTCCAGCTGCGAAGAAGCCAGTTGAAACACTCCCTCCTCCTCCTCCACCTGCTGTTGATGTACCCGCCCTAGCTGATGATGCTACCGCCAGGGCTGCGAAGGCCGCAGGGTTAAGAAAAAGGTAGCCCTCTCTGCCAGCTGATAGACCTGTCCGCCCACGGGGCGCAGACTCTGAACACACTACCCGGGAGTCATTGAAGTCGTGGCTGAATCCTGGCTACGAGATGCCGACTACCGTTGCTGCTGCTCGAGCCATAGTCAGCGGGCTGTCAGAGGTCCCTAACATCAGGCACATTGATTTATCTGCTTGTGGAAGCCCTGCCGGCTTGGTGGGCAAGGGTATTATGAAGAGACTTGTGCAGGATGATGTTACCCACGACAGGGATACTCCCAGGGCATGTCTTGCTCGGACATGTTGGTTTAAACTTGAGCGAGGTATGCTCGCGGTTGTTTTTTCCCTGTTTTATCAGTCTTCATTCATCTCCGTTGTGCTAACTCTATTTTATGTTTTTATTGTCTTTCAGATTGCTTCCACGTGCACGAATCTGTATAACCGATATACTGAGGAGAGGGATGCTCAGAAAAAGGCCGAGGTCGAGGGGGTCGAGCTAGCAAGCCTTGTAAAAAGCAAGAATGAGCAAGTGGCTGCTCTCGATAAATCTCTGAAGGAGAGTGCAGCCGCGACCAAAAAACTTGAGGCCGACAAGAGTCTCGGCCGAGGAAGCGGCCCTCGTGGCCCCAGGAAAAATCAGTGGCGAATGAGCCCATCCCGCCAGCGGAACCAGCTTCAGGCTGAGATGAAGGCGTTAAAGGACCAGGCGGCCAAGGATGCATCGACCATAGCTGTGAGGTTCCCGGGAATGTGCTCCCGCGCCCCGCGCGCCCTTGGATAGGGGTGCGCGTACGTGCGGATCGGGGACACCACGCTGCTCGTTCCACCCTCCCTTGTTTAGGGAAGAAGGCGAAATCAAAGTGCGAGAGGAGTCTTTGTCTATATTAGCACGTTGGAATGTGCCTCGGTTGCCTTGAGTGAATTTTGTATTCAATATGGGAACTTATGGTTTTTCATGTCAAGTTATCCCTTATTTCGTGGATAACAGGATATGGAAATGCATTACTCTTCCATTCCCATTCTCCCCTTTATCTTTCAGGGAAAATAAAGAAGTGCAAGAAAGAATATTGCGACGTCCCCACTATGAATTTTTATGAAAATAGCCTTATGGCCTATTTTGGATCACTATGAGTGCCATTATTTCGGGGATACCAAGACATAGTTTTCCTTGTTTAGGGAGAAGCATTTGAAAGATACCAAGACAAAGAAAGATGTTTTGCGAGCTGGATCCTAAAATGTTTTAGAGTCGCCACCTTTATGTTTTAAGGCAAAAATAAAGGAAAACCGCCACCTTTATTTTAAGATTTTAGCAAAAAGGTGCTAAAGGAAAACCGAAGAAAACCGAGAGATTTTAAGCGGGTTCGGAGGCTAAGTTCGAGTTGGGAAGCGTTTTTGGCTTAAAGTATGCTTATTGTCACATTTACTTAGCAAATAAATAAGGTCTTATTTTGACAAGGGAAAATTAAGCAGAGATACATTCGTGGCCACATTATTCTACGGACTCGCGTTGTCTCTTTCCAATAATTACAAACACATTTAAAAATATTTGGCCATTATAACAGCTCTTTTTAGTATTATTTCCTAATAAAATCCGGGCAGCATAACTGCTTATATTTTGATATTGAACCGGACCGGAAATAATACATTTACAAATAAAGACTTTATTGAATAAATAAAGTAAATAAATACAAACTTATCTAAAAACATTTTGCCATAATAACGGCTACATTTAGTACTATTTTCTAATAAAATCAGGCGGGCGCTTATATATTTACATTGGGCCGGACTGGAAATAATACTATTACATAGAAATAAAAGACTTTAACAATAAAAGCTTACAAACGGCGTAGGGGTGTGCTCGCTCTGTCCCTCGGGGAGAGAGAGTCTTTTTTACAGTGCAGTGCAGTGCAGTTGAAGTTGTGTGTTGTGTGAATTTGGGCGAATGCTCTGAAAGTTACTTTTCGGCCTCGGGATCGGGCGGGGTAGCTGTTTATTTCTGTTGTTTGTTTGGTGGAAAGGCTAAATTTTGGCGAGTAGCGACACTGCGGCTATTTTGGCCTTTTAAATCGAGCGAGCAAGCTGCTCTATCCACGATTTTTGGACCAGGGAAAAAGGGTGGATACCTAGGCGGGGGCTAAGGAACACTTCTAGGTTGGATTTGTGTTTGGCGGAGGTTTGGCGGGGTTTCTAGGCTTTAGAAATCTATCTATCGGTGTTTATTTCTTCGGTAACAACGGCCTTGGAGAGAAATTTTACGCATAATGCAGTGTGTTGAATGAAGGGCCGGAGGCCTCTATTTATAGGAAGGAGGCTGGGACATCGAAGGAATTTTGAGATTTCATCAAAGCGCATCGAGGTTGTACACGCGTTGGGCGAATTGCATTTTACGGCAAAACTTGAGTGAAACGATTGTCTTGAAGGAAGAGTTTGGGTGCCACCTATTGAAGGTTTGGGCGCCACACCCAAACCTTTGATAGGCCACACCTAAACTTCAAACCTTCTCCTTTTTTGACACTTTGGTCCCCTGCAGTTTGTCCTTTTGTGCATCCTGCTTTGTCCTTTTGCAATTTTGACCCTGTAACTTGACATTTGTTAATGTTTTAACGAGTTCTTGATATTTTTGTCATGTCATGTATTTGGGGTATGAAATGGGGTGTCTGAGCCCCTCAACGATGGAGTCTACGGGTAACCCGCGACTTGCGAGTAGGCGAACATCGTTGATTAGAATAGACTCTCCAATTTCGTTTCATTTCAAAACGAGGGAGAAATATGCGGTAGCAGTTATAATGCAACAATTTATCAAACCTCCATATCCTAGACATTTTTAGTCAGTTATAGCAAGTTATCGTAGTTTTTAAGCAAATCGCAAATTAAATGCTCGATGGTCGGACCTACTAATGTAAGGCGCCTACGTATCCCTTAATAAAAGGAATCAGACCAAACGTAGTTCGGCCTCAAGCCGAAACAAACAACCAAATGCAAACAAGTGTTATGTGGAAAGATAGTTGTAATATCCATTACAACCTAGTGAAAAAAAAGCACATATCAAAATGCAATATCCATTGCATCGCGACACAAAACGCAATATCCATTGCGTCGACACAAAACTTAATGCAATATCCATTGCATTAACACGGAAAACGGATGCAATATCCATTGCATCGTGACACAAAACGCAATATCCATTGCGTCGACACAAAACTAAATGCAATATCCATTGCATTAACACAGAAAACAGATGCAATATCCATTGCATCACGACACAAAACGCAATATCCATTGCGTTGACACGAAAAACAGATGCAATATCCATTGCATCGCGACACAAAACACAATATCCATTGCGTCGACACAAAACTTAATGCAATATCCATTGCATTAACACAGAAAACGGATGCAATATCCATTGCATCGCGACACAAAACGCAATATCCATTGCGTCGACACGGAAAACAGATGCAATATCCATTGCATCGTGACACAAAACGCAATATACATTGCGTCGACATGGAAAACAGATGCAATATCCATTGCATCGCAACACAAAACGCAATATCCATTGCGTCGACACAAAACTTAATGCAATATCCATTGCATTAACACAGAAAACGGATGCAATATCCATTGCATCGTGACACAAAACGCAATATCCATTGCGCGACATTTTAAAAACGAGATGCAATATCCATTGCATCGCAACACAAAATGCAATATCCATTGCGTCGACACAAAACAAAATGCAATATCCATTGCATTAAAACGGAAAATAGATGCAATATCCATTACATCACGACACAAAACGCAATATCCATTGCGTCGACACAAAACAAAATGCAATATCCATTGCATCCAAAACGTAATCTTTTTTGAAAATGGGCTTTCCCCAGCACAGGGAAAGCTTTTGAACTTTTTGAAAATTGGCTTTCCCCAGCACAGGGAAAGTTTTGGAACTTTTTGAAAATGGGCTTTCCCCAGCACATGGAAAGTTTTTTGAATTTTTTTTTTTTTTGAAAATTGGGCTTTCCCCAGCACAGGGAAAGATTTTGAACTTTTTTTTTTTTTTTGAAATGGGCTTTCCCCAGCACAGGGAAAGCTTTTGAATTTTTGAAAATGGGCTTTCCCCAGCATAGGGAAAGCTTTTGAACTTTTTGAAAATGGGCTTTCCCCAGCATATGGAAAGCTTTTGAACTTTTTTGAAAAATGGGCTTTCCCCAGCACATGGAAAGCTTTTGAATTTATTTATTTATTTTTTTACTTATTTATTTAATTAATTTTTTTAGGAAAGGGGCTTACCTTTGCCGCTGAATTTTCTGACTTTTTACGCTTTTGTCCGTACGACTTTCTTTGGGGATATGAGCTTTCCTTTTTGTCACTTTTGATGATGCTATGGAGGATCTTTGGGAGGTGATCCTTTGGAGATGCTGGCAGATCATTCATAGGCCGATGTGGCAGAAGACCTGATAAGATGCAGTAGAAAGATGCAAGCAAAAGATACAAGCATGCGAATGTAATTTTTCTTTTTTCTTAGAGAAAGGACTTTTGAATGTGCACGTGTGTCATCTATTTCTTAAACATTGTTAAGACAGGATAAGGCAATGTGATGGAAATGCAATATGAGAGCTTGAGATGTGACTTTTAGTTGGCTTTGGAGGGTTAGGTGTACGGGAGTTGATGGTGATATTTGAGATGAAGGTGAAGGAAGTTTAGGGTTGCTCCTTTATTATTATTATTTTTTTTTTTTGGTCTTTCGACTAGTGCATCATTCAAGAAAGGAATTCAATCAGAAAATTAGTAAATCCTACTAATCGATGCCTTAGAAGGGCCACTTCTTTTTTCTTTGTTTTACTTTTTTTTTTTTTTTTTTTTTGTGCTCTAACTTTTGCCTAGGCCGCCCTTTCGGGTTTTCAACCTAGCGAGCTTTTACCTTATAGGGAGCCAGTCTTTCAATGCATGTGAAGATAAGCCGCTTGTTTTCGAAGGATCATGCCTTTATAGTTTCTTCGTTTCTTCAGGCAGAGATGGAAATGGCGGTATGCGGAGACAGGATGAGTCTTTATGTATCCATGAGTTTGGCGGAGAAGCCCCGTGATGAATTTGATCAACCAAATTTTGCATGGACGGAATGTTCTTGGAGAAAATTATAGGGATGACCCAGACAACTAGGGATAGCCCATACAAACTCGATTTGGAGAGACTTTTTGTGGGAGATAGAAATGAGTATGCTCAGAGAAAGAGGATGACTCTAATGGACAAAAAGAAGAGTCATGATTCAGAGTTTATCGCCAAGTATCATGAGTTTCATGGACCCTACTTAACATTTATCTTTTGATAATTTCATGTGTCTTTAGCAAGGAGTTACGTCACGGATCCGGATCACGTTACAACCAATTGAAAGCAGGCTATAGGTTGCAACTAGGTTTGGGTGTAGTGTTTAAGTGTTTGGGATGGATTAGTTTTAGGGTTGAGGATTTGGTTGGCCTTTGATTCAAATGTATTTTGGGTGTGGATTTGTGTATTATTATTTTTTTTTTGAAAGGCGGTCCGAAGGGACCATTGGCTGGCTTTTTAGGCTGTGGGTTTGGATAGAAATTTGGCTTCTAGGCTTGGTTGTAGGTATGGTTGGGAGATTGGCTTTCGGCTTTGGTTGTGGGTTATGGGGTGGTTCAAGAGTGATTGGTATTTTTCTTTTGTTGCAAGAGAGATTTGGAGAAATTGCTCGGGGAGAGGGTCTTTTTTTTTCTTTTTCTTTTCTTTCCTTTTTCTTCTTCTCTTTTTTTTTTTGAGAAAATTTTGAAAATCTCTCGAGGCTTCTTTTTTCTTTTTCTTTTTTTTTTTTTTGTTGACCTTTGAACAATTTTGGAGAGTGCTTGAAGAGATATCATGCGCTCTCTTTTGGGACAAAAGAAGGTTGTCACTCTTGGTGGATGTATATATAAGGGTGAAGCAGCCCCAGTTTTGGGAAGTTGGATCTCAGGGATGGTTAGGCTTTGGTGTATGGTGGATTTGTTCAGGTATTTGGAAGAGGTTTGGTGTATGGTTGGAAGCCCCTAGTGTGCCATTTAATAGCTCGGTCGCTTGATAGATTCGAAGATGACCTTCAGGCAGAAGGTTGCTTCATCGAACAATTTTATTTTTTTTAATGGTTTGTGGGTCCATATTTTGAAATGACTCATTATCAACCCGTGTAGTAGTTTTATCATGTTTTTCATGAGTTGACTCATCATCATCATTCTCTCTTTTTTTTTTACAAATACTTTGGCGATATGTGCTCGAGAGATCAGAAGAAAACTTGACAAGCTAATAAAGGAGAAGCAAAAATTTACGGACTTGAATATCGAGATGGATACCTTTGGAAAGCTCGATCGAGCATTCGATTGGACTTTTGAAAGGAGCGAAGACCAAATGGACTAGTGAGCACACTCTGCAAAAGATGGGCCGTAGAGCATCAATATGGGCAAA